>JAODXP020000020.1:23766961-23781961 GCA_027497455.2 Sardinella longiceps
CAGTGTTCTGATAGGGGCATACATAATATACTAATACATATAACCATGGTAAATCATTCATATTCAGAAATATTGTAGACTTGTTAACGGCTAGTTGTTTGTTATCATAAAAGTGTTGCAGATTATTCCTGGGCAGAGGGAAATGGAAGAATCCAAAGTTCTTTTGGTCATCTGGTCAGATTGAAAGCTGCTAAATATGTCAGAGAGAGAGGGAGGGAGGGCAGGCAAGAGTGGACTGTTGACATACTTAGGCTGCAGATTAAAAATGCTGGCATGACAAGAGGTTGCTTTATAAGTGGTCGCCTTTACCGGACACCGTTGGTTATATTAAGTACATGAAAAACACCCAGAAATACATTTTTGTTTTTAATCTGTTGTTTTGCTAAAAGCTTGGAGCCATGGTTACACACATTTTTACACACATACACCATTTTTAAATGTCCAGTTTTTAGTCCAGTCCAGATGCTTTGCTTCTTCTGCTAATGTTGTCCTGTGTTGATGTCCTAGTAATATAGCTGTTTCCCGCTCCTCTGCTCTGTCCTCCATAGCTGTCCATTTCCCCCTGTGTGCCGTGCCGCATGGTCCTAGTGCCCTTCGGCTGTGTTTCTCTCCTCTAGTGGGAAGACCATCCTCTCCATCTCTCCTACATTTTTATATCCCTCCATCTTTCCTCTTTTTTTGTTTGTTCTTTTGTTCTTTCTCTCTTCTTTGTGTCCTGTTGCCTCTCCTTTGTCTTTCAACTCTTTCTTTCTTTCTTTCTTTCTTTCTCTCTCTCTCTCTCTCTCTCTCTCTCTCTCTCTCTCTCTCTCTCTCTCTCTCTCTTTCTCTCTTTCTCTACCCCCCCTCCCCCCGTCTGCCCTGTATCTGTTGTCCTGTCTGCCCATGACCTGCGGGCATCACTCATGGCTTTCTCATCGCGCTTCTCATTCTGGGAGAAAAAGGGAGGTTTGCGTTTTGTTTCATGCTTGATTTGCTGTGCTTTAGTCATTATTGTCTATAATGCATGCGTATGACCACATTAGCTCTTTGTACTTCAGCTTTTAACTTTTACTGACATTACGTCAGTATCAGTTATTCCCTTAACACACATGGATTTATAAATTTGTCTTTAAATATGCCTCATTAGGTCTGACTAATTTAAAATTATTATTTTTTAGATCGACCGAATGATGTGCATTACTGTGGATAAATATGACAAGAAAACACTTGTCCAGATAAAATTCTTTCTAAATTCTTGTCCTGGCTGCTCTAGATGAGTCTGGCAGGCACAGATGTATTCTATGTCTCCAAGACAAACACTACTGAAGAGAAATAACAGCCTTACTACAGTGAAAGCACTCAGCTGCCATCATGTGCCTCCCCTCCCCTCCCAGTCAGCCTCCCTCTCATGCTGGGCTTGAATAACGCTCAGCCTCCTTCCCCTTCAGGTTAGAGACGATACCCCACCACCAGGCTCCAGGCCTTCAAACGTAAGTCCAAACACGTGCTTCTCACAGCATCGCATGCCTCAGATGTGATTCGCTCAGGTGCACTCCCTACACACACACACACACACACACACACACACACACACTCATACACACTCACACACACTCACACACACACACACACACACACACACACACACACACACACACACACACACACACACACACACACACACACACAGAGAACACTCTAAAAGGATAAAGCTTCCACAGGACCCTTTCAGCCCCCCTCCAGGCCTTTCATTGCTTTGCGGGCATTGACCGCCCGTACACAGATAGCGCTGTCAGATAGGGCCTATCAGCATTAGCGGAGGCGGCGGAGGGAAGCCAGGCGTTGCGAGGCTCATTCAGGCCACTGGCAGTCTCTCAGGCCCCCAGGAGGGTAAGAAAAGAGGCCACCTGGCACACCATGCCCTGGTTTCTGTGTCTGGGATGGCGAAGGACGAAGGGAGGGAGGGAGGAAGGGTGGGGAGGTGTAGTAGGAGGTACGTCACGGATAACTGCACGTCCTTTCAGTCGAATTGGGCGAACAGTACACACACACAAACAAGACAGACACACACTGGTTCTAAACTGTGGTTACATTTTCGACAAAGCTATCAGCTTATGATCTTGCCTGTAAATCTTGCCAAAAGACAAACTGTGGTATGATATTATTGTTATTTTAGTTCCGGAGTTATTGCAGTCTTCTCTTGTTTGCTCAGAGGAATGAAACGGCTCTAATTCAATTTCATTTCATTTAATACAAGAACCCTGGCAAAGTCTGTTCTCCTGTGTCTCGTTCTGTATTTGCTGTTGCCATGAGTGCCTGAGGGAAACCGCAAACATTCCCATTTTGTTAAATAAAATATTGATTTCAAATTTACATAAGACAAGTTTCCTGACTGTGGAAGCAGGTAGCCTAGTATTCAGGTAGCACTAGTGCCCTTAGTGCTGGTACTCGAATACTGATGTTTCTCCCTTGTCCTCTACTCCACTCCACCTGTGCGTTACGTTGCCTATGGCTCCGCCTATGCTTGTGTCTGTGGCTGTGGTGCTGCAGTCTGACAGTGAAGGAAGCCTGAGTAGCCGTACTTCAACACCGACCCCGACTCCAACTCCTGCGTCAGACGCTCCTGCCGCAAACGGGAAGAGCGCCACCTCCACCACCAGCGCCTCCACCACCACTAGTACCAACAGCAGTGGAGGAGCAGCCCAGGCCGACAGCATGAAGGGGATGGGAGTGAGGAGGTTTGGGAGGAGGGAACCTGCGGAGCCTCCTGCAGCAGCGACCCCAGCCCCACCTCCAGCACCACCTCCACCTCCAACTCCAACCCCAGCAGCAGCGGCTGCAGCAGCCACCTCTGTTCCCAAGGGTGCCAAGGCAGCAGCTCCAGGGGCCCCCGGCAAGCAGGACAAGGATGACATCTCCATGGGCTTGGCCAGCCTCATGGGCCGGGCCAGAATCAAAGATCACCGGCCGCGGACACGGAACTCGGACCGCAAAGAGGAGGTGAAGGACGAAGCAAAAGAGGAGGCGACAGAGGAGGTGCAGAAGAATGCAGAGGAGAAGAAAGAGGCTGAGCCTGGAGCCACACCTGCGCCTCCCACACCTGCACCTCCCACTCCTGCGCCTCCTACTCCTGCCCCACCACAAGGCTCTGCCACCCCCGCTCCTGCAGTACCCAAACCTGACCCCCTCGCACGCCCACCGGGGTTCATTCCCGCCCCCACTCCCAAGCCCAACCCTCTATCCCCTCCCCCAGGTTTTATCCCCGCCTTCAAACCCAACCCATTTGCCCCACCCACTGGCTTCATCCCAGCCCCAAAGTCGAACCCTCTTGCCCCTCCAGCCGGCTTCATCCCACCCCCCAAGAAGGATCCTTTCGCCCCAGTGGCTGGGTTCATTCCCCCTCCTAAACCCGACCCACTGGCACCTCCAGCAGGGTTTATCCCCATGCGCCCCTCCGCTGTGCGCAAGACCACTGAGGTACAGTACAGACGGCCTGCCCGCTGACCAACTGACCGACTGACCAACTGACCGACTGCATGTGTGCCAATCAACAAACTCAACTCATTAATGGTCACCAGAGAGAACTAAAGGCATGCCTCTCCTTGTATAACCTAGTGGACCTTTTATTGTACTCCAGATGCGCTTCCAAACTCACACACATAGCTGAATGTGCAAACCGTTTTCTGATTAACTTGAGGTTTCCTCATATCTTTTCAAACACAGCTGGAGATGCTGTTTCATTTCTACTGAAAAATGTTCACCATGATTTGAATTTACCTTAGCACTGCCAATGAAATGTGTTGGCTTCAGTATAGTGAGTGGCTGTATCTCAAAGGCCCCCCGTAAGCTATGGCCCTTTTCCACTGCCGGTTTTAGTGCCTACTTAGCCCTACTCTACACTACTCTACCCGCTTTACTGACCCTTTCCACCGGCCATTGTAGCCCAGACCGGGCCCATTTTCAGTGCACTGAAATGCATCACCTTCATGGTGGGCTAATTGAGGCCAGTGAAGTGTTTGATGGTTCAGGTTTGAGAAGACACTGGGAGTCAGCCTTGATTAATTTTTTGACTAATAGACTTGTGTGTGTTTGTGAAATGTGAGCTGCCTGCTACCAACATTATGATTATTACTCACCCTGTGTGTTGTTGTGATGAGTAGCACTATTACACCTTGGCAGTGTGCTAACTCCAGTGTTTGACACTTCAGCTTATATGGACTAAACCGTTGTTTGCCTCTAAGTTGTTTGCTTTGTGTGTGTCAGTTGGATTTAAAGAACGTTCGTTAAGAACCCCACAGTCACTGTTGTCACCTTGTCATGTTGTGTCATGTCACTTTAGCATGACAACACAGCCTGACAACCGTGAAGTTAGTCTCCAAATAATTATGTCGTTTCTGAACACTGAAAATGCTGTTGTAAGGATAAACAAAAGCTTTCGGAGAAGAACATTTGTGTTTGTTTATGTAGCCGGTCTGGACTATGCATGGAATGCTGTTCTACTTTGGGTGGTGCTTATGAATGTGTCAGCTTGAATCACTTGAGTGAACTACTGTATTTTGCCTGCTGTTGCATCTGCTGTTACCCAGCCCCAGTGTATGGGGTAGGGGTCAGCCTCATACTCTGTCTCCCTGATATATATGTGTGTATGTGTATGGGTGTGGCTGATTGCAATACACACACTGATAAATGTGTGTGTACATGTGTGTGTGTGTGTGTGTGTGTGTGTGTGTGTGTGTGTGTGTGTGACGTCGGTGTAACAGGTGAAGGCAGCAGCAGCTCGTGCCCCTTCTGCTGTGCCTGGGAAACCCACTGCAGCGAATGCACAGTCTCAGGGTTCCACCTCACAGGTGTGTACAAGGCAGACTACTCTGTGAATGCGTTGGTGTGTGTGTGTGTGTGTGAGAGAGAGAAAGAGAAAGTCGATGGGTGTTGTGAGGTCTGTGTGTGTGTGTGTGTGATTGTGTGCCAATGATTTGGATGTGTGGGATATGGATATGGGGGATGGTGCCTCAATAATGGACGTTTATATCCAGTGACATGGTTTGTGAAAACCCAAAAATCGGCAGGTGGCAGCCACCTCTATGTTACCCAGATCTTCATTGATAGAGAAGGGCTTTGATTTGCCAGTATGTGTTTCTCTGAGAAGATTTCTGGCCTCATATATGTGTGTTGTTGGGGGGCTTCTGCCTGTAGGTGGATACAACACTGATCCCCACAGAGGAGAACCACAAGCGCCTCAAGGAGGTCCTCACCCTCGATAAGACTGTAATTTCACCCTCTCTCTCTCTCTCTCTCTCTCTCTCTCTCTCTCTCTCTCTCTCTCTCTCTCTCTCTCTCTCTCTCTCTCTCTCTCTCTCTCTCTCTCTCTCTGCCCCTCTACCATGTGCACATTATGGACTGTTACTCTTGCTCTGTGTGGCTTGAGCCAGTGCTGTATGTTGTCTGTGTCTGTGTTCGGCATCAGCTTATGCAGTGTTCCTGATCATTCTCAGTCTCCATCACACCTTGACCCAGCGTAGATGCTGTAGAGTCTGAATCTGGCACTAGAACAGAACAGAACCTCCTAAGGTTTTTCGCCCTCTAAGCTGTGAAAAAGATCTCTGCTCATTTGCTAAGTCTGATACAGCCTCCTTTGTAAGGTGGGCCTTTAGTGTTCTTTGCCCTCAACGGCGCCTTCCAGGCCGCACTGCCTTTAAGGTACTACCCGCCTAAATCTAGGGTTAGGGTGAGGGTTACGGGGGTAAGTGTTCGGGTTAAGATATGGCCTTGCAGACAGTGCTGCCTGGAAGGTGGTGTTGAGGGGAAAAAAATACCATTGAGGTGTGTCTGTGTCTGTGTGTCTGTGTGTGTGTGTCTGTGTCTGTGTGTGTGTGTGTGTGTGTGTGTGTGTGTGTGTGTGTGTGTGTGTGTGTGTGTGTGTGTGTGGTGGAGACTGATCAGTCTGTAAGTCAAGGATGAAATGTCAAAAAATATTCCTCTAGATCCAGCTCTTTTGACCTAAGTGCTAGCCGCTAGCCCTAGAGATGATCTGCCCCCTATCAGCATCTGGTCCGTTCCAGTGTGCGCTGCTTTCAGAGTCTCTCTGTGTGTGTGAATACCTGTTTACCTGTTTACCTGTTTGTGTTCCTGCTGTGGCTTCTGTGAGGAGCTGTTTTTGGAGGACCTGCTTTCTAGAATTATGAATGATATGTACATGCAGGGAATCTTCTGGTTTTAAGCTGAATGTATATTAGCAAAATTGAGTTTGTTCACAAGTCATGTAAATTCCTCATTCCTATATTCCATCTAGAACCATGATATTCCCTGTGTGTAACTGTTGTGTCTGTTTCCCTGTGCATCTGCATAACCTCCAGATGTAAAAGCTTGCAAAGATTCTGTGTAAGGGCTTGAAATGCAGAGATTTTTCAAACAGGGTTGATGAGTAGAGTAATTAGTGTTGATCTAGTTCGTTAATATTGTGCATTTTAAATTGGTCACACTAATTAAATACGGGTGCCAACTCCCAACGAGATAAGACTCAATTTAGTAGAATCTCTTCTTTAATGGACTCTTGACTCTCAGTAGGAGGTAGCATTAGTCAGAGTAGTAGTGTCCTTTAGAAGGGACCATGTGCAGTCCATAGTGTGGGATTGTGCTGTGTGTCTCCGGGCTGGTTTATATTTAAACCAATCTTAAAACTAATCCGGAAATCCCAAAACATCATAAAAATCTCAGGCACCCGGTCAGCTAATGACCCTGGGCTTTAAGTCAACTCGTGGGTTCCAGTTGGTTTGACCTGATTGGTTTGGACACAGACCAACAGAGACTTCTGTCTGGACATCCAATCTAGACCACCGATAGAAGTCCCTTAATCACTGTAGATTATTCGTTCTCATTTTCTTCTGTTTAGTGTGTTATGACAAGAAAAATATAATTCCACACATTTCTAATCCCTCAGTCATTATCCAAGTCTGCTCCATAGTCATCAGACTTTTGAGTCTGCTTGGATACAGACCGAAAGAGAATTTGGTCTGGACATTTAATCTTTGACCACTGAAAGGCAGTCCAGACAGCCCACATCACTGGTATATTGTGATATTTACTTTGTTTGTAAATACATACATTTTTAATCCTTCAGCCATCATCTAGAAGTTCTCATTCAAACAGGAATAGCCTAAACGTTTGACCCTGGTCAACTCACATTTTTCTGAAAAGGTTGTTGTTGTTGTTGTTGTTGTTGTTGTTGTTGTTGTTGTTATCCCTCTTGTCCACTGGTGCAGCCTGATCTACTGGACTTGGTGCTTTTGGCTTGTTCTGTGCTCTTGTTGATCTCTGCTTCCCTCCATCATGACCCCCCCCTCCCCAATATGGATGTTCTTGTGCTACTGCTACTGCTGCTGCTGCTGCTGCTGCTGCTGCTGCTGTGCCTTCATGTTGATGACTGGTTCTGTAGGTCAATGGCTCAGCTCCGGCTAAGGTACTTCATTTGCTCTGTGTGCGGTGTGTATTTGTGTGTGTCTGCATTGATTTCTGTGTTTGTTTGTTTGTTTGTTTGTGTGTGTGTGTGTGTGTGTGTGTGTGTGTGTGTGTGTGTGTGTTGTGTGCTGCATGCAGTGCATGTTCTGTTTGCTGTTTTGGATGCCATTGCCTTTGATTGGGCAGCAGTGTGTCTGACCTCTCTCTGTAAGACCAGTCTCATCCCTGCGTCATGCTACCACTATACCCCATGTCTGAGCACTTAACCCTGCAATGGGCCAGTGTGGTGGAGTCTGGCACTGGTCAGGGGGGGGCTGTAGCAGAGGACGGGCATTCCACACTGTGGATGAATCTGACCACTTAATTCTGGTGATGATTGGAAACTCCAGTCATAGGACGTGGTAGAGGATCTGATCTCTGAAAGCTATTCTTGGCTTAGTGATCAGTTTAGTTTCACCTTCTGAGCCACAACAGTGAGGTGGGGAGTATGGTGGCCCTGTAGGACAAAATACAGTGACCAACAAAAGTGTGAAAATGGCATTGGTCATTACTTCTCCAATTGGTATGTAGAGTGGGCTGAGTGGGCTGAGTCTTTTCTCTCTCTTTTCTCTTTTCTCTTTTTTCTCTCTATCCTTTTCTCTCTGAGTGGAGTGATGTTGCATGTTGTGATGTGCAAGTGTATAGTGGAATACACGACAGTGGAATAAAGAAGTGAAGACCTCTTTTATTGTTGATTGCCGTCCATTTAATTGTGTGGTGTGGTGCAGTGTGCACACTCGTGGGATTGTTTACCTCAAGTAAGTGAAAAGGTCATTGACCCCTGGCTGACCTCTACTGCCCCCTGCAGGTGAAGAAGGAGGAGGACCCTGTGGCCATCCTACAGGCTGCTCACGAGGCAGCGGCTCAACCCAAGGTTTGGCCACCGTTTCGGTTTGCCTGTGTGAATCTGCCACCTCCTTTGCAACCTCGCCAACACTGTGTGTGTGTGTGTGTGTGTGTGTGTGTGTGTGTGTGTGTGTGTGTGTGTGTGTGTTTAAATTTGGGTGTCTAGTCTATATTTGTGTGTGAAACCAGACTGACTAATTTTGATGAAATATCTCACTAAAATAGGGTGAGAGAGAACAGCAGCATGCTAATTTAGCCTATCCTCTAACATTGCACATGTGGTTTAATGCAGCAGAGTGAACCTAGATTGCCTTATGCATGGTGTGGATTATATTTGTGTTTGGCTGGATAAAGTGAACCTCAGGGTAGGGGCTAAACCTCGTAGACGCCAAATAAACAAAAGAAGAGCCCAATGTTTTTGTGTTCTTGTGGAAAATTATGCCAATGGACATTTCTGTTAGGATTTGTACCACTTGTTGTGCTTACCTTACCAAGGGTTTGACCTCATACCTGGAGTACAAAGCCGATGCTTTTTTGCAATGTAAAGGTAGTGATGAATAGTGCTGGATTTGTAATGGAAAGAAAACCAGAATTGACTTACTAGGGCCTCAATGGGATAATAGCCTTGGAAGGTGTAAGAATAAAGTGTTTATTTTTGGTCTGGTTGAGAGAGGAAGTGGGGCCCATAGACACAGCCAATCCAGAATCTAGCGCTGTGGCACTGGTGTAACTGGCCGGGATGGGTTGTCTCTGATATAGTCAAGGGATATTGCATGTGTAATTCATGAATGACCCCCCAGTAACCCAGTCCATCAATAACAAACGTCCATCAGCCTGGACGTTGTGCATCCATAGAGCTGGGAGTCTCAGTCACAGTTCACTGGCTCTCTTTGCTGCTGCGTCAGACTGATGGCACTCAGTAGATGAAACCTAATGTGTACCCTATGCCCTAAGCCCTGTATCTTCAAACACTATAGACTTGTTTCACACCTGAACATTCCGACATTCCATGGTAGTAAACTGAACATTCTATCATTGAAATGCATTGGATTTATGCGTCTTTCTGAATGAAAAAAAATGGGTAATAACATTGAAAACCTGTCTAAATTCACTTTCTTTCTAATAATACACATTTGAGGCCCACAAATTTGGAAGTCCCGAATAGATAAAAGTGGTTTTACATTTATGTGTATGAAGCTTCTATCTATTCGGGACCTACCAATTTGTGTGCTTCAAATGTGTATTATTTGAAAGAAAGTGAATTTAGGCATGTTTAATGCCATTTTTTTCAAGTCAGAAAGAGGCATAAATTCAATGCATTTCAATGATAGAATGTTCAGTTTACTACCATGGAATGTCGGAATGTTCAGGTGTGAAACAAGTCCATTCAAGACTATCAAGCACCGGAGTGAATTCAAGCATAGCCCTGTTGGAAGAGCTTGCTAAATGCACTAGTTAGCGAGTGGAACAAAATAATTTGGTACAGCATAGACCAAACGCAAACGCAGAAGCGAACAGGCACTTTACACTGAATCAATGGGACCTGACTATACGAAACCAAAAGGATCGGGCCTCTGCCATACTCCTTAGGATCATGGTTGTCTCTTCTGAGGCTACTTGAGACTCCCTGGATTGCGAGGCTAGCTACTGGGCATGCTGTGTCTGCTTGTTTGCCCGTCAGGTGGCAGGTTGGTGGCCACGCTCTTTTAGTTAGATAGGAACTGAGGATGGGGGTGTGTTCTGTAACTCGAGCTCCCTGTGCTCATATTCAATGCCTGCACAGCCATGCGGAGAGCCACACAAGCGACTGCACCTGCTCCCAAAAAAAAAGAAAAATACACTTCAAAGCCGTCGTGAGTAGTTGGTGTCATGTTCGCACCTGATGCCGCCCCCTTTACCCATAACCCACTGCATTATGACCCTCATTGCACTTCACCTCTAATTTATGCCCCAATTATCTGTTCAGTGCCATCTGGAGTGCCCGTTAGCATTAGCTCTCCTGCCCTTTCATGGGACGAGGGGATCTCTCTCTCTCTCTCTCTCTCTCTCTCTCTCTCTCTCTCTCTCTCTCTCTCTCTCTCTCTCTCTCTCTCTCTCTCTCTCTCTCTCTCTCTCTCTCTCTCTCTCTCTCTCTCTCTCTCTCTCTCTCTCTCTCTCTCTCTCTCTCTCTCTCTCTCTCTCTCTCTCTCTCTCTCTCTCTGTTTAGATTAGGGCTGCAGAATAGAGGGCTCTGGTAATGGGTGGGAAGAAACAGCAGCACAATCAGTGCTGCAGACAGAGAGATGAAGAGTGGTGTGTGACAGGTGCAGGAACATCTGCCTGTGTGTCTGCTCAGGGTTTAACCTGCTTTCACACAGGTGTGTTGCAGTAAAGGGAGGACTTGACATTTGATTGTGTTTGTGTGTGTGAGTGAAGAATTGAGCGAAGTTGAATTGATGCATGACCTCTAATGACCTCTGATATATCCACTCGTATAGTGAGAATGACTGAAGTGCCAACAGCACCAAGCCTGGGTTTGGTATGAACTTTGCCCTTTTGCCAGATTTGACCCATATCAGGGTCAAATTTGGTGAATATCCAGATGTGGTTTGGCTTCTTGCCAAGTCCATTTCACAAAAGAGTGGCACTGAAATGGTAATTCTGACCCAGAAGTGAAAGTGGCACGGCGGACCCCAGCGATGTGGGTCCATACAGTAGGCCCACTCCTGCTTACTAACTGGTTCATCTCCACCTCCTCCTCTCCTCCACAGGTGAAGTCAGAAGAGCAGATTGCTGCGGAGAAGGCCTGGTACGGCACAGAGAAAGTATGGCTCGTCCACAAGGATGGCTTTTCTCTAGGTGAGTTCGCACATTCTCCTAGTCCTCCTTAGTTAGCCTATCACTATATTCATGTCAGAGATATGAGTTAAGTAGTAAAGACTACGGAGAAATCACCATCAGAATTCTGTCTTTAAGGCTGTGATGTGAAGTGCAGACTTTGCAATGGCCTGTGAACTCTATGTGAACTGTTTGTTTGTTTGTTTGTTTGTTTGTTTGTTTGTTTGTTGTTTTTGTGTTTCATAGCCACACTGCTGAAGACTCAGGAGGGCAGTCTGCCAGAGGGAAAAGTAAAGATCCGATTGGATCACGATGGCTCCCTGCTGGACGTGGACGAGGATGACGTAGAGAAGGTGAACTGTGCTCTCTGGGCTCTCTAATGCAACACACACACACACACACACACACACACACACACACACACACACACACACACACACACACACACACACACACACACTCACACTCACACTCACACTCACTCACACACACACTCACACTCACACACAAACACAGTAAAAGTGGTCTAGAGCAAATGGTCTGCAACAGGATGGTTTAGAAGGAGGCAAGTATAACATCTTTAAATTGGCTATACTGCCAATGTTTACTGTGTAAACTGAAATACTGAAGAGTCACTAAGTTATGACATCCTGGCCCTTAAATAACATCCCAGGCAACGCCATCCCATAATCTCTGCAGAGCAGAGCAACTGGCCAGGACACAGATGATTTGGCCAGCTGCACTCATGTCCCGTCCAGATGAACAGCCTCTCTTGCTCTCTGGCTCACATCACTGCATATGTGTCTCAATGGCTTACCCTCACATTTGGCCAGTTGTGCGTCCAACACCCCCAACGCTCAAATACTCCGAGTCTGGCAGTGGCCCACGGGACGTAACCACAGATGTTAAATAATACTAATGCAGACATAACCCATCTGTTGGGTCGTTTGGAAGTCTCGCGGAGCCTGACTGCGGTTTGCAGTCTGTTGTAATCTGGAAGCGGATTGACTGCATTGGAACTGGGCAGTGAGCAGCGCATAGCTGTGATGAGTGTTGTTGTCTCAGCCATGGCGGCCATATTGTCACCCATCTGTGGTGTTTGTGGGGTGAGATGGGAATACAGACAGATGAGATGAGATGAGATAAGATGAGAAGGAAATGGAGCCCAGATTTGGGCTCAAGAATGGGATTGAGATGGTAAGGATAAAAGCACATTGTGTGTGTGTGTGTGTGTGTGTGTGTGTGTGTGTGTGTGTGTGTGTGTGTGTGTGTGTGTGTGTGTGTGTGTGAGGAAGTCTTGACTGATTCTCACACACAAGCACACTCAAACGTACACGTACACACACACACAGACAGACTAGACGGGCATGTCATTCCTGAGTGATGGGTACCATGATGGGGGATCGTATGATGAAGGTCTTGACTAGAAAGACAGAAAATATTAATAGAAAGAAATATGTTTAGATTTCTCATAGTCTTGTCTCTGCTCATCTACTAGAGGAAACTAAAGGCAAGATTAGAAAAACACATAGTTTGCACTTATTTTTTAACTCCTAATAGTATTTTTATAGTATTTTATTTTATTTGGAGTATATATACTCCTAATAGTAATTTTTAGTTTTATTTGATTGATACAGATATTTGCAAATGATGCCCATTTGTACAGATAATCTACTTAAATGTACTGTACAGGTGAAGCATGTAGAGAAGACATCTGGTAATCTTCACATCCAATCTTCCATCCCTAGGCTAACCCTCCATCGTTTGACCGTGTGGAGGACCTGTCCGCTCTACCCTACCTGAACGAGTCGAGTGTCATGCACTCGCTGCGACAGCGCTACGGTGGGAACCTCATGCACACCTACGCCGGACCGAACCTGCTGGTCATCAACCCCATCACCGCACCTGCCATGTACTCGGAGAAGGTACGCCATGCTACATCAGCAGGCAGCACATTTCTAGTCTCTTCAGTCTTTGCCTTTTACCAGGTTCCTTACAATGCAGGATATAGGCCTTAGTTAATGTCATGATTCTCACTGAGAAACTAGTTTCAGTAAAGTACTTATCTGTGGGGTATTGTCCCAAATGCTTAATTTGCCTACTTATGTTAGTCTGTGAGTGATATCAAAGGCAAATTTCACACCTGTGTCACTGTAAGAACATTAGCTGCAATCTTCACTCAGTGATAATCTACACTTCCACCTGTGTTCATCTCTCAGGTAAAGCACATGTGTAAAGGTCTTTAGGTTTTGAGTAATTGCCCCCTAGTTGATGTGAATGTTGATATTTTGTTTTTCATTTTCTATTACTAGTGTAATTTGCTCTGAAGTGATCTGCATGTAAACACCTAGTTGTTTTTCATGTAGTAGCCTATTAATAATGTACAGTCTCTCTGCTCAGGTAAAGCAGGTTTTGCTTTTGCTGTTGCTTTTGTTGTTGTTGTTACTGTTGTTTTTTTCTGTTCTTCATTTCCTATGACTGTATTCTCCCCTCAGGTGATGCACATGTTTAAGGGCTGTCGTCGTGAGGATACGGCGCCACACATCTATGGCGTGGCCCAGACGGCGTACCGTAACCTGCTAACCACACGGCAGGACCAGTCCGTCGTCCTGCTGGGCAAGACAGGCAGTGGCAAGACCACCAACTGCCAGCACCTGGTGCAATACCTGGTCTCTATCGCTGGCAGCCCAGGCAAAACCTACTCTGGTGAGTTGAGATAGGGACTTACTATGGAGAAGTACTCTAAGTTATGTCAGTAATGGAATGCTTCTGCTGTTCCAGGATTTGGAGGGAAGTGTCTAGTTAATAAAAGATGTGAACATCTCTAGCTGTTAAGTAGTTCACATCAAATCATGGGATGAATCCCAAAGTCTTGATCCGTCAAAGCAGAAGTAGATTGGTGTCAGTGAGAGTTCAGGGCTTTTAAGGGGAACATTGGGATTGGGAGAAGTTTAAGACTCAGAAACTAAGGACCAAGTTGAACCAAAAGCCTAAACCAGAAGGGGTTTTTAAGCTACAATGAGTGTAATCTGGAATATTCCTTAAATCATTTGTGTGTTGTCCACAGCTGAGAAGTGGCAGGCGGTCTACACCATCCTGGAGGCGTTTGGGAATGCCTCCACCGCCATGAACAGCAATGCTAGTCACTTTTCCCACATAGTCTTCCTGGATTTTGACCAGGCCGGACAGGTGGCATCAGCTTCTATTCAGGTGAGAACCAGAGCCACACATGTAGCTCCGTTAGCATTCAGGTGAGAGGCACACAAGTACCGTAGCTCTGCTATCATTCAGATGAGAGGAACACAAGTACTGTGGCATCGCCAAAGATACTTTACAACACTCTGGCATCGCTGGCATTCAGATGAGAGACACACAAGTACTATAGCTCCGCTAGCATTCAGGTGACTGACACTCACAAGTACTATAGCTCCGCTAGCATTCAGGTGACTGACACTCACAAGTACTATAGCTCCGCTAGCATTCAGGTGACTGACACTCACAAGTACTATAGCTCCGCTAGCATTCAGGTGACTGACACTCACAAGTACTATAGCTCCGCTAGCATTCAGGTGACTGACACTCACAAGTACTATAGCTCCGCTAGCATTCAGGTGACTGACACTAACAGGTACTATAGCTCCGCTAGCATTCAGGTGACTGACACTCACAGGTACTATAGCTCCGCTAGCATTCAGGTGACTGACACTCACAGGTACTATAGCTCCGCTAGCATTCAGGTGACTGACACTAACAAGTACTATAGCTCCGCTAGCATTCAGGTGATTGACACTAACAAGTACTATAGCTCCGCTAGCATTCAGGTGACTGACACTCACAGGTACTATAGCTCCGCTAGCATTCAGG
>JAODXP020000020.1:23789461-23799461 GCA_027497455.2 Sardinella longiceps
CACACACACACACACACACACACACACACACACACACACACACACACACACACACACACACACACACACACACACACACACACACACACACACACTTATGAGTATCTTCAGTAGGGGATAGTAAAGGTCAGGATATGTGTACACATATACACACATACAGACAGACAGACAGACAGAGAAATGTCAGAAGATGCATATCTTCATACACACTCACCATCATATGCAGACAAGCACATACTGTGCAAACAGACACACACACACACACACACACACACACACACACACACACACACACCAGCCTGTCATCTTCTCTCTGTTCCTCCCCCGTAGGCCACATAGTGATGCTGACATGTACATACACACACACACACACACACACACACACACACACACACACACACACACACACACACCACAGTCTTTCATTTTCTCCCTCTTTCTCCCTGTAGGCCACACAGTGCTGCTGAAGAGCGAGCGTGCGCATCACTTCCTGCTGGGCCACAGCCATGGCACCGACTGGGTGGAGTACGACGCCCGCGGGTGGCTGGGCCACGCCAAACACAACCCTGCCACCCAGAACGCCGCCACACTCCTGCAGAACTCCCAGAAGTTAGTCACACACTCCTGTCCTCCATATGAACTTCCATGCCTGGCCAGAATCTAACGGTTGCCAGTATCCAGAAGCATAGACTAGGCTGTGGACTGAATCTATTCTATGTGTGTTCTGTAGGTTGTTGCATGAAAGGAGTTTTGAGGATTGCACTAGGCACAGACTCTGGTCTGCTTTGATGGGCTAGTATCTGTAATAGAGGTTTAATGCTATGTGTTGTCTGTAGGTTATTGCATTTAGTTTTGAGATTGAGTTTTGAGTTTTGAGATTGAGAATGTCACTGGGCACAGAGTCTAGTCTGCTTTGATAATATCTGTCATAGTGGTTTAAACCAGGTACGTGTGTGTCTGGTCTCGGGTCAGTAGGGTGAGATGTAGAGATTAGGCATGCAAGATGGCTGGAGGTGAGGTCCATCTTTGACAGCATTCGTAATATCTTATGTACTTGTGTATGTGTTTACTTGTTGTTATTTGTGTATGGGGTACACAACAGGCAGATCAAGATCTAGTCGTTTTCTGTGACTGGCTATGGCACTGCATTGCAAAGAGAAGTCCTTTCAGGGGTAGTAGGTTTGTAACTCAGGGGCTGATGCTGCCAAGTTGTGCTATGCTGTCAGAAGAACTCTCTCTCTCTTTCTTTCTTTCTCCCTCCTCTCTCTCCCTCTCCTCTCTCTCTCTCTCTCTCTCTCTCTCTCTCTCTCTCTCTCTCTCTCTCTCTCTCTCTCTCTCTCTCTCTCGCTCTCTCTCTCTCTCTCTCTCTGCTCTCTCTCTCTCTCTCTCTCTCTCTCTCTCTCTCTCTCTCTATATATATTTCTTTCTGTGAAAGCTAAATGGAGAGGCAGATTGCCCAGGGAACCATAGGGAGTGTTATCTAAGCAGACATGTGTACTCAATCTGGGCTGTGTGGGGAAAGCTCATCCTGGGCGCAGTGAGATGCAGGACAGGCAGGAGGGGTCATCCAGGGCACTACGGAGGCCCTGTGGGGACACACAGAGCACCTGGCAAGAAGAGGCATCTGTCAGCCAGAGTTTTGTTTGCTTTCATGGGGAATGATTTTGGCTGGCAAGGAATGAACTTTCGATGAAAAATCTCCACAATTTTTAGGAAGTGATTCTGTGTGAAGAGTTTGTGTAAAATGAGTGTTCTGACATCATTATGAAACAATAACACACTTTTATACCTCCAAGTGCGTGTAGTTGTATAGGCAGCGGCCTGGATTTAATTTAAGGCAATCTGCTATTGTTACTATTCAGTGATTTCTCTAATGTTTTTACTTACTTCAATTTTGTGCCATTTACATAAATGGAAATTTTAATTACACAAGTTTGTTAAAAAAAAAGACATTTTATGAAAATAATTATCCAGTTAGATGTAATGGAAATAAGTCAAATAAATTCTAATTTTGCTCGACTGAATTTGCTCTCCGTGGCTCTAATAATACTGTTCTAACATGGTTCTAACACGCACCATAGAACTCGTGTCACAAGACTCATGTTTTCCTGTGTGCCCTCGTCATCCTGCTCTCACAGAAAGAACATCAGTGGACTTTTCATCGGGCGCTCTGCGGGCACCACTGTGCTGGCGGGGTCCATCGCGGGGTTGGAGGGCGGCTCCCAACTGGCTCTGCGTCGGGCCACCAGCATGAGGAAGTCCTTCACCACCGGCGTCGCCGCCGTCAAGAAGAAGTCCCTCTGCATCCAGATCAAACTGCAAGTGGTGAGCAGACATCTCCACTCCTCTCTCCTCCTCTCTTTTCTTCTCTTCTCCTCTCTTTTTTTTCCTCTCCTCCCTTCTTCTCCTCAACTAACGGGTCATGAAATCAGATGCTCTGTCTGAAAGGTGTAGTCATGATTTGGAGATTTTCCACCAGGAACATTGAGACACTTATTTGTTACTTTGTTTTTTTTGTATGAACTTCCATAAAGATATAATTTATATTATCATATCAAATCATATCAAATTGTATTTGTCACATACAGTAGTTAGCCTGCAACGCCAAACTATAATCACAAGTGGTATTTAGTCTGGAGACCTACCTATTGCTATTCTCGTAGCGGAAGCGTGGTCCAAAGCCATTTATTGGGCACTACGAATGTCTATCATAGCGTCTGTAGATAGCTCAGAGCCAATACCAGAGGCACCATGTGACGTAAAATGCAGGGCTGTGCTAGTCCCTTTTGTTCTGCGATTGGATACCGAAAGCAGGCGAGAAAATCGGCCGTGGTCACCATGCTGCTTTGCAAAGTGAAATGAAATAAGCGTGCAAGGAGCATGGGAACTCCAGGCTATACAGTAGTACTCTAGTATGGTGAAACTGCCCCCATCCTATGCAGACACATAATCCTACCATACGGTTTCATTCTTGTGAAGCCTTCCTACTGTAGGTCTACTGTAGTAATCTTCCCTCTCTGTTCCCTTCTGTCCAGGACGCCTTGCTGGACACGGTCAAAAGGTCGCGTGTGCACTTTGTGCACTGCCTGTTGCCCAAGGCGGACGCCCTGCAGAGTGCAGAGAGCCCCGGGGAGAGCAGCGACTCCACCCTCATGCAGCTGGACGTGGGACTCCTCAGAGCTCAGCTCCGCGGCACCAAGCTGCTGGACGCCATGAGGATCTACCGCCAAGGTGTGTCTGTGTGTGTCTGTGTGTGTCTGTGTGTGTCTGTGTGTGTCTGTGTGTGTCTGTGTGTGTGTCTGTGTGTGTGTGTGTGTGTGTGTGTGTGTGTGTGTGTGTGTGTGTGTGTATATGTGTGTGTGTGTGTGGAGCTACCGGCGCTGTGTGTGTGTATATAGCATAAGTATATATATAGCCCTGAGGATCCACCTACAAGGTGTGTGTGTGTGTGTGTGTGTGTGTGTGTGGCATACACGCTATAGTGGGCCATGAGGGTCTACCCATAAGGTGTGTGTGTGTGTGTGTGTGTGTGTGTGTGTAGCATAGTGTTGCTACAGGGGTCCCTGAGGACCTACCCGCAAGGTAAGTGTGTGTGTGTGGCATAGTGTTTCTTTTCAGGGCCATTTTGAGAATCTGCTTGTGAGGTTGGAAATCTTGTTCAGACAGATCTCAATACAGTTATTTCCCAAACTGCTCTGTAGGGTTCCCTGATCACATGGTGTACTCTGAGTTCCGACGCAAGTTTGACGTGCTGGCGCCTCACCTGACCAAGAAGCTGGGCCGCAACTACATCGTCAAGGATGAGAGGAGGGTGAGTGGTCAGAGCTCTCTTTCACTGACTCATGCACACACACACACACACACACACACACACACACACACACACACACACACACACACACACACATAAGACATAACATATACATATTCATATAAAAATACAATGCACTTAGACCAGTGAAGAACACTCCTTAAATCATGATTTTTTTTTGCTGCAACGCAACGCAAGCCAACTGACTACCATGAGATTAAAGAGCATTGAAGTCTACAAAGTGAAAAAGTCTCCTCACATTAGCACAATTAAAACTTAAAAAAAAAAAATGAATGCATGGTATTGCCCCTAGCAGACTTGCTGAGTGGACACTGTGTTTTCTCCCATGGTCCACAGTATTGGATTGTGCCCAGTGAGTGCTTTAATGGTCTGATGCTTATTTGTCTGAGATTGAGGGGGGGGTGAAACCCAATGCGCCAGAGAGAACAGGTACTGTAGCTTAGGCCCCCAGAGTGAGGGAGTGTTGAAGGAGAGATCGGCAGATCTACTGGGACTACACAACAACCACAGGGAAGAGACCAGGCTGTGTGTTCAGAGAGAGAGAGAGAGAGAGAGAGAGAGAGAGAGAGAGAGAGAGAGAGAGAGAGAGAGAGAGAGAGAGAGAGAGAGAGGCTGAGAGACAGAAAGAGAGACACACACAGTGAGACAGAGAGAGATGGAGAGAGCCATATGCTACCCAAAACATTTTTCCTGGCTCCATTAATGCCACAAATGAACTATAGCTACTATTCCTTCAGGAGGAAATTGATAAATGTGCCCAATTAGCCAACCAATATTAAGTCTTTCTTCAATTTAAGAGAAAGCTCCACATGAAAAAGTATATAAGTAGGTTACTTTATTGATTAAAAAAAAAGTTTCAAAAGTTATTCAGTCATATTCTTTTTAAAATCTGGATTTAACATGCAGTAGATATCTGAACTTCAGACTTAAGGCCATAGGTTTCCTTTTTTTCTGTTTATAATATTGTATGCTTTGGCAACACTACCCCATTGTCATGCCAGAAAGGCTTTTTTTTTGGGGGGGGGGGGGGCGGGCTAACAGGGAAAAGAAAAGAGAGGGAGACGGAAAGTCTACAGAGAATGAGAGAGAGAGGGGAGGGGATAGAAGGGAGGAAAAGAGACAGAAAAAAAATAAAAAACAAGAGAAAGAAAGAACAGGGGAAAAGAAGATAAGAAAAGAAAAGTGGTGCGCAAGAAGTTGGTTTACAGAGAAAAGAGTTCAAGTGTGTGTGTGTGTGTGTGTGTGTGTGTGTGTGTGTGTGTGTGTGTGTGCGTGTGTCAGGAGAGTTGCTTTGGAAACGGACACAAACAAAGAGCTTTGAATATCCAGTGCTTCTACCTCCTCTTACAGTGTAATCCACACTGGCCCTTTCAAATTGCACTCTCATTGCTTGGACACTACCAGAGAGGGGTGTGTGTGTGTGTGTGTGTGTGTGTGTGTGTGTGTGTGTGACTGAGAGGGTTTGAGAGTGAGTGTGAGTGTTTGTGACAGAAAGAGTGGGAGCACGGTGGGGGGGCATGAGAAGAACAAGTGGGGGGGTGAGGAGGGGGGGTTATAAAGAAGAAGATTTACTGCAACGGTTCACAGACTGTTTGGGGATAGAGATCTCTCTGAGGCTGGGGCAAACGCTAGGGCAACTGGACACCAGAGAGGTTGTTCTCCCCCTCTCCCTCTCATACATACACACACACACACACACACACACACACACACACACACACACACACACACACACACACACACACACTCTCACTCTCTCACTCTCTCTCTCTCTTATTCATACATACACACACACACACACACACTGTCTCTCTCTCTCTCTTATTCACACACACACTGTCTCTCTCTCTCTTATTCATACACACACACACACACACACACACAAGCTTGCTCTCCCACTCTGTCTCTCTCTCTCAAGTAGCTCTACTTGTGTCAGCTGCATGTGTTTTAAACAGTGGGCACAGGAAGCAATAAGAGTTCGGCGTGTGATGGCTTACTGGACTATCATGACAAGATGAGAACGCAGAGTGATTCCATCAGGAGTAATCTATCTCGGAGTGAGTGTGGATGTGTGTGTGTGTGTGTGTGTGTGTATGTGTGTGTGTGTGGGTCCTGGACGTCCCTGCCAGAGAAGGGGGGCTGTCCTGTCCTGTCCTGATCTTCTGACCCCAGTTGTGTGTGTCTTTCCCAGGCTGCAGAGGAGCTGCTGGAGTCCCTGGACCTGGAGAAGAGCAGCTACCACATGGGCTTAAGCAGGGTGAGTGCTCGCTTAACATACACAAACAAAAACAAACACACACACACACACACACACACACACACACACACACACACACACACACACACACACACACATACACTTACATTGTACATACTTTATTTGATTCCACCTTACATATCAACTTGTCATCAGGAATCAAATACACACACACACATACACACACACACACACACCCTCACACACCCTCACACACACACACACACACACACTAGGTGGTGTGGTAGAGCCTGCTTGGAAAGGCAGGATGCAGTATGCAGTATCCAAGTCGTATAGTATGCTAGATAGGCAAGATATCCAGGTGTAGGTTAATAGTGCTCAGCTGGTCTTGACCTGTCTCTGTTCCAGCACGCATGCAGCACAGCAGCAGTCAGAGCTAGTGTAAAGGAATGTTCTAGAGCCTTCTAATTCTCCAGCTGACTGAGGGCTGTTAGTGAGACAAAGGCCTCGTTGACTGAATAGTTAGCTGCCGGTTCGCTTTTCATTCTAAGACCTCAACCATCAGGACTGTGGGTTGAAATATCCCTTTAAGTCTTTTAACAGATGGATGTTTCAGAAGTGTAAAACAATGAGACAAAGACGGATACTTCAGAGGGCTGTTTCGATTCTTAGAAAGTGACAGGAGTGTGGCGATGTCGGCACATCGGAATCATTTGCACAGACTTTCCTCCCTCGGAGTGTGGATCCCTCCCCGAGCAGCGCGTGTGTGTGTGTGTGTCAGTCTTCCGGTCTCTCTCCGAGGTAGGCTGCTGCTGCTGCGTGCGGTCCGGCAGGAGAGCCTAATTATCTTCTCCGGCGTGCGTGTCATTGAGGCGTCTCTGGCAGCTTCTGGGGATCTCTTTGTTGTGCCGGTGTGTGTGTGTGTGTGTGTCAGCCCCTCCGCTGTTCCTGGTCTAATCACAGTCAACAGCGGCTGGCACACAAACAAGTTTAATCCCATCAGCAGAGAGAGAGAGAGAGAGAGAGAGAGAGGGGGGTACAGAGAACCTAAACAAACACAGAGTTAAATGGCCCCATCAGACTGTGTTGGTACCCCATCAGGATGGTCTCTAGGACTGAGTTAGAAGATGTGATCTGTGTGTGTGTGTGTGTGTGTGTGTGTGGTTGGAGGTTGTGGGTAGTTTCAGCCAGCTGTAGTTGCCCCTCAGGGTGTTTTAGGGGATGAAATAGAGATGGCGCTCTCTGGAGTCACAAGATGGCTGAGAGGGTACACAAAGCATTCTGCCTGCATCCTAGCAACAGAGTTCCCCACAGAATGCTGATTATGTTGACCCTAAGCCTCCCACCCCACTGCCCTCTCTCTCTCTCTCTCTCTCTCTCTCTCTCTCTCTCTCTCTCTCTCTCTCTCTCTCTCTCTCTCTCTCTCTCTCTCTCTCTCTCTCTCTCTCTCTCTCTCTCTCTCTTTCCTCCCTGCCTAGTGGTCAGTTTTAGAGGGCAGGAGGGTTGACAGTCTTTGGTCAGAAATGAGTTGTAAAGCATCGTAAAACATGTTTGTTGACATGGGAGATGTTAAATTGTTTGAGCTATGGAATGATGAGCGTACTCATTTGAATGCACAGCCTCTTTCAATCTTCTATAGTTGCAATATGCTGAGGTTTTTGTTGTCATGGCAAAAGTTTTTGCCCATCGGAGAATTCTTAGAGAGGTCATCAGATAGTTTTAGCGCTGTAGGATTCCCCAGTTATATTATGTTGAACGCCAGAGAGTAGAAATCTCTGTGTATCGTGTCTAGCCAGCAGCTAATATATTGATATATATATATTGGCTCTCATGCCCTGCTGCTGCGTCTCTGATGAGCACACAGTCACTGGGTGTCTGGGATCTTCAGGAGGAGGCCGTTTTGTTTAGCACATTATGGGGGTGAAGAGACTGGAGCAGCAGGCATCTGTCATTGATTAGACTCCTGGATGCGGATGGAGAGGTGGTATTTGACTGTCACTTGAGCGAGCGAGCGCACTCACACACACACACACACACACACACACACACACACACACACACACACACACACACACACACACACACACACCTGCAGATCCAGGCTGCTATGTGACCATCACTCTAATCTAGAAAGGTGGTATTTGACTGTCACTTGAGCACACACACACACTTGCAGATCCAGGATGCTATGTGACCCATCGCTCTAATCCACACAAACAAGACCACATTTATTTGTATAGCACTTTAATCACAGTAACTTCAATTCAAGAACTGTCGTAGATTAGCTAAAAAGCAAATGAAAAAGTAAAAGAATAGCATCTGTCTAGAGATGGGTCAGCTACAGTATCCCTCCTGTCATCAATTCTATGTCCACAGGCAGAGAAGGCCACATGTGAAGGTTATAGTCATCAGCTTTGGTTGTATGCAAATTTCATGAACAGTAGCACAGTAACATTTTCTTATCTTATCGGCCTGAAGATTATACTTTTACATATAGCAGGCTAAAGTCCTGTGAAGTTCAATCCGACCATAACACCTGATCACAACATCCTTGTTTGTGGTTGTCATAAACAGCCACCTGCAGGTCTGCACATTTGCTGGAGTCTTATTAGATTTATACTTTCCATTATGGATAGGTATGTACTGTATGTGTGTGTGTGTGCGTGTGTGTGTGTGTAATATGTACACTATGTGTGTGTATCTATGTCTGTTCTTTAGGGATGGGATGTGGGTGTTGAGTTTAAACTGTGTGTGTGTGTGTGTGTCTGTGTGTGTGTGTGTGTGTGTGTGTGTGTGTGTGTGTGTGTGTGTGTGTGTGTGTGTCTTCTGCCCTTTTCTCCTGCAGGTGTTCTTCCGGGCGGGAACGCTGGCTAAGTTAGAGGAGCAGCGGGATGAGCAGACGAGACGGAACATCACCCTCTTCCAAGCAGCTTGCAGGGGATACCTATCCAGACAGGCCTTTAAGAAGAGGAAGGTGAGTGCCTGGACAAACATCTCTCTCTCTCTCTCTCTCTCTCTCTCTCTCTCTCTCTCTCTCTCTCTCTCTCTCTCTCTCTCTCTCTCTCTCTCTCAGCTCTCTCCCTCTCTCTCTCTCTCTCTCTCTCTGGACAAGTAGCACACACACACACACAGTATACCTATCTAGACACAAACTCTACTCCTGAGCTCTAGTCCTCTGCTGTCGGTAGGAAAAACAACTTTGAAATTTGAGACCAAACCAGCAACTCGCACTTATCGTTGTGGGAATTGAATCTCTTTGCTCCTATTAATTCATGTTAACTTCCATATTCCTATTCGATCTATGTTCTACCAAATGTTCTCATTCCTTTTCCAACTGACAGAACTCGGCAACAACAGGGCTGTGTTTGAGCTGGGGAATTTGCACAGCCATCTAGCCAAGTAAAAGCACAGTCGCTTTGAAGCTGTTCAAAATTCGGTGCTTGTCAGTGAGTCGGCGGATCATGGAAAAGTAATCATCCAAGAAAGAAATGCAAAGCAACTAATAAGAACATCCAGCATGCTCTAAAGGTGGCCCGTAGAATATGTTTTGGTATTGAATTTCTGCTCTGGGCCGACTAGGCTAGGCATTACCCTTCTCCAAACCTTGAAAGCTATTAACGGAGAGAGGAGATTTACGAGAGAAACTCATCGGAGAAGAAAGAAAGAAAGAAAGAAAGAAAGAGGAGAGATTTAGCAGAGAAATGTTTGACAAGTAAGGATTACAGTTGTACGTTCAGTGTTGCCTCCTAATCAACTTGACTCTCGGCACGCCTCCATAATCTGTTTTGAATAGATGGTTTGTTTTTCTCAGTGGGAGCGCTTGTTTTTCAGTGCACTTCTCCTTGACTTTCTCACACAGTCCACATGTCTCCATCCTTAAAGGTGAGGTCCGTGATTCTTTGTTATTGTTTAAGGGCAGGCCTCTTTGTTATTGTTTGATGCAAAGACAC
>JAODXP020000020.1:23806961-23816961 GCA_027497455.2 Sardinella longiceps
AGAACTTACAGTTTGCCAAGGCAACCTCAGAAGTCCACAACCTATTTTTAAGCTCTAGGTTCCTGGACTTTTTTTAGGCGCCTCATTCTTTTTCAGCGAGCACCTTGCTCAACATTGAGCATGTTTCATATGAACACAGACATTCATTAGGCAACAGGGTAGCTCTCTTCCAGAGCAGTGATAGTCATATCAGGCTTTTATTTTTTCATTCATTCAGAAGAGAATGCACCAATCACAAACGCAAAGTGTGTGTGCGTGCGTGTGTGTATGTACCTGTGTGTGTGTGTGTGTGTGTGTGAGGTTACATAAGTGTGCATTCATACTGTAAAAAAATCTCTCTCTACTTATGTTGAGCTCTGTGTGGAGTTTCAGTGGCCTGAGTGAGAGAGTGAGTGTCTGACTGACTAGCGTTGCTGTCCGTGGTGCTGAAAGAGTGCAGACTGCAGTGTGGTGGTGGGAAAGCCAATGCTAACATCACAGCTGCTATCCCGTTACATAAAGAAGCTCTATTACTGAAATGAAGTGGAAACAATGTGAAAGCAATAAGGTGTGTGTGTGTGTGTGTGTGTGTGTGTGTGTGTGTGTGTGTGTGTGTGTGTGTGTGTGTGTGTGTGTGTGTGTGTGTGTGCATTCATTCTGGGGAAACATATTTGATGGCATTCCCCTTCTCTGTGCACTTGAAAGGTGTTGGCGTCCCACCTCGAGGCATAGACAGGCAGCAAGCAAGTGGAGGGAAGGCGATCAATGCAGATTGATTTTATGCTCTCATATTAAATATTAATTCAACAGGCGAGGATGGGACCTTGCCATCAATGTGTCTGGACACTTTTTTTTCTTTTTCTTTCCTTGGTCTTTGACCTTTTTGTATGTGTGTATGTGTGTGTGTGTGTGTGTGTGTGTGTGTTTGTCACAGGAGGAGAGTGGCGACTGAAGTACGAGCGGTCTGTGCGTGAGAACGACTTCACCAAGAAGAGGCTGCAGCAGGAGTTTGATGACAAGCTGGACACAGAGAAACAAGCCAAGAGACATCTGGAGAGGAGGGTACGCCTCGCAGACTGCCTGAACTCACACTCACACTCACACTCACACACACACACACACACACACACACACACACACACACACACACACACACACACACATACGTGCCTGCAGTTTGACAGGAAATAGCACATGAATGCTTTAACTTACTAACTAACTGATATCTAACTACACACCCCTCACACCCCCCCCACACACACCCCCACACACACACACACACACACACACACACACACACACACACCTAAACATATGGATAGTTTTGTGTGTTTCCAGGCTCTGGATGGACTTTGATGAACATGTGCTATTATTCTGTTACATCTGAGTCTTCCTGAGTGTTATTTCTTTCATCTTTGGTAGAAACCACCGGAAGAGAATGTGTGTGTGTGTGCGCTCATTCC
Source organism: Sardinella longiceps (assembly GCA_027497455.2). Classification (NCBI taxonomy): domain Eukaryota; kingdom Metazoa; phylum Chordata; class Actinopteri; order Clupeiformes; family Clupeidae; genus Sardinella; species Sardinella longiceps. Next base: position 23,808,404 of record JAODXP020000020.1, read on the forward strand.
TACCTGGCTTTGAAAACTGACTGTATTTTCTTCCTCCATTCTCCTCCTCTTCTCTCTCTCTCTCTCTCTCTCTCTTTCTTTCTTTCTTTCTTTCTTTCTTTCTTTCTTTCTCTCTCTCTCTCTCTCTCTCTCTCTCTCTCTCTCTCTCTCTCTCTCTCTCTCTCTCTCTCTCTCTCTCTCTCTCTATCTATCTGTCTATCTATCTATCTATCTATCTATCTATCTGTCTCTCTCTATCTATCTATCTATCTATCTATCTATCTATCTATCTATCTATCTATCTCTCTCTCTCTCTCTCTCTCTCTCTCTCTCTCTCTCTCTCTCTCTCTCTCTCTCTCTCTCTCTCTCTCTCTCTCCCCCCCCCCCATGCTAACCCCTCCATCCCCAGCTGGCAGACCTGCAGGCGGATCATGACGAGGCCCAGCGCTCCCTGCAGCAGCTGAAGAAGAAGAGCCAGCGGCTGGGCTCTGAGCTGCAGGACACCAAGCTGCACCTGGAGGGACAGCAGAGCCGCAACCACGACCTGGAGAAGAAGCAGCGCAAGTAAGAGAACAGACACACAGACACAGACGACCTGTGAAAGAAAATACACAATTGAAAAGCCCAGAAAATAACTGCAAATGGGAATGCTAAAATCTATTGTCCATACTTTACCTTTGTCCTCATTTAGTCTAAAATCAACCCCCCCCCCCGCGCTTCTCAAAACACAAACACACACACACACACACACACACACACACACACACACACACACACACACACATTCAGCAAAATAATTTAAAGGGCAAGGCTTAGCGTGAGTAATCTGTCAACCTGTGCTGTGTCAGCCGAGATCTCCAAGGCTAATAAAAGTTTGAGGCCAGAAGAAAAGAAAAGGCCATAAAGATGTGAATGAGGCCAGAGAAAAAAGCCTGAAGAGCACAGCCAGCCTGCTAATGCCTTCCCTAGCATCCAGCGCTATCTGCAGCGCCGCCGTGCCGCGCACTATTGACTTGTGGAGCATTGTGCTCGTGATTAGCATACGATGGCAAATGAGCAGGCGCCTGTCGACGCCGAAGGTGGACGCTGATAACGCGGCGGAGAACACGGCACAATACAGACCCAATCAGCAAGGCATTCTGGGAACACAGAAAGGGGCCAGGAAATCACTTCCTCTGAGGCTAATGAAGAACATTATCATAGCACTGCAGCCACGCTGGCAGATACGGCCATTTTCCAGCTTCATTCTTCCCCCCCTTACAGCCTCACACAAAATAGCTTTGTCTCCACTCTGTGAACCCTGTGTTGGCTTTTGTATTGGTTTAGAAAACAAAGCAGAATAAGCAAGTCTTGTCCCATCCTGTTGGGTTCTTTACTTCAAGTAGGGTGTGTGTGTGTGTGTGTGTGTGTGTGTGTGTGTGTGTGTGTGTGTGTGTGTGTGTGTGTGTGAGCGCAAACCATCTGGACATTTACTGTAAAAGTAGTAAACTGTAGTGAATTTTCTGTAGTTAATGTAGTTAACACCAATACATTTTCTGTTTTAAATGTAGTAAAATGTTTTATATTTACTGTAGTATATTTGTATATTTATTGCATTCTCTGTAGTAGATTTACTGTGGTAAATGTAGTAAACTGTAGCATATTTACTGTAATATGTAGTAAATTTACTGTAGTAAATGTAGTGAAGTTTAGTTCTTCAGTAACACATCTGATGTTGTGGTGTTCCTACTCCAAACACTGTCTGTAGACCATATGGACATTTCCATAGTGTTGGTGTAAGCCATAACCTGCTGATAATTGTGTTGTTGCGTTCAGGTTTGATCTGGAGCAGACCCAGTCCCATGATGAGGTCCAGAGAGAGCGGACGCTGCGGGACAAGCTGAGCCGAGAGAAGGACGTGCTGACGGGAGAGGTCTTCACACTCAGACAGCAGCTCCAGGTAAACACACCTGCTCTCCCCTTCGGGCTTACAAGCACCTCCTCAGAAGCTTTCTGCAGACCAGCAAGCCCGGTGCCGGAGCCCGAATGTTCAGGCACCGGCATGGTTCTCTGTTGGTGTGAAAGTGCTAAGTGAGGGTGACTTCCTCATACATTTGCAAACTAATGACTGTTTGACTCAAATAGAAAATACGTTTGGAATTCTGAGGAAATTTTGAATTCAGGAACTCAAGAAATAGGAAAGAAGTTGCAAATGGGATTCTAGAGGAAAGAAGTTGAGATAGGATTAGAGAGGGATGAAGAATGCGGATTTGTGAGATGGGATGAACGGTGGGCCTTTCCCTTCATCCCTTCTATCCCTCTCTCTCTATCCACCTCTCTCTCACTCTCTCTCTCTCTCTCTCTCTCTCTCTCTCTCTCTCTCTCTCTCTCTCTCTCTCTCTCTCTCTCTCTCTCTCTCTCTCTCTCTCTCTCTCTCTCTCTCTCCCCCTGTCTGTGCAGGACAAGGACATGGAGTTGTGTGCGGCCAATCTGAAGGTGGAGCAGCTGGATGCGGAGCTGCAGGATCTGTCCTCACAGGAGTCCAAGGACGAGGCCTCGCTGGCCAAGCTAAAGAAACAGCTGCGTGACCTGGAGGCCAAAGTCAAGGACCAGGAGGAGGAACTGGACGAGCAGGCCGGCACCATCCAGATGCTCGAGCAGGTACGAGGGTGTGTGTGCGTGTGTGTGTAGAGGGGAAGGGGTGTTATAGCATCTGGTAAATAAACACTACATTGGTGGAATAGACTTGGAGGTAGTGTGTGTTTGTTGGGAGGCTGGGTCAATTATACTGGTACTATCCAGTTGTTGGAGAAAGTGGTGTTTGTGTGTGTATGTCTGCGTGCGTGCACACATGAATATATTTTTTCCAATTCTATATTCAGTCCATAGTGCTCTATTGCAAAAAAAAAAATATCTGAGTGAGGCATTGATCTTTAATGCATGTGTACTTTTACCAGACAAAGAGAAAAGATACAATATTAGTGTGTATAATTGTAAATCATGACAAATCACAACTAAGTTCACAGCTAAGGCCACAGGTGAACACGAGTGTCCTGACCCTGAGCCCATCAGATCTGTCCTCAGTACAGTAGTTCAGAAGGGAGGCGAGGAGAACAGAACAGGCTTTTTCTTATTCAGTCAAAGTAGATGTTAGCAGTGGGAGGCTTTCAGCAGAGACGTGATGCCACTGCATAGGGCCTGTTTATGAGTGTTGAGTTTGTCTGAGGAATTTTTTTATTTATTTTTTTTTGAGTCTTAAAAAAAGTTTTTTTTATTATGTCTTAAAAAAAGTTTCATCCAGAAGTGAAGAAAGTGTGTGTGTGTGTGTGTGTGCGTGCGTGTGTGTACTGTGTGTGTGTTTATGTGTGTGTGTGTGTGTGTGTGTGTGTGTGTGTGTGTGTGTGTGTGTGTGTGTGTGTGTGTGTGTATGTGTGTGTGTGTGTGAATGTGTGTGTGTGCTTATGTGTGTGTGTGCGCTTATGTGTGTGTGTTTTGTTGTGTTCCAGGCTAAGCTTCGTCTGGAGATGGAGATGGAGAGAGTGCGCCAGCAGCACTCTAAGGAGATTGAGGGCAAGGATGAGGAGGTGGAGGAGATCCGCCAGTCCTGCAGTAAGAAGGTAAGAAGACCAGACCCGATCCAGCCCCATTCACATTCAGCCCAGATTCAACACTGTTCTGCTTCTGTCACAAAAGCCATCCCACTCCTCCGCCCCCTGACTCTGGCATTCTGGGACTCCGGGCTTCCAAAACAGAGCACTTCCACTCATGCCTGAATAAGGATCGCTTTTGGGTACCGATAAGCGGTACAGCTGTACATTTCAAGCATTACTCTGTTGATCTGCAAGTACTAAGAAAAAGTGCTGAATGAATGCTGTCAGAAGGCTTCTTCCAAGTATAAATGAGCCTTATCTATTGACTGGAGCTGGTGCATCTATTTCAAAGCTGTCCAACTTTCAACTTCAAGTAAGGTGCAGATGCCTCATTAGTGACTAGGTAGCCCAAAGAGTTAGCCCAAAAAGTTAGCTCAATGAGCAAATTAGAGATTCAGTAGCTCAATTATAAGATGTTAGGATGCTAACAGAATTAGGATTAAGGGTTCTGTAATGTGTTAGTGGCGCTACTATGCTAACAGCACACAATGAACAAGGGTTGTATTTTTTATTTTATTTTATTTAGCCTTTATTTAGCCAGGATGGTCCCATTGAGACTAAGCGTCTCTTCTGCCAGGGAGTCCTGGTCAAAATGGCACACAAAACACAATTTACACACATACTAAACACTTACACAAAAGACAACTAGAAAGAGTTTAAAAAGAAAATGGCTATGGCAACAGTGACATTCCTCATTATAAACAGTGTTGATTATTTCTTTAAAAACCTCTAAAGTTGGCAGAGTCCATACTAAATATATTCTGTAGCTCAGTCCAAAGATGTGGTACAACATGATGTGTTTCCAGAGAAGATTCAAGCAGAGCCATGATCTTTGGTGTTATTGATCCAGTAGCAGCTAACAGTTTAGCATCAAGTAATCATTACCATCCTAGGGAGTACCAGTACACAGTAGATGTACCAGTACATGTCAACATCAAGTTCTGAGTGACATGTGGGGATCTGTATGGCCCTTGGAAAGAATCCTGACAGTGAGAATACCAAGATCACTGACTGGATGCCATGAAAAGCCTCATATTTCTACATAAATGCACATGTGTGCTGTCCTATAGGTGGCCTAGGATTATAGCATCTGGTAAATAAGCACTTTGTTGGTGGATTATATCCGGAGGTAGCAGGGAGGTTGTTGGGCTGCAGTAATGAAGTAATGAATCTCATTTGCTGTTGGTGATTGTGAGGTAGATCCCTCTAAAGCACACAGTGGTGCGTACAGTCCCTAATGCTGTTTACAACCCCACCACAGTGCTTCCATTAACAGCCAGTAATCAGATTTAAGACGCAGGAACAACATCATTTCCTTATCAGCCAGACTAATTAGACACTTTGATGAGGCCAGCATTAGCAGGGAAGCTGTGATGTCGATGTTTAACTTCACTGCATCTGTTTTGGGCTCTGTGAGCGCGATACAAAGATTGAGGATGTCATTAAATATGTGTCTTATGTGTGATATAGAGATTGAATCGGGCATTAAGTGTGTGTGTGTGTGTGTGTGTGTGTGTGTGTGTGTGTGTGTGTGTGTGTGTGTGTGTGTGTGTGTGTGTGTATGTGTGTGTGTGTGTGTGTGTGAATGTACTGTATATACTATTGTGTGTGTGTGTGTGTGTGTGTGTGTGTGTGTGTGTGTGTGTGTGTGTGTTGTCCTGACTGACCCTCTGGTCCCTGTGTTCAGCTGAAGCAGATGGAGGTTCAGCTGGAGGAGGAGTACGACGACAAGCAGAAGGTCCTGAGGGAGCGGAGAGATCTGGAGTCCAAGCTGCTCAGTGCCAAAGACCAGGTACAGCACACACACACACACACACACACACACACGCACACACACCTTGCTTACCCACTGGATGACGAAGCAATGATTAAACTCATCCTCTCTCTCACTCACCCACTCTTACACACACACACAGGTTTTCAAAGTTTTTTAATACTTTGGAGGTATGAAGGGACTGGAAAGGCACTGTCAAAAGACAATGAAATGAATGGGTGTACAGGGACAAAAAACATGAATAAGGATGAAAACTGCACTCACACAGGACACTAGGCTGTGCATGTGGTCTTAACTTCCCCTTTACCTGTCCAGGTGAGCCACAGGGACGTGGAGACGGAGAAGCGTCTGAAGAAAGACCTGAAGCGCACCAAGGTGCTCCTGGCTGACGCTCAGATCATGCTGGACCACTTGAAGAACAACGCCCCCAGCAAGAGGGAGATCTCACAGCTCAAGAACCAGGTCTACCACCATCTCTCTGCTAGCTTGACACTTACACAGCTAGTGCATGCTAGCACAAGGCACTCTTAGAAGAGGATCTCTCTTGACCCTCTCTCTATCTTTTTAAATGCTTCAAGACTAAATCACACACACACAAAGGACTCCAAGAACATATTCTCAATCCTTGCTTTGATGTCTTTGGAAATATCACTTTGTAAGGCATAGCCTTTGTTGAGTTGTCTGCATTAAGACTTGCGTGACATTAATTATCCGTTTGTAGCATTACAAACTTTCATCCCATATAGCCTGCACCCTAATGGTAGGTCTTAGCTGAACCAAATAGTGTATGTATTGCATTGCATTATTGTATTTATTCAGTGGTATAGTGAAAGTCTCTCTAGGGCTAGTCTAACCCTAACCCTAGAACTGAAAATGGGCATTATACTGTATATCCAGCCAAACCACAGTATATGTGAAAACATACTGACTTAATAAGATATTTTCTGGTTGTAGTTTACACTATTTTATGCTCTGTGATTCTGGCTGCTGACTCATCTGACCCATTGACCTTTGACCTCTCACCCCTCTCAGCTGGAGGAGTCAGAGTTCACGTGTGCGGCAGCAGTAAAGGCCCGTAAGGCCATGGAGCTGGAGATTGAGGACCTGCACATCCAGATGGAGGACATCTCGAAGGCCAAGATGTCGGTGAGTGGGCGAGAACAACCGCGTCACTTCCAGTTACTAATGCAAAACTATGTTCTTGGAAAGGATCTTTGATATGGTGAACATACTGTACTGTACATAGCAAACTTATAGCAGTCAGACTATCCTAAGAGCAAAACTAAAGTGACAAACTCACTAACTATTGACTGCAACAATACACTTCCAACAATACACTTCTAATGAGTAGATCTCACTACATCAAATTTGAGAGCAGAGTGTCTGCTCTATTTTCCTCCTGAAAACACTTGGTGCAGTGTTTTTGAAGCCTCTGGCCAAACTCTGCACAGTATTTGCATGGCTGATGCCCATTGCTGCTGTTCTGTGTTCAGTGTAGCCCCAGTCTTAGTTTTCCTTGCAGTTCAAACACATGCAGGTGAGTGCGGGCCGGGGAGCCCTAGGTGCAGGTAATGGCCATTTACTGAGCCTCTGTTCTTGCTCTCTGCCTGCCCCGGGTCTGCTCTTCAAAGCACCTCTTTAAAGGCACCACAGGCTCACTCTCTCTAAGAGCACACATCTCAGACTGAGACTCATGTATACATCGGTTCAACAGTACAAACAAAGACAATGCTTGCTCAGTCCATTTAGTTCCTAAACACCTACTGCTGTATTTATATCCCATCAAAAAAATAGAAACCCTCTGGCCACAGCTATGGCACTAATAATTAAACTCTCATGAAATGGTCTATAAGTGTTGGTATGCTGCTCTATAAGAGTCGGCATAATGCTCTATTGGCATTATCCTCCCTGGTGCTTAAGTCCAGAAAAGTGCTTTATACATGCTGAAATGCATGGAGCTAAGCCCTTTTTTGACTTATGCACTTGGGAGAATACTGGCCTGTAAAAGTATGCATGTTCTCTTTCTTGGATGTTCTAGTTTGGCTCTCCTGGTATCGAGAACCCCAAGAGCCACCCAGGGGCAGAACAGTGCCTCTGCTTTTCAAAAACCGCTCCAATTAAGATTTGTTCAAGAAGGCATAAGAGACCTATTGAGTTTGACTATAAATAAGAGATGTTTTAAGTGTATTCATGCATGTTACACACACTATATTAGGCCATGAGCCGCTCAGAGACATGACTTCATAAATTCATTCTGATTTGATAAATTCATTGTTGGTGAGGCAGGAGGAGAACGGATCCTGAGGAAATCCCTTAATCTCAGCATCTCTTTCAGTTCCCAAACACACAGGCAATTACAGCCACTTGCTGCTGTCTGGGCCTCTAACACACACACACACACACACACACACACACACACACACACACACACACACACACACACACACACACACACACACACACACACAGCACACGCTACACACACACACACACACACACAGCCACTTGCTCACTGTCTGAGCACACACACACACACACACACACACACACACACACACACACACACACACACACACACACACACAGAGGCAATTACAGCCACTTGCTCCTGTCTGAGCCTCAAAAACACACACACACACACACACACACACACACACACACACACACACACACACACACACACACACACACACACACACACACACCACACCCAAACACACACACACACACACACACACACACAGGCAATTACAGCCTAGCACACATATCTTACAGAGGTGTCATTATTTTCACATCAATATGGCATCTGCTGAGCTTCTTCAGTGGTGCTTTGTTGGCTGGGATGTTATTGTCATGGGCCACGCAAAAAAATAAATGGAAGAAAAGGTGACTGTAGATGAGAGAGGAAAGGAAATGTTTCTCAATAGTTAAAAAAAAAAAAATCAATCGCTCGACCCGGGGTTGGATCCTGAACTTAGAGCTGTGAGTGTGTGTTGTTGCTGTGGGTAAAAGTGAATGAAAAATGCTAGTCACTTTCAAAGAAAAGCACCCAGAATCATTCAGTACCATGCATTTATTTACCGATTTTATGAGTGTTCTCCCTGAAAATCAGCATTTTTTTTCTCTGTTCCTTTTATCCATCCCTCATTCTCTGTCTTTCTCCATACACCCACTGT
>JAODXP020000020.1:23821961-23834461 GCA_027497455.2 Sardinella longiceps
ATTAACTAACAGCTTAGTAGTGGGTATTTCTATGATCATTATTTTATGGTACATTCTTATTTTCTTATTCCAGTCATTTTCCAGGTCTTCGAATAATACTTGAAATTGTGCATGAACCCCATAGCTGATTCTGATGTCTGACTTCTGAGTGTGTGAGCTCACCTGTCTCCTTGTGTGTTACTGAACAGGAAATGGACATCGAGAGCTTAGAGGCAGCCAATCAGAGTTTACAGGCTGACCTCAAGTTGGCCTTCAAGAGGATCGGCGACCTGCAGGCCGCCATCGAGGACGACATGGAGAGCGACGATAACGATGACATCTTCAGCAGGTAATGATGTCAGTAAAGATAAAGATGCCGGTGCTCTGCTCCAACCATGTTGTAGTCCATGATTCAGTTTACTGGTACCCACCCCCTTTTTTTACCACTACAACCTTGTCTGTAGCTGTGGCAGGTAGCTCTACAGTGACTCTTTCCTTTTGAGTCTGTCTCAGCAGGTAGATCTAAGTCTCTACCTCTGAATCTTACTCGGCAGGCAGGCAGGCAGGCAGGCAGGCAGTTCCAAGTCCGTACAGTAGTTGTGAGTCTGAATGACTTGGCAGGTTGTGCTAACTCGGTGTGGTGACTCTGTGAGTGATCTTCTGGGGAAGGAAACCAATCATTATGGGATTTCATGAAGCTGCATGCCGTGTGTGTGTGTCTTTGTTTTTTTTCTCTCTCTCTGCCCACTCTTGAGGGTTTTCTTTCTGTTCACTCACTCAGACACACACACACACACACACACACACACACACACACACACACACACACACACACACACACACACACACACACACACACTCTTCCTTTGTGTCCCACTGCTTGTTTTCTTCTTTTGTTTTGTTGTTTTGTTTGTTTGTTGTTTATCTCTTCACTTTGTGTGCTTCTTTTTCTGTGTCTCTGCGCCCCCTCTTTCTCTGCACTCCTCTCTCTCTCGCACTATGGGCATCTATCCAGTAGTTCTGCTCTCTCTCCATCCCCCTCCCTTCCCTCTCTCTCTCTCTCTCTCTCTCTCTCTCTCTCTCTCTCTCTCTCTCTCTCTTTCTTTCTTTCTTTCTTTCTTTCTGTCTGTCTCTCTTATCAGTTTCTTTCTCTCTTTCTGTTTGTTCTCTCTGCTTTTCTCTCTCTCTCTTTCTCACTCACTCTCTTCTCCTGTAGCTTGGTTCCTCTCTGCCTTTCTGTTTTGTGATGCTGTCCTGGTTTAATCATGTCCCCTGAGCCTTCCTTTCTCTCTCTTTCTCTCTCTCTCTCTCTCTCTCTCTCTCTCTCTCTCTCTCTCTCTCTCTCTCTCTCTCTCTCTCTCTCTCTCTCTCTCTCTCTCTCCCTCTCTCTCCTCTCTTTCCCTCTTTCCCTCTTCCCTCTCCCTCTCTCCTCTCCCTCTCCCTCTCTCTCTCTCTCTCTCTCTCTCTCTCTCTCTCTCTCTCTCTCTCTCTCTTTCTCTCTGTCTCTCTGTGTGTTGGTTTTCCTCTTGTGCTGTGTGGGCTCCCGCTGGGCCCCATGTTGTGTGGGATGCAGTAGCTCGGATAGACCACCTCTGAGCGTCTCCTAGGTAAACAGTGCCGAGCGATAGATCCCCCTTCCTCCTCCTCCTCCTCCTCTTGGAAAAAGAAGGTCACGGGGAGGCTGAGTGGTCCAATCCAACTCCTTGTACCTCAGTGCAGACCATTAGAAAAGGGTCAGGCTCAGGTTTTGACCGTTTCGGAAAAAAGAAGCAGCCTGCCTCAGCTGTTTCATCCTGCCCCCTCATGTTATGCATTTTTGATCTGGAGCTTCTGCCCTGTGATACTCGACTGTCTAATGTTTCTGTTTCTTCTTTGTTTTTTTTTCCTCTTTTATAAATCTGTTTCTTCTTGTCTTCTCTCCCCTTTCTCCCTTGTTCTTTTGTGTGACAGTTTACAAGACATGGTGACAAAGTATCAGAAAAGAAAGAACAAAAAGTGAGACGCCAACATGCAAATGTCTTGTCCCCCTTTTGTTGTTTGTTTCTTGACTCTGTTGTGTGTAAAAGCTGTTGTTCACTCACCACATAATAGGAGAATGATGCTTTATTGAGGATGTGTTGATCTCCGAAACACGCCACTGTTTGCAGCTCATTTCACCTTGGAAACGATCATGAAAAATCGGCTAATCAATTAGCATTATGTCTATTATAGGCAGTGGAGCCATTTGAAATCCATGAGAATTTCAAAGCAATCAAAGCCATTTGAATATTCAGGAGAAAGAATGTCTGTATCAGACCTCAATATTGCATCATTCCACATTTACATTTATGCATTTAGCATTCCAGCCAAGACTGCTACTCACTAACTCCATCCTTTGGCACCCATCAGTGTGATTCTGTGACTGGTGATGAATGCCATGCATCAGTGTCCATTCATTCCATGTGTCAGTGTCCATTCATCCTCATACATCTCATCATCTCCCCTAACTTGCATGGATTTGAGTCCTTCTAAAACAAAAAAAAATAATCAACTGTACAATGGCCTGTAGCACCAAAGCATGTGTGTGTTCATTCCCATCCAAAACTGTAACCATGCCTGCCTACTCAAGCATCTGTAAAAACCCGGACTATACCTACACATTCAGCTTGGGTTTAGTCTTGCCATCAAACAAGGCCAACTCTCCATTGCTGCCCTGTATCCAGGCTTCCAAACACACACACACACACAGTATTTAGTCGTAGTTTCGTAACACACAGTGACTGACTCTGGGCTGGAGCTGGTCTGTATCTGCTACGGTTCTGCTTCTGAAAAGCCCGTGCCAGATTAGGACCTGATCCACTCCAGACTCCTGTTCTGTGAGGTACCTCATGGGAGTCTGTGAAAGGTAAGTCTGCAACCAACCTCCCCACAACTGGTCATCTGTCCTAATGATGGAGAGCCCTTTGAGGCCATAATTGTACACGCCTCATTCCATGTCCTCCAGTCATTTCCTCCGTCAATGGAGAACCCTCATTGTTTTGGTAACATGCTTGATTGTGACTTTATTCAAATGAAACTCTGCACTTTTCAAACCATGTTAATTCTGAATAAAATGACAGAGAGGTTCATATAGTATAAATGTCCCTATGGTCATCTTAAACTGTAATAGGCAAATTGATTTCTTGCCTCTGTGCAAAATAGTGAATTTGCATGGTTTCCATCCGTATGGAATAACAGTCAGTTTTGATGTCTATGACGTCCCAAGTCTTCATTCTGTACACATTGAATAGCATTTAATGATACTTTTGATATTAGGGGATGTAAAATAATTCATATTCTGCATCAGTTGTTGTAAGGAAAAAAAAAAAACAACAACAACACAAAACCAAATAAGACGAAAAACAGAATCCGATGTGGAGGACACTCAGACACTTAATGATGAATGTAATTGTGTGCAGCGAGGATATGCAAGGCCCTGGTTGCCCTTTGTCACAACACATTATCATGGAACTCTGAACCTTGTAAGCGTATTTGTTCCCCAGTGGTGCAGGGGGTGGAGGAGAAGGGGAGGGGGTCCAACCATCATCCAAATTAGGGGCGACAAGACATGGAAAGCTCTCCATTATTAGGCACCTCTATCCAGCCAGGGCATTGTTTGAATTCTCTGTGTGTGTGTGTGTGTGTGTGTGTGTGTGTGTGTGTGTGTGTGTGCGTGTGTGTGTGTGTGTGTGCGTGTGTGTGTGTTTGTGTGTGTGTGTTTGTGTGCGTGTGTGTGTGTGTGTGTGTATTTTTCATGCGTGTTTGTATGTGTCTGTATCGATGTGTCTGTACCGTGTGGCTTTGTGTATGGCTCTGTGTGTTAGCAAGCGTGAGTGTGTGGCTAGCCTAATAAGTGGTGTGTGTGTGTGTGTGTGTGTGTGTGTGTGTGTGTGTGTGTGCGCCTGCATGCCCCTGTATTGTGAAAGTGAAATGATTGGGAAAATGACATGAAAAGGAGTAATTGTGTGGAACAAACAAGGCTGTCTCAGCTGAACTAATGGCGTATCCAATGGTATAGATATGGGCTTTAAGGACCAATACAGCTACCGGTTAAACAGTAGCAAGAGCTTGTTTTCAGTTGCAGTTTAGTCATTGGACTCTGTACTGGGCTTAAAGGGGGGGGGGGGGTCAGAATTTAGGACATAGGACCTCATTTCCAAGTGGGCCCAAATCATATTTATCAGTGGAGACCGTTTTCAACACATTTCACCCAACCCGGTTTGAAAAATGTATGGTTTCATAAATGTACATTTAGGCGTTTAAGCACCTCAGTGTAAACACCTTAGGCTACATTACTGAAACGTTGGTTGATTAAGTATTTCATCTCAAATGGCACAAAAAAAAAATGCAATTTCCCTCATATCTTTTGAAAGCACACAATTTTATTACATTCTTGACCTCCCACACTCATGTTAACTTTAATAGACCAGTGATCTTAAACACTTTTTAAATTATTTGACCTGTTTGATCGTAACCATCTCTGTATTTATATATAGCCTAAACCAATGCAAGTCATGTGACTCCAGAGAGGGCCAATCAGAATCAAGCTGTCAGAGTGCCCACTGCCATAGTAACTGGCAAATCGTTTGCATTCTGTCAGAACCCTCCTCACAAACACTTGACAACAACTGGGGCTCCAAATGGTATTAATTTGCCCCCCAACCACCCACACATCCACACACACACACACACACACACACACACACACACACACACACACACACACACACACACACACAAATAAATAAATCTCCCAGCCACCAGGCTGGTTTCAGGTGAGGGTGTTTCCATCTCGTTATTTTTCTTCCACGCACAGCAGGCTGGTCCTTCGTTCGCCTCTGGCTGGGAACTGATTGAAATAAGCAGCCAGATAAACTCTCCCCACTTACCTCAGGGGAAAGCAGATGAGGCAGCCCAGGTGAATGTAGATGAATGACAAACTCCAACCCTACCAATCAGCCAATAGCTTCCCATCTCCAGCTATCCGAGTGAGATGGTAATAAAGCCACAGTGGATGCAGCTCGGAGCCCAGCTGGGGAATGGGAATGGGAATGCTGGGAATGGGACTGGGAATGCGGAGTGTGTGTGTACTGTTTGTGTTAAAGAGAAGACAACAGAGTCACAGCCAGGCAAGGGCTTCAGGCGCTAATTGGAGTTTCAAGTAGACCATTTGTATTCAGCTAAGCACCGGGGGAGGCAGGCAGCCTTCAGCCCTTAGTCATTCTGCGTTCAGCCTGGCAATAGTCAGCCAGGTGCTTAAGCCCACGAGCACAGGCCCGTGGAAGAGGGCCATTATCTAATCTGTGTTTACACTCTATCAAAGCCAACTGTCAGCTCTCAGCAGCTCGGATGCATGTTTTAGATGGGTTTTTTAATATATGCTAATCAGTGCAATTATTAAAGTAATCTAATAATTCTAGCTTGTGGGGCCATTATGAGAGTGTGGGTGGTGATGGGGGAGGGGGGGGGTTGAACTGTTAGGGAGTTAATGTTGTTTTTGAGAGATTTAGAGTTCAAAGGATCTTTTTAAAACGCTCAGTTGCCCTGCACTGGTTTTACCATATTATCTGAGAGGGCACTGGGTAATAACAACAATAAATAAACTCGAAACTGTCTAAAATAGGCTACAGCTTTTAGTTTGTTTGTTTGTTTTCTCCTTCAGGAAAAAGGTGAATATTTTTATACCACATTTAAAGTTGCCTCCCATATACCAACAAAATGTAATCCATTAAAATAAGCCGCTTTGCAGGGTATGCGAATTGTTTAATTAATGTCCGTGTGGATTTGTGTTGCCTAACAGCTTTTTTGTTGTTAAACTTCTCGCTATGATGGATGCATAACAAGTGTTTTACAACCAGCTATTAGAAGGCCTTTTATTGGTTTCAAATGCATGATGTGTGTTGCTTACTTCCCCACTTGGAGACTGTGTGCAAATGTGATTGGTTTTGTGGACGCCTGGGGTTGGTGCAGGACTGTAATAGGAGGAGATGAAGTGCAAGTAGACTGTCTGAAGGGCCTCGTCTGTCTCCACACTCTGCCACTCCTCTCCTGGTCTAGGAAAAGACGTTGAGTGACTATTGATGTGTGTCTGACCACAGGAACACTTTACCTGAACCCACCTTGAGAAGACTGACAGCCATTTTATGCCCCATCTTATGCCCTATTATGTCATCATATAAATCTGATGCAGAATATTGCTCTATCCGTTACTGTCAAGCTACAGACGCTAGATAAAATGCGTTTGGTCAAGAGCATAACAGTGCTTTAATGTGGCCGTATGTCTTGGCCCATTATGATTGTTCTCATCTGATCATGATCAGCTGTTCTGACCTTTGCCTTAAGTTGGACGTGAAACTACTACATGACATGACATTAATCTCATTCTAACTCATGACAAGTGGCATGGCATGGATTATGATAGGATTACAGCGGGGTTCACTTACTGTGTTGTCCCCCAGTCTCCGTTTGTTCATCCACCTGTCCATACCATGATCCGCACCCCTCCCCCATCATGTCCGTCACGCACCCTATTAACGGTGCCATTTCTCCCGGTGGGTGACATTCATTCTCTGTGTTCCGCAGCGGCGATGACTCAGATGTGGACTCTGAAGTGGAGGACCGCGTGGACGGGGTGAAGTCGTGGCTGTCCAAGAATAAAGGCTCCACCAAGACCCTTTCGGACGAGGGCAGCCTGAAAGGCTCCAGGTCAGTAGCCAATCACACGGGGGTTACGGCCCGTGACGCATCACTGATGGCGTCCGGGTCATAGTCTGGCATCCCAACAGCACTCAAGTCACAATGATGAAGGGCAGTTCCTCCTCATCTTTCATGACTCTCAAATGCCTGTAGGACTGTACCATAGCCACCCATAGGGGTTTACGACCAGTCCATATGTCTGGAGGCTTTTTCAGATCACTGTTTTTGATCATGCTGTTTTAAGGGCTCAATCAGTACTCGTTCATGGGTGGTTATAGCCTGTCTATGGTACTTATGCTTTCTTCCAGTCCTTTTATTCTGGTTTATACCCCTTGAGTCTACTATTGTGTCTGCCTATGAATAACTGCAAATGGAAAAATACATCATTTGTTCTGGAGAGGAGAAATACTCTGAATAGTAGTTGAACTCACCCCGGAGATTACAACTCCCTTTACAAAGGACCTTTTTGTTGAGTTTCTCTGTTAAAATGTGTTTTTTTCTTCTGCCTTATCACTCTTTCACATTTAAAAGTGATGTTTGACACGACTTCTGATCTTTTAGTATCTACCTGCTTTAATCAGCTTTTTTTCTATCAATTTTCTCTCTCCTCTTCTGTCCTTTCTATCAATTCTCTCTCTCTCTTCTTCTGTTCTTTTTATCAATTCTCTCTCTCTCTCCTTCTGTCCTTTCTTCTGTTGGATGGTTATTCCCCACTGTGTCCATCCTGGCGTGTGTCACATGGTCAGGTATGCTGTTAATGTGGATGCTAAGGAAGGGAAGGAGGTGAAGGAAGGCAAGGAAGGGAAGGATATAAAAGACCCGATGAAAGAGGCCAAAGAGCTGGAGGCGAGCAGGTCGATGTCGGTGATGAGCTCCCTGAGCTATAGGAAGCGTTCCAACCTGAAGGACTCCATCGGGGGTACGGGCGATGAGAGCTCCCTCTTCAGCACCCTGAAGGACCAGTCGGACAATATCGACCGCTCCTCGCTGCGGAAGGCCAAGGCTAAGCCCGGCGATGACCTTGATGACCGTGGCTCGGTCATCTCGCAGGCGTACTCGGAGGCCACTAGTCGCGCACGAAAGGGCCTGGACCGTCGTTGGACATCAGCTCGGAGCAGCCCGGAGTTCGACAAGGAGTCGACCGTATCCAGCCGTATGACAGGCCGTCGTGGAATGGACCTGGATGACGACGATGACGCCATGTCGAGCGTGAGCGGGTACAGCGTGCGGCGAAGCAGTTCCTGGAGGGATGACGGGCGAAGCGACTCGTACGCACCCTCGGTCAGTCCCTCGCTGAGTCGAAGGGCTGGTGGCGGTGGATCTCGTAGTCCTGGTAGTGTCAGCCGTGCTGACTCACGTGTCTCCCTCGCACGCAGCAGCCGCCTCAGCGAGTTCGGCCTGCGCCTGGATGATGACGATGACGACGACCGCCGTAGCATGGCGTTTAGCGAAGGAGGAGTGTCCTCCGTACGATCTCTGGGACGAAGCCTCTCGACTCCCGGACGCTCCCCAGACGACGCCACAGGAGATACCGGCGAAGTCAAGTCCGTCGCCCACCGTAACTACCTGGACCCCGACCTGGAAAAGGCCATCAACGAGGTGCTGAGCTTCAAGCCAATCAAATTCAAGCGCCGCAGCCTGAAGGACTCGGAGGGTGAGGAGGAAGAGGAGGAGGAAGGTGGAGGAGTGGCCAGTGAAGCTGGGGAGAGGAAGGGCGTCCGGGGCGGTCTGGACACAGACGAAGGTCTGGGTCGCAGCACGTCCAGCCTGCGTCGCTCTGCCTCTGGCTCGGCGTTGGACTACGGCCGCCCGTCCAGCAGCATTAGCTCACGCAGCAGCAGCAGCCGGCACAAATCCAAGAAGAAAAGCCGAGCCTCGGAGTCGGAGAGCTCCTCCGAAGACGAGCGAGGTCATCGCCGAGGATCTCGCCGCAAGGGCAAGAAGTCGTCCAGGAAAAGCTCCAGAAAGGAGTCATCGTCCGAGTCGGAATCATCCGAGTCGTCATCCGAGTCCTCGTCCAGCTCCTGCTCCACCGTCTCCTATCGAAGCTCCAGCAGCGTCAAGAAGGGGCCCAATCGCCGAGCGGAAGATCCGCAGGGAGAGGGAGCTGACGGAACAGGGAAGAAAGACGAGAAGAAGAAGAAAAAGAAAATGGACAGCATGGTGATGAAGTACCTTTATAAGCCCGACAGTGACTAAAGAAACACTGGAAGTGAGGTGACAAAAGGCTGGTAGGGATGTGTGAAAGCATGGAGTTAAATTTACCCAACCGTTGGTCACATTAACCCAACAGTAGGCCGTGCCTTTGGACTGCATCTCAAAAGCTTCACAGAGATCCTTACGGATATGATTCTGAAAGTCTGACCTAACGCCCTGCATGTTTTGAAAGTCACATTAATCTGTTTAGACTGATTGCTCGTGTTACAACACAAAATGGTGAAAAGCATCAATAATAAGATTGAATTTTAATACTGTTTCTTTTCCAGTATTGACCATGGATTGTATGATCTTGTTGTCCTCTGCTTGAAATGGTTTTTGTGGAATGTTTTATGGAATGCCCTTGACTGACTTTTGTTACCACTTTGGATTTCACTTTTGAATTTTCTAACACCAAGCTAATTTGCATGACATGAGAAACACAGTTTTCAGACTTGACTGTGTTGCTGGTGGCTGGACTGAAATTGAGTCTGGAGTGTGTGGAGTGATAATCGTCTGTTAAACTTTGTTGTGTGACTTTCTTCTAGTGCAGAAACTGCTGTGGTTTAACAGTTGTGTTGACTCAAGAATATGCCTTATCAGCTATTAGTGTTCCAATACTAACAGAGACCTCTCTCTCTCTCTCTCTCTCTCTCTCTCTCTCTCTCTCTCTCTCTCTCTCTCTCTCTCTCTCTCTCTCTCTCTCCCTCCCTCTCCCTCTCTCTCTCTCTCTCTCTCTCTCTCTCTCTCTCTCTCTCTCTCCCTCTCTCTCCCTCCCTCCCTCCCTCCCTCCCTCTCTCTCTCTCTCTCTCTCTCTCTCTCTCTCTCTCTCTCTCTCTCTCTCTCTCTCTCTATCCCCATCTCTCTCTCTCTCTCTCTCTCTCAGCCCCCCGCAGTACCGCAGGCATTTTTCTGCCCCCCGCTCTGAAGATGACATCATGGAGGAGCCCGCCAGTGCCGAGTCCTCCAATCAGACGCTCCTCAACGACGGCGACCACGACCCAGACAAGCCCTCAGAAACTACAGCGTGACATGACATGGCGAAAACACAAACATATAAACACAGAAAACAAAAACACTTCTAGTATGAAGGTGTCTGCAGTGACATGATTGAAGGCCATAGCTGTTTAACACCTGTCTTCTCACCTTTTGGGGGTTCACTCATATCTGAAAGCATAGTTTGTGTGTGTGTGTGTGTGTGTGTGTGTGTGTGTGTGTGTGTGTGTGTGTGTGCGCGCGCATGCGCATTTGTTTATTTGTTTGGGAGTATGTGTGTGTGCTCGCGCTTGCACATTTGTTTATTTGTTTGTGTGTGTGTGTGTGTGTGTGTGGTCGTTGGGATGGAGGGCACACAATAGGAGAGTTCAGAGTTTTTAAAGTCACAAATGGCTTCTTGAAAAAATGGCCTTGTTGAATCCGAGGAGCTTCTTTCCCCTGTTCGATCAGCTCCTGTATATTAATCTCACCGTTCTGCACAAACCCACACATCCAGACATGCAGTCAGGACAGCAGCTGGCCTCACCACCACCTCATTAGTCTCCCTGAGATCCATTAGCAACTACTGTACCAGTCTGTGTGTGTGTGTGTCAGTAAGCATACCCAATAACACTGCTGTAGGATTCCCACTGTATGAGTTACAATGATCGCCTATGGCAAGACAAGCACTAACTCTCAAGGCCAGGGCTGTGAGCCTAAAGCTAAATGTCCGTTACTTTAGCGGTACTTACATGCATACCTCAGAGCACCTGAGCTGCGCGGTGAATACTACAACACCCGACGGAACAGCCTGCCGACTCCAGAATAGATTTGTTCTCCTATGATTGACCTTGCTCTGATACGTACTGGATTGAGAGATCTTGGCCGCTCACTAAAACTTGCTGTCCCAAAGACATGTAGTGTACTGTATGGGTGAATGGAGATCCTTAGAGAAGGACATGCACGGCACAAAATGTCATACTAAAAGTTTTAGCACTGTATTTTTTTTTTGTTGCTTGTTGTGTGCTACATTTGTGTACTGCTGGAAAGATGGCAATCCTAGATATACACATACTGTGTACACACACACACACACACACACACACACACACACACACACACACACACACACACATACATGCACGCGCATACACACACATACACACACACACACACTGTCAAATACTGCTAATCGCATCTAGTCTAAGTGGGCTTTGCAACACAGGCATTGTATGCCAGTGCTGCTGTTGAGGGTTAAATAAATGAATGAAATAAATAAACCCCATAAATAAATATATGTTTTGAAAGCATACTCTCTTTTTAATAATAATACTGCTGGGAATATATGCTCTATGATTTCTGCCTTCAATCAGATTAATTTTTAAATTAAAGAAAATATGAAACTATTAGGATCTGAAACCTGTTGCTTTGCTTTTGTTTGTGTGTTTTGCTTTTTTTTTTTGTTCCCATCTATTTCTTTGTTTGTTAATTGCATTTCTTTGTTATGTCCAAAGGGAAATATATTTGCTATTTGGATCTGTGCAGCCTCTCTCTCATTGATTTATTCTCTTGCCTCTTTCACAATAACATTTCCCTGAGTGGTCCCTGGGCTTCATACACACATTTGTTGCGTCCAAATCTGGCCGACTTAGTAAAAAGCCGCAAGCTGCTTGACGATAGTCAGAGATTGGGAAGATTCACCTTAGATGCACTTCCTATTCTGGCCTTGTTACACAATCTCGAACCCTCATTTGGGTGGATAGTAAATATGTTTTGTTGGGTATGACTAAGTCATTTGAGTGTGTGTGTGTGGGTGTAGGGCAATGATTGTGTGAGTAGTCTTTTTTCAAGACTTGGCAAAGCAAGAGTGTGTTTGCAAGAATGTTGCCAATTCAATTCTGTCTACTAGTGTTCCTTATTTTACTATATACAAGCACATATTATGCATGTATGTTTCAATATACATTTGTAGGAATAGGAGTCTGTTTGGTTTCAAATGGATATAAACTCATACAGTACATGCCAAGAGAGAGAGAGAGAGCCGTGTGTGTCTTTGTCAAACTGGCTTCTACAGTATTCTTCATTCTTGTTTTTGCTTCTTCTCTCATCATGTCAATCAATCAGGCTGTGTGGGGAGCGTAAGAACATACACTGTGAAAAGATTAGAGAGAGGAAGAAAGCATACATTGTCTTGAGGGTAATCCTCCCCCAGGCAACACAAGGGATTTGACAAAGCCAATTAAAGGAACCAGGGAAGCATATGTAAACAGTGTGTATGTCCCTGAGACTATCATGAAGGATGGAAATGGGTATACTGTACATTTCAAGTCTTCCTGTTCATTTACGACAGGCAATTTACACAACAAAAACAGGCAAGAACAACAGTGAAATGGATTTCGGCATCGTATCACATTTCTGCCTAGCTTTACTGGTTTAATGAGGATCAGCAGATTTTTGTGCGCTGTTTTCATATCGACCACTTGTTTTAATTGACTGAAAAGCACACCGCACGTTAAATAGTATGAGTTACACATTCTTCAAACTTCACTTGAATAAATATCGCCACTGTCCATTAGCTGCTATTTATTTGAGTCAATATCAATAGGAACCTAGAAGCTTTGTAAGCAGGCCCAATG
>JAODXP020000020.1:23839461-23844461 GCA_027497455.2 Sardinella longiceps
GCACTTTCCCAAGGCTGAGTTCACATAGGATCTTACCGACCACTGGGCCAAATTTAAAGCCATGACCTGGGAAACAGACAGAGGAATGGATATCATTCATAGTTGAGGATCACATTCACTTGTGAATCCAAGTAAGTACACCACTCAGATATTGGAAGACAGAATAGAATTAATTTCTAAGATTGACATTTTATCCTGTACAAGTTTTAATTCATAATTTTTATGTATTTGGATGTGAATTAGTTAATGCACTACTTTGATGAAGCAGACTGCTGTATATATACCACCAGTATGTTGATAGTATACACACAAAAACACTTATTACATTTAGTACACTTATTACTCAGTTAGCACTAATGTGCTAGAACCTCATACAGTGTACACAGAGCCAGGCCGTAAAAGGATTGAAAGTGATGGCTATCAAGTAAAACTATACAAAGATCATGGCCTAGCTCCTGACTGTCCAACAAAATGTTTGGGGAATCCTTGGGGATAGGGTACAGGTGTGAATTGCCCCATTTGAGACGAACAAAGCCAACTATTTAGTACCCGGGCCTTTACAGGGCAAAATAAGGATCCAACATACTCTAGCATCCAAATTCTTACTGGAGGAAATGAGTTGTGATTAAAAGTGATTAATCATGATTAATCATTGAAATCAGATTAATCAGATTATTTTTTTTAATCGTTTGACAGCACTAATTATATTATATTATATTATATTATATTATATTATATTATATTATATTATATTATATTATATTATATTATATCAGATTGCAGTCTAATGCAGTTATTACTGTACATATGTCATCCATTCCTCCCTGTTCTGACCTGAGAAGCCTGCTCCAATGATGATGTTCCTGTGAGAAGGATGTCGGTCCAGGACAAAGTGATGGTCTGGTGTCACCTACAGTAAGGAGGCCAGACAAATGAAACCACATTCAAGGCATTTTCAGACTAAGCATGCCAACACATCTAAAACTTACAAGCGTCCTATTCTGTTTTATTATTAGTGTCAGATGATTCAGGATAAAATGACAATCTGATATATGACCTCTGCCAAATCAGCGTTTGTGGCTGATTTAACATGTTGAAGGTTGCATAACCTTATTCATGAGAAAATTTCTTGAAAAGACTCCCTTGGTTCTGTTTAGTTTTATACAATAATGGCAAGTGTAGCAGAGGTTCTAACCGTGTACATGCAGCTCTCCACCACTGCCGGTTCTGGGTCCAAGCCCGGCATGTATATGGACACAAACCGAGAGAGGATCCGCACGTCTGTCTGGTCCGTTTGCCTATCCCGCTTGTCAGGCTCTGTCTCACTACCCATGTGGTAGCAGATCTGAGGGGAACACACACACACACACACACACACACACACACACACACACACACACACACACACACACACACACACACATATGAGACACTGTTTCCCACAATGTTGCATCCTAAAATATCATCATGTAAAATTAAGCACATTTAAAAAGCTTTTATCAAGTCACTTGCACAGAATGAGAAATGAGGTCTTTGAAAACAATCTTCAATCTTTTTCATCTATTATGAAATATAATAGATACTTGATGTAAGAGACATGGTGGTAAATACTAATAGGTAAATGGTTTGGGGCTCATGGGATGAGGAGAACCAGTGGTTCTGAAAGGACAAAACTTTTTGACTATTAACTTCCAGCCATTCCACAGTTAATCATCTCTGGGTTGTTCTAGTAACTCATGGGAATCCATTAACTACAATGTCCCACTTTTGCAAAAGTGGAACAGTTGGCCTATTTATAAAATCTAATCATGTGAAGTTTGAAGCAGTTTTGTCTAGCCCCCTTCATATCCTAACTGTGCCCCCTGCACCAACAGCTAAAGGCCCAGTCATACCCTATGTGTGTCCTTATGTCTGTATTTCTGCATTGGGTTGTGCTAAACTCCACCCCCACTCCCATTATTATTATTACCTCCGCCAAGGAGGTTATGTTTTCGGTTGCATTGGTTTGTCTGTTTTTCTGTTTGTTTGTCCGTTTGTCTGTCAGTAGGATAACTAGAAAAGTACTGCACAGATTTGGATGAAATTTTCGGACAATGTGTACGAGCAAGAACTGATTCGATTTTGGTGGCGATCGGTGATCCAGAACATGATTTGGAATTTATATTGTGTCTGTGATCACATTGCCTTGGCCTCTCTGAGCGCTTTTCTAGTTCCAAATGGATTTCATCTATCTCATCCATAAAACACTCCACACGTATCTGTATCTGTCTTTTATGTGAGGTATAAATGCCCTCAACAACAACAGTAATCCTAAACTCCTGACACATTAGCAGCTGCTGTAATTGTGTATGGCTAGCATTGGTCTTACTAACCAAGTCATCAGCTTGGTGCACTGGGGGTTGGGCAGTGGCTCACCTTGACCATTCCTGGGTACTCGTTGGAGGGCAGGCCGTAGATGTGGTAGTCTGCCCCTTCTGAGGCAATCTGGAGGAAACAGGGGAAGTGGACGTCTGCGCCATATGTGCCCGGAACCTTCTCCCGCCAGTAGCACACATTAATCTTCACCACCTGCCCGCAGTCAGGAGCACAGGGCAAGGGCACACACACACACACACACACACACACACACACACACACACACACACACACACACACACACACACACACACACACACACACACACACATGCAAGAACACACAGACAAGCACAAACATGAGCACACAGATCCACCACCGGAAACATCTAAACACACACACACACACTCTCTCTCTCTTTTACACCCGTTCACGAAGCTGGCCCGTCTCAGCATAGTCAGACAATGTTCTAGTTCTAGGCCACAACCCCCCTCTGTGCTTCACTGGTGATGTGCAGCAGTTCAGTTTTATCTGTAACCTTGTGATAGTCTCTGAGTCTCCCTTACAGCTGAACATATATTACAACAGACAGGAATAAAAATACAGCTGATGGAAATACAAACACATTTACATGCATTATCTGTTGCTACTGTCTTACTACTGTACACAGTATATATTGCTAGCTTGAATGTTTTCCTAAACTAATTCTAAAGAATGAATTAAATATAGTTCACCTTGGTAGCACGTTATGTTTGAATAAGCAACATTCAAGCTAGAAGCTACATGTATATAACCACCTATTTACTCTAAGTATATACTTTACTGCACTGTTGTCATGTAGGACAATATATACGAAAAAGAAAATCACATATGCAGATTTAATTTCTGATAATGTTGCTTTACTTCTAACTTTGTCCCTCATGCCCTGCTGGTCCATTTTATGTTTTGCTAAAGAGAATGTTATGAAATGTGACCCTAAACACAGCTGACCTCTGCAGAGTCATGGCCCGGTCAATGACCTTAATAGTGAGCCTGAGTGTGGAGCCATGACCTCATGAACTAGGACAGGTTCAATAGCCTCACTTCATAAGTAGGTCTGCACATATAGTATACATAACATTGGCATTGTAACTTGCATTATTTGTGCATTGTGTGTTTACATTTACATTATTTCTGCACTGAATCTGTGTGTGTGTGTGTGTGTATGTGTGTGTGTGTGTGTGTGTGTGTGTGTGTGTGTGTGTGTGTGTGTGTGTGTGTGTGTGTGTGTGTGTACTCTTCGTGTGAGTGTGTGTGTGTGTGTGTGTGTGTGTGTGTGTGTGTGTGTGTGTGTGTGTGTGTGTGTATGTGTGTGTGTGTGTGTATGTGTGTCTTGTTGTGTAGTGTACCGTCAGTGGGAGGTGCAGACCCGTTTGCGATAGCAGAGTGTACTCTTGGTGTGTGTGTGTGTGTGTGTGTGTGTGTGTGTGTGTATTCCTCGTACTGTGCGTGCGTTTGTGTGTGTGTGTGTGCGTGCGTTTGTGTGTGTTTGTGTGTGTGTATGTGTGTGTGTGTGTGTGTGTGTGTGTGTGTGTGTGTGTGTGTGTGTTGTTGTTGTTGTGCTGTTATGTAGTGTACCGTCAGTGGGAGGTGCAGGCCCGTGTGCGATAGCAGAGTGTTGGCCCAGGGCCCAGCAGTGATGATGAGACTCTTTGCTCGGTACTCCCCTGATGCGGTCGTCACGGTTACCGTGGAGCCAGGCTGAATGTTTAACACCTTCTCTCCATCTTTTATCACTCCGCCCAGAGACTGGAAGTAGCTCTGCAAAAACACACAGACACTGTGACAGAGAGAGAGAGAGAGAGAGAGAGAGAGAGAGAGAGAGAGAGAGAGAGAGAGAGAGAGAAGGAAAATGAAAGACAAACGGAAGACAGGTATAAAAAAGAAAGGAGAATGAGAGAGAATTGCAAAGATGTATAGAAAGATTTGGATAAAATCAGAGGGGGAAAGCAAGTGAGGTAAAGCAAGAGATAACAGTCAAGGGAACATGTGTAAAAGACAGGGTGTGAGAGAGAGAGAGAGAGAGAGAGAGAGAGAGAGAGAGAGAGAGAGAGAGAGAGAGATGGGTTTGGTAGATGGGAGTAGGGTAAGGTAGGATGAGTGCCTGTCTTATTTCCCTTGTGCTGATCTTTATTGCTCTATATAGCTGTCCAGCTGTCTTGTCTGCGCTGCCCCTAGTGGGCAAGATTGACACCCACCCCACCCAGCAGTCACACACACACACACACACACACACACACACACACACACACACACACACACACACACACACACACACACACACACACACACACAGAATCAGACTTTCTTCCCTTTTTTCTTCTTGCCATGCCACCCACTCAAACTTGTCTGTGTGTGTGTGTGTGTGTGTGTGTGTGTGTGTGTGTGTGTGTGTGTGTGTGTGTGTACCTGAGCTGCTCTCAAAGCTCTGTCAGCGAACAGCACCCCTGCGGTGGTGTCGATGATGGCCCCCTCCCCCCTCTGGAACACCATGTGGGGCAAGCGGCGGGCAAACTCATCCGCTGCCAGCGTTTCCGTGGGAACTCGGTTCCTCTGCAGCGTGTCTCGGAAGAGCAGGAAGTCCTGGTCATCTTCCGGACCCTTTA
>JAODXP020000020.1:23846961-23869461 GCA_027497455.2 Sardinella longiceps
CTGTCTTTCTGCCCTCTTAGCCATAACCCCGCTGTTAGGTAATCACATAGTATCACCTCTGACACACACACACACACACACACACACACACACACACACACACACACACACACACACACACACACATGCACACACACACACGCACATGTCGATATGATTTCATAGGTATTTATTTGGATCACCAAAATCTGGTCAAAAATATCAGAGCCAAATGATAATTCATAATTCATAATGTGCTCAAACACACACACACACACACGCACATGCACACACACACACACACACACACACACACACACACACACACACACACACACACACACACACACACACACACACACACACACACACACAACCCTCACCTGAACAGCTTGGTATTAGTCTCCTTCTCCAGTTGTGCCCAGAGCTGATAGCATTCCTCCATCATGTGTGTGTAAAAGTCCTGCTCATAGGCCTTCCTGATGATGCGCGTCTGCCCATGGGAGCTCCCTCGACAGTGAGGCAGTAAGAACTACACAGCACAGAAAACACAATCATACAGACTTCAGCAGAGATTAAAGTTAACAAATCAATATATTAAGTAGGCTATATCTTTATTCTGATATGTGTGGAAACTGTGGTACTGGGGTAGCATGAATTAGAGTTGTAGAAACCTTTCCTGAAAAATCATCTGTCATAAAAAAAGATCTGTATACACATACACATATCTCAAGCCAAATAAAAGCCTGTTGTTGAAAAGTGTTTTTGTTTTTGAACTTTGCCAAAAACACGGGAGAAGGAGCAGGGATGACTGACTCAACACAGGGCAGTAAGGGAAGGCGCATTTTGTACACCAAAGAAAAAAAAATATGTTGCCTTTTTTTATTATTATAATATTAATATTTCCATACATAATCTGAAATATTGGAATGTTTGCTTTATAAATTATTGCATTAGTTTATTCCCCTTTTTACAAAATTTGTAAGGATTCACACAGGAAATGTAACCACTTTTGGCTCCTGCAGCCACAGCAAACCCAAGTCATGTCCTGGTGGGACAAACTCCACAGATGTTTGGTGGCAGTAGGAGCTCCACAGAGAGAGCCATAAATACTAGGAGTCAGCACATAAAAGTGTCAACACAGATATACACTTTATGGTGTTGATACCCTGAAATCAAATAAGAGTTGTAGAGCCGAGCCTGTGGAGAGATATGGGCTGCAAATCACATTTATCCAAGGATTTCTTTTTTTTTTCCAGCTCACAGATGTGACAACATAACATATCTTTACTGAGCCACAAATAGATTTTCATTTGTATTTATCTCTCTTGTCAAGTCCCTCTGTTTTGTCATCACCGCTTCCACTGAGATTAAGTATTTCTTCAAACAAGCTTTGTATTTCATAAAATGAATTCAAGCGAATATAAACGTGTTTTTTTTTTTTTTGTTTGTTTTTTGACAGTATGATCTCATGATAGTCGATCCCCGTGCCCCTGCAGACAGACGGAATGGCTGACCTGTTCCAGCAGAAGTGTTTTCTGGTTGTTTTTGGCCAGCTGGTAGGCTGTGAAGCAGCCTTGGACTCCGGCTCCGATAACGATGCAGTCATAGTCCCTCTGCTGCGCCATGCTGGACTGCTGGACCGACCACACTGCAATGCCAAGGCTCTTCCAACTGAGCGGGGCTGAGTAGAGATGAGTAGAGTAGAGCAGAGCAGAGCTGGCCCTCTGAAGTAGGCTCTGGGGAAAGTGTGTGTGTGTGTAAATAAACCAGTCTCCTTTAACCCTCTCTTTCTCTCTCATACACACACAGGCATGCACACAGACGGACAGACAGACAGACACACACACACACACACACACACACTCACACTTACATGCATCCACACACACACAATCTCTCTCTCTCTCCCACTCTTCTTTTTCATCTTCTCTCTCTCTCTCTCTCTCTCACACACACACACACACACACACACACACACACACACACACACACACACACACACACACACACATAAACAAACAGAATAATGTCCCACTAACCTCTGCTTCCCAAAAGTTCCCAGGAGGACAAGAGTGCCTTTACTGTTTAGCTAACCAGACCTGTTACAAAACAGCTGTTCGGTCTTCCAGCCTTCAGATCAGCGATCTGCCCCACATCTGATCCATATCCATGTCTAAATGATTGTTGTAAGATCACAGCCAGGTCAGTGCTACACTGTTTCAAGTTTATGAACTGATATGCAGTAGCAGAGCAAGAGCAACAATACTGTTGGTGCTGTCAGCAGATCAGAATAAGTTGCATGAATGGGAGGTATAATCACAATAATCTGGTAATCTGGAAATGATCAGATTTCACAGAGTCCTTCTATCCATAGGTTTGCACTAGTTGTGGCCTTTATTGGTTGTGGCTGTATGAACAACAAGTAAAGCCAAGGTTTTTTTTTATTGTCATTTCAACCATATACACTGAATACGAAATGCTTCACCATGGATCAAGTGATTGTTACATCAAGACAAGGCTACATATTTAGTGCATACATGAGGTAAACATTAAGTGCAGTGACTAGTATACTCAACTCAGCCATCATGTATGAATGAAGGCCAGGAAATAACCTATGGATGAACAGCATGTTTTCTGTATATCTGTGGACGTGTTTCTTGTGTAATGACATTTCATACACATATAAAATACATCACCACTATGAACGAGCTGCTGCACATGACACAGAAAACATGCAGATTATATAAAAGTGAATGCCTCCATGGGATGCTATGAAACCTGATGGGGTAATGAGGGGTGTAGATGTTATTGCTAATGTGGAGCACTTGGCTGACAGAAAGATGAAGACCCCTCCAGCCGTGCCTTTCATTACGTGATAAATGAAGTCACATTGCGGGCTTTACAGTCTGCTGCATGCTAGGGCCCTGTGCACTGGGGCATTCTAAGCCTGATATTCTCTGACTGGAGAACAGACTGATTTGAATGTGAGGAGGAAGAGTGGTGTATGGGTATGCTTGGGTGTTTCATACTGTAGAGACGTGTGTGTGTGTGTGTGTGTGTGTGTGTGTGTCTTGACTTCTTTTTCTGGCAGCAATGCAGGTTTTGTTTCAGAGGTTAGCAAACTTCTATAGGGTCTTCTATATCAAGAAGCAGATTCAGGTCCATCATGACTTTCTCCTCTTCTGTTGTCTTATCTGGGCCATTTCTGATCTGTTCTATGCAGATACAACAAGGAACCCCAGACTGCATCTGAAATTCAAGTGTGCAGTGTGTGACAGGCATGCAAGATACCAAAAACATGGCTTCCTCCTGTGCAATATTATTATGATTATGATTATATTTGATCATAGTGTACTACAGAGCTTGGGAAGTGTGCTTGGCTTCCAGTTATTTGTCCATACATACAGGCCAGCTGGGTCTCTGAAAATGGTGGCAATTTCAGCTAAAGGCTACGTTTGGTGATGTCAGATTCCCAAGCTCTATTAGTTGGGCTTTTGATCTATTTCTTTCTGTCACAGGCAGTGGGTCACCAGATAGCACTACAGACAGGGCAGTGGGTCGGGTAGAGAGATTATCACACTAAAGTCAGCATCACAAGCAGACAGGTAGCTTTAGCCTACAACAACTCCATCTCTGTAGAAGTTTGAAACAGGACAAGTGTAGCCGGTGGTGGTCCGCACCGCACACGGGTCTCGAACCCGCCACCCCGCAAGCTACAAACTCCCGGTGTGGGGTGCGGTGTAGCAAAAAAAATTGCTACCACTGGGATAAGTCTAGATTTCTTGGCTAAAGCACACACACACACACACACACACACACACACACACACACACACACACACACACACACACACACACACACAAGCACAAAGTTTCCATCAGCTCTGTCTAAGAGAGTGCGCCCCCTGCTGTTCCCCTTAGGCATAGATGCTAGATCAGACAGCCCCAAAGAGAGAGCCTGCTGCCCTGCCTGCCCTACCCCTCACAAACTGACCATGAGTGACCATATGCCAGGCAGCCAAGTGGGTGTTCCAGTGCTCACTACTGTACATGGAAGCAGAGAGAGAGAGAGAGAGAGAGAGAGAGAGAGAGAGAGAGAGAGAGAGAGAGAGAGAGAGAGAGAGAGTAAATATCTCTCTACACCCACCTATAAATAATTTAATAAGTGTCTCTTAATAGTTGCAATTTTCTCATATAAATAATTTACATAATAAAACTGCACCTATTAGATGCCCATATCTAATTACAATAAATGACACGCTCAAACATACATAATGACTTTTAAAGTGATGACATTAATTTGCTATTTTTGTAGGCCAAGTAAATGGGTGTCATCTGCAGCCAGACCCATGGGTGTGCTGGTGCTGGTGCTAGCCAGCCAGCCAGCGAGGCCTGTTCTCTCTGCTGAGTGGATTGATGATGCTGGATGATGCACTGGTGGTGAGGGTGGAATGGATGTTTACCTGCGCTAATGAAAAACTGAAGGCTAATGAATAATGCATGAATGGCTTCATTTCTTTCCCTCAGTCACTGGTCTCAGGTGTCTGTCTGTCTGTCTGTCTGTCTGTCTGTCTGCACAGCGCACTGCTGCTGGTTCCGTCTGACTCACAGAGCCTGATGTTACTTTAGGCGTTCTAAACAAAACATTCTAATTAGTGGGTGGCATTCTGTTTCTTGATTGTAAAAATAAAATAATATTTAGTCTTAATATATACAGTATATACAAAGATTCATGCATAAGCAAATGATGATAAAACACACACACACACACACACACACACACACACACACACACACACACACACACACACACACACACACACACACACGTTGATGCAAACATACACATAAATCCAGTCGTTTCCACTTCACTTGCTCACACACACACACACACGCAGACACACTTTTCATGAGCATTTATCACACACACACACACACACACACACACACACACACACACACACACACACACACACACACACACACACACACACACACACACACACACACACAAACAGTCCAAACAAGAAACAAGATCTCCAAAATCACATGGCAATGGTGTTCACATACACATGGAAGTCATCAGCTTCTTCTAAAAGGTCCTTTCAGTCATCTCCCCCCATCTGGAGCTCAGGCTTGAGATAAGAGCCTTGGCTGAATCAGACTGCTGCTCCAGCACTTTTAAGAGCAGTCAGTCACTCAGTCACTTAGTCAGTTAGACCATCTCTGCTTGAGGGCCACTACTCCAGGGAGAGGAGGAGGAGGAATTGATTAACCCTTCGGTGGGGAAGTTTACTGTAGGACACTTTGCTAAAAAGGAATGTGGAAGTTTTTCCAAGAACTATCCAGCTTGAGATTCTGGAATTTCACAGATGTTCTTTAGAAAGTTCAACAACATGAGTGAATCAGCAGGACTAGTCAGTACTGCTGTAGCCTACCATGATGAGAGAAAAGAGTTTTGCTGTCGGAGAAGGTGAATTGAACCGGGTCCAAAAAACACTCGCTGGAGAACTAACTGTGTGCCTGGGCTTCCATCAATAGTTTGTGTGTGTGTGTGTGTGTGTGTGTGTGTGTGTGTGTGTGTGTGAGAGAGAGAGAGAGAGAGAGAGAGAGAGAGAGAGAGAGAGAGAGAGAGAGAATTTTGACCATTCCAATAGGGGACCCTTTTATGAAATCCATGAAATGCACCAAAAATCACCATAATCGAATAAGAGCCAATTTGTTCGACAGGAGTGGATTAACCTACGATTGGCATGAGGCATTATGCAAAGTTGATGGAAAGAGCAAATGGGGTTCATTTGCATTGAATCACATTTGTTGAGGTTTCATTACATGTTTCTGGTCAAATTGCCCTATAGCAGCCCCTGGTTTTGAACTCACAGCTGTTCACAACTCCTCCTCTGATTAGGCGAGCACCCATTTTTATTTTCCCTGCGCTCTTTTTCTTTTTTTTTCCACCAAAAAATGTTAATTTGCCTGTCCTCATTTCTTTCTAGGCACATTTTCATTAATGTTCTTGCGACTATGCCTGTGAGCACAATGAAAAGTACATTATGGGAGGCTGGAAGCCTCTCCTCAGTGTCTGGCCAAGCAGGGAAACCATTTTTATGGAGGCTCAGAGGAATGGGTGCAGGGATCCAGTTGAGAGGGGGTGGATTATTACCTCTCTGTCTGACTGACTGACTGACTGTCTTTCTGGCATAGCTGCATGGATGAAAAAACATCACCTCCAATCAGGGCTTTTAACCAAAAAAATTTGGCAAGTAGTTTGGTTGGGAGCAGAAACAGAATATTAATATTTCTGGTTTTGGGTCCCACCTTAATATTGTTTGTTCTGAATTGGTTATAACAAAAAAAAACAAACAAACAAACAAAAATATTTAATGTTCCATATCACCAGTGGGACAAGACAAAAATTATTACTATTACGTATTATTAGTTGTCACCGAAGTCCTTAAGTCTCTATCCTACATCAAACATGTTAGTTGTCTCAGAAACATTGCCTGGCTGTCTCTATGAGGTTGAGGCATACTGACCTCCCAGTCCATTGGCTCTTCTTCCTCTGTGGCTGGATGGCAGACCAAGCTATAGTGGCGCTTGACCTCACTGGGCTCCCAGTCCATTGGCTCCACACAGTTACTGGTATTTTGTGGTGTCTGTGTACACTGGTACAAGCCGTCATCCCAGTATAGTATGCCATCATCCCAGTACTGTGATCCATCCACCCAGTACTGTAAGTCCTCCGCCCAGTACTGTAAGTCATCTCCACAGTACTGTAAGTCATCCCCCCAGTATTGTGAACAGTCCTCCCAGTTAAGTTCAGTCATGGAGACTGAAGGTGAAGGTTGCCCATGGCATAAAGGCCTCTTTTCTTGAAATTCTCTCCTTCCTGGCTGTATAAATGCTGATACAAAATTATGTTTATGTTTATGTTCTCATAATGTGTGTGTGTGTGTGTGTGTGTGTGTGTGTGGGTGGGTGTCTGGAGTCCCCACAACAATAATTATAATAATCATAATTAATGATGAAGCTACACATGAACATAATCACTTCCCTGTCAAACAAAACACTAAGAGTAGACTTCTTGTCTCTTGCTCCCACCAAGGTTGCAAGATAAGCCTGAGATAAGCATCATGATTGATGACCAGCTTACCTTTTGCTGATCATGTTGCCTCTATAGCCTGGTCATGACGCAATATAAGGAAGATCATGCTGTACCTAATCTCTCACCTCAACAATTGTACTGCTGCACTCCTAACAGATCTTCCAGTCATTGCTGTGAGACTGTGTTATAGATGTTCTGCAGCTTCACACTTGGTTTTCAACCAGCTATAAAGACCACGTCACATACACCTCTGTTCACTAAGCTCCATTGGCTACCCTTAGCTGCCTACATCAAATTCAAATCACTAATGTTGTCCTACAGGGTGATTGATAGATCTGCTCTGATTTATCTGAATACCCTCTAAATGTTATGCCACTAAATGTTGACTACTCTGTTTCTCCGAAGAACATAGTCTAGCACTGCCAACATCTCACACAGGCCACTCCATCGGCTACTGTTCTCAACTGTTGTTCTACACTGGTGGAGTCCAAGTGCTTCCAGGAAAAAATACAATAAACTACAAAACAATACACCCCCCCAACACACACAGACACACACACACACACACACAAACACCATCTCTTCCTACTGCACATTTCTCAGACTTCTGCGACATCATCTCCTGCCAATATCCTGATAGCAAGTCTTAGTAAGGTTTTTAATTGTGTTGTAGCTTCAATGTTAATCCTCTTTCTCTAGCCTAAGTCGCTTTGGATAAAGGCGGCGTCTGCTGCTAAATGCATAGTATACAGTATGTCATTATTGGGGGGCTCACTGGCTCACATAGTGTATAGTTACAGGCTGTGGATCAGAACTGGCCTGGCCCTGATCCAGTTCACACTGGTGACACTGGTGCAATGGATTCACACAAGAGTCAAGAGTGAGAGGCTGAAGGTCCTCCTGTTGTGAAAAGAGAGAGAGAGAGAGAGAGAGAGAGAGAGAGAGAGAGAGAGAGAGAGTTAAAAAAAATGTGAGAAGAGAATGTCAGAGCACTTCAACGTAATCACACACATGCATCACCCTGCTTGTTCTATGTCCAAACACACACACACACACACACACACACACACACACACACACACACACACACACACACACAGAGAGAGAGAGAGAGAGAGAGAGAGAGAGAGAGGCCTAGTAACGGCTGTGGTGTGTGTGTTTCACAGTTATGCTGCTGGTGTGTTTCACAGCTCCACACTGGTGTGGACTGACTCACTCGTCTATGCCCAGTGAACGCGGTCAGGGGGAGGATCTGTCTCTCTGTATAATCTCCTATGGATGTTGCCCAGGTCTGGCAGAGTGGGACAGTGCAAATAGATGTCTTTGGAGTTGAGATGCTATGTGTGTGTGTGTGTGTGTGTGTGTGTGTGTGTGTGTGTGTGCGTGCGTGTGTGAGTCACAGCTGGGATGCTGGACTGAACAGAGTTGATGCATGCAAGCTAGCCGGGGTTACTGTGTGTGTGTGTGTGTGTGTGTGTGTGTGTGTGTGTGTGTGTGTGTGTGTGTGTTGTCCTGAGATGCCTTCTCAGCATGTCTGGCCATGGCTGGACTGTGCGAACAGGAGAGTCTCTGATCCCCCTAGGGCCCCCAAGGCCTAAAACAAACTCTAAAACATTATCAGGAGCAAACAGAATGGACACACACACACACACACACACACACACACACACACACACACACACACACACACACACACACACACACACACACACACAAACACACTTTTACTTAAAAATGAGGAATGATTCAACATGCTGCTCATTGCATTTGTATCCTGTTTAACATATGACAGCAACTCCTAGTTATTTTTTGTCTATAATGTTCAATTAATAAAGGTTTTTTTAGAGGCAACATCTGAATCAAATTATGCAAAGTAATTAAATAACACTGTGCCTACTCATGTCCTGAGATATTTTGTTTATCAAATGTCTTACCCAGATAATGGCCTTTGCGGTGTCCCAATAAAGATGAATAATAGGCGTCCATTATTCCCTTATATACAGACACCTTGGCGGCCATTATCGCTAACCTCTGACTCTCCTGTTATGCCTGCAGGAGAAGAAACATGGATGAAGGTAAACTATACGTAGACTCAGGAGAACCACTGCACCAGAGTCACACACGCACTATCTGAGGGAATTTGGGCAGCTGGGGATGTGTGTGTGTGTGTGTGTGTGTGTGTGTGTGTGTGTGTGTGTGTGTGTGTGTGTGTGTGTGTGTGTGTGACTCACAGCTGGGATGCTGCAGTGGACAGAGACAAGGCATGCAAGCCAGGCAGTGTTTGTGTGCAAAATGGATTCAAAATAGACTGGGTAGTGAAATGGCAGCTGAAGCTAACCAGTGGCATCAAGGACATTAGTTTTCATTCCCTATCAGTTATTAGTAGAGTACCAGTGCATTATATGCAAAGTGCTGGTGGGCGACAAATTGTGTCTTTATAACCAATATCCGATCTACAATCTAAGTTGCTTTTGATAAAACATTGGTGGATTCATTTAGCATGAATACTGTGTCCTCATCAACACATCTCATTCCTCTGTGTGGACCAGGTACATACACATATACACCATGTATATACACACACATCTCAAGATCACATGACAAATCCACCGATACACATCTATAAAATAAGGCTGGATGGAGGCTGGAAGTTGTATGCTAAAAGGGTACTTGTATGACTTGAAGGGGCTGGCTGTAAGATTGCCCATGCCAATAACTATAAAAACAACCTCTGTGAAGGCATGGCTATTGAACTCAGCGGGGAATGTGTCTGCCACAGAGGCCCAGAGTGGAGCGTAATGCATGGGTGCTGCTGGTGGGCTTTTATTTCCACACAACCTGGTGGCTGCAAATGGATCACTCTTTAAAGGTAATATTATTATTCAAACTCCCCGTCCTGCCAGATGGTGCGTGCAGTTTGAATGACTTCATCAGGCGCTCTGTGTGTGTGTGTGTGTGTGTGTGTGTGTGTGTGTGTGTGTGTGTGTGTGTGTGTGTGTGTGCGTGTGTGGTGAATGTGTACTGTATGTGTGTTGAGAGAGACAACATGTATGTTTGTGTGTGTGTGTATCTGTGTGTGTGTGTGTGTGTGTGTGTGTGTGTGTGTGTGTCTGTGTGTGTGGTGTGGTATGTGTGTGTTTATGTGCATATGTGTGAGAATGTGTGTGTGTGTGTGTGTGCACACTTGCGAGCGTGCGTGCACGCTTGAGCCATTCTCCGCTGCTAATGGGAATGTATTCATGTCGAGAGAGAGAGAGAGAGAGAGAGAGAGAGAGAGAGAGAGAGAGAGAGAGAGAGAGAGAGAGAATGGGGTTTAATAGAGTTGGGTGAGGCTGCGCCCACAAGCTTATTGAGACAAATAAGCCTGGCAGGCAGCTGAGGAAAGGCAGGCAACCAGAGTGGGTATCGGTTTAGGGAATGAGATCAGGAGAGAAAGAACACACACACACACACACACACACATGAATACACGTATCACATGTGTACATGTACACGTGCACACACACACAAACATGTGCATGCAAACACAAAAACACTCATTCAGACATGCACATGACAAAAGAAAGACACATCCTCTCTCTTTTTGTAATAGTCACTCCCCTTGTGTGTGTGTGTGTGTGTGTGTGTGTGTGTGTGTGTGACAGAGATAGAGAATGTATGCCAGCTGTACCTGTCTGCATGTGTACATTGTATGTATGTGCATGTGAATATGTCTGTGAGAGTGTGTGCGAGCATGTACAGTATATATGTGAGTTTACACCTTGCAAATATTCAATAAGCAATATCAGCAGCTATAACACTAGCTGATTTGCTGCTTGTTAAAGCGAGCCCCTATTTGTGCTATGTAATCTTCTCATTACTCTATCTCTATATGCCACCATTCTTATATGCACCCTTACTTCAGTTTGCATCATCATTCTGGCACAGGGTGGTTCTTGGAACATGAAAACATTTCTCTAAACTACTGTAGATTAACAAAAGTACAACATAGCCTATTCACTCTGACTCTATCATAAAGGCAATGCTTGAGCCTAAAGGCCAGTGCAATGGCCAGTACCATGCTTTCAACATAAAACTTCTGTGAGGAAATAAACAAGCAAAATGCAGTGAAATTGTTTTTTTTTTTTTTTTACTAAATGTTTCATCATCCTTATAGCAGAGCCCTCTGTGTTTCACATGTACGTGATTTTAACCCCTAGCCTAAAGCATGTTATTTTTCGCTATTTTACCTTATCGCTAAGCATTTTAATTACTTCTCTCTCACCGAGATAAGAAGATTGAATCATCCATCGTGTAGCCCTTCGTAGTAACTTTGAGGTCCGCTCCAGAGGACCTTAAGATATGCCATCCGAGATTATCGCAGTGTTCTAAGGCTCCTCTGCTGCTGATGCTGGCTTCATTACCTCATGATATTGGTCATCTCATTTCACGGACCTGATTTTCATTAGTCGGCCTGGCGGCTTTCCCATTAGCAAAATCATGGCTCAACGGAAAACGTCTGTCTAAAGTAAACACACACACTCACACAAGCAGCAGCAGTGAGTGGTGTTTTCCAAGCATTTTACACAGAGCGTATCGTGCCAGGTTTTAATATTGTGTTTATCTCGGCTGATAGTTTTTTTTTTTTTTTAATCTCAGGTCCCCCCCCCCCCCCCCAAAAAAAAAAAAATATATATATATATATATATATATATATCTATATTATATACTGTAACCATGAAATGGTTGGCTGCAATGGGAAATGAAATGCTCCCTCTTAGCTGTTGCAGTATAGTCTGAGACACTTTATTTAGCCTTTAGTTCTATGCTTCATAGAACGCTAGGTAGGCTTCCTTTGTGAATCGTGACATCTGAAGCAGCTGGGGCATTGAATCAAGGCATTGAAAGGCATTGTCGCTTATAATGACGCTGTAGAAAAAACTCTGTCCATGGTATCGGAGAAGTTTTTTTTTTTTTTGGTGTAGACTTGAAGTTGTTCCATTTGCTGACGCTAGGAGCTGTCCGCGGTGCTGGAACGGAACGTCAGCGGCGGGCTGTCTTGAAGAAGCTGACAGGACCGAGAGCGGGCAATCCGCTTACTGAGCATTCGCATTAAACGATCGCTGCAATTCTCTTCTAGTTCTCCGTCACGTCTGCTTCATGGACATCTCATTTTAAACGACTTGAACTACAACACTTCTTGTTGTTTACTGAGCAGATACACAGGACAGTTAGAGGAAAAAATCTTGGAAATTATTTGACCAGAGGACGTATATTTTTTAATCGAGAAGCAGATTCCTGTTGAAATGTCTGTTAAATTTGGGACACAGTTGCACTTGGTTTTTATAATTCTAGCCATCGATGCTTCAGTGACGAATATACGTGGACAAGGTAAGAGTTTATTTAGATAATCTCTGCTGTTGGGTTACGACTCGAGTGAGTTCATAGGCTAGTGCACTTCTTGCCCCCGTAGCCTGTTTGCTACGGGCATGGCCAATTCAACACTAAAGTGTCTTTCGCTCTTAAAACGTTTTTAATTGGTATTCTTGTTGTTCTTTTAAATGTTGCGTGTTTACAAACACCCACGTGTCGGGCGTTTTGGGAGGTATTGCGTGTTATTAGTAGGCTACTCTGGAATGCAAGCGGTTTAAGTTTGAATGATCTAACCTGATGACGCTCACGTTGACTAAAATATCCTATGCAAGGAGAAGTAAACCGTTAGTTTCGTAATGCCTTCTCACCAGGGTAAAGGTCTATAGTGTCTCAAAGATCCTAAATGAATGGCCAAAGACGTTCAACAGGTCGTCATTACTTTCCGTTTGTAGCTCAACAGCAAGACATTCTGTTGTGTGTTAGTAGCACAAGAAGGGTAAAATACATGATTGCCGCTAACAATTTCTTGCTAAAATGTCAGTAGTAGGCTACGTAGGTTAACTACTGCCATCTCGCAACATTTTTGGAAGTAGCCAAACAGCCTATGAATATTAATAGTCCCAACTTCCAAGGATCATAGAGGAACGTATGAGTAGGCCTATCCACCGGTAAATTAAATTGTTGTTGGCCCATTGCCCATCTTTGTTCTGCCTTCACACGTACGTTCGCCCTGTGAACTATGTGCAATGTTATATAAGCCATCAATATTATTTTATAATAGCATACTACTAGTATAGCTTGACTATAAAGAATCTATCATTCGTAGCCTAATTGTTTACGTAACGCTGGACTGAAGTAAATACGGAACTATTGGGTCCATGTGGCAGACGGCAGAGGGTAATGAGACTTTAATCCCTGTGAATCGTAGCAGATTACCATTCGATCTGTTTGACACAGTTGGAACCAAACAGCTTGCCTCCACTGTGAATAGTGTCCAACTATTACTAGTTCACTGCTCATGCTTTTTTGTCGGCTCTCCAATGCAGTGCAGATTGATTTATTGGATTGGCGCCCCACAAATTTCCATGGACTTTACATTGTTTTAAATTCCTCTGCACAGATTGTTTCTCACGCATGATCTGTTTCCTGTGTTTTTCCGGGCATTGATATCCCGCAAAGTTGCTTATTCATTTGATAGGCCTATCACTTGTCCAAGCATGAAGCATCATTGTTCCACTGTAACCAAATAACATCTCACAGAAAGCGACACACGCGCGCACAATCACACACACACACACACACACACACACACACACACACACACACACACACACACAGACACGACAGTAACATCTTTGTTTAACCTGAAATAAATTATGGCGTTAGGTCAGTTTTTGGATGGTCCGGCAACCCGAGCATCTTGGCAAAGATATTCCATGATTGCAGACACGCAATCAAAGGCTAAATTCGCAGAGTGGGAGACCATTTCCTGTTTTGATTTCAGCTGAAAGGATTACTGAAGCTTTGCAACCTAATCATTTATTTTATAATGAGAAACACCGGTAGGCCTTATACTATTCCTTTTGATTTGTGTTACAAATAAGATGGAATGTCTCAGAGAATGCTAGTGTATACTGCGTGTAAATACCAACCTACATGTAACTAACTCCATCTAACTATGCACGCATGCACACACACACACACACATGCACACACTCACACCATAATTATAAGCAGTTGTGCATTTGTGTTACATGTACATGTTTGTGACTGGGCTATTCAGAAAATCACACAAACTGCGGGATTCAGATCAGTCTGCAGAACCAGATGCACAGCCAACTTTTGGAGTATTCAGAATTTAACTACATGTTATAGTCAGGCTGTTCTGGGTAAAGCCTGGATGGAATCTTGATCAGATTTTTTTTGTTTGTTTTAATTTATAGTATTGCTTTTCTGCTGTATTTCACCCCTGTCTACTTTGTTGTGATGGGTTGACCACTTTCTATTGCAAATCTTGCAGTATGAACTTACATTGTCAACTTCCATGTTTGACTTTTGGAAATAATCTGCAGAGTGATAGGATAGGATATTTTTGTTTTAACTTGCTCTCTAGGAAGCATCCTTAGTGTTTCTCCTCCCTGCAGCATCTTGTGTTGTTGCTGATATCCTTGAGGTTTTACCCTTGAGTTTATCCGTATACCCTCATGCAAGGGACTAATCATACCAGCATTATTTGGTTCAGTTTTTCTCAACTTGAAGAGTAGCCTATGAAAAAGAATATAATATACATACACATATATATTATAGCCATACTGAAACTTGTTGAACTTTAGTATTATATTTATGCTTCTGTATCTGAACTTCTGTATCTGAACTTGTATAGTTGATAGGTATGTTGCTGTTTGTTTGAAGTTCAATTACATTTAAAAATGTTTCATACCGTCTTGTATGGGAGCACAATGCGTTTAGTTAAGTCAGAATTAATTGGTGATTATGGTCTCTAATGCTGAAGACACAACTTATTTTAAATTACCTAATGTTCTGTGAACTCAGATAATTAACTTGCAGCTCTTAAATTACTATTTTTCGAATGCTCATGATTTCTGTTACCACTTTATACCCAAACGTAAGTTTGTCTTGAGTCCTAATTAAGTAATTAATTAATCTATTAATCAACGCTTCTTCACTTAATAGCTTAGGAGGCAATTTTAAGTGTTTTTTTTTCTCTCATCAGTGATTCATTTCATTTCCCGTTTGAGACTTGGGGAAAATAATTGAACTATTAGCAGAAGTGAGCACAAAAGGCAGAGCAATGTTGGGAATTGAGCCGTGCTATTGGGATGGATGAGGGAGGCGGAGAGAGAAACGTTCAGCACCTGTGTTTTTTTTTTCTTTTGTAAAGTGGCACTGATTTAAGTTCATCAAGGACTATTCAGCCACTGTTCAATAGATGTAATTAGTCTGCTTTTAACGTAGCTCATAATTTTAATTCAGCTCGATTTCCCAGTCGTCTTCCTGCCAGAGTAGCTCTCCGTGCCACTCTGTGAAAAGAGGATTGCACTGATTCTGAAACACCAGCACTCTAAGGAATAGAGAAAATGGAAAATGTTTTTAAAAAAAAAAAAAAAAAATATGCTATGAAGCTTTTTTGTAATGCCATTAAAAATGTTAGTTTATTTTTTATTATAATGAGTGTCATGTAAATAGTCCGTGAACTGATCTGTGTGTGCCTGTTTTAGATGGAAATGACTTATAAAACTATAAGCTGTTGGAAGGCATCCTTTGACCTCATGAAGCACACAACAACCGAAATGTCAACAACTCAGAGTTGATTGCAACTGTTTGAGCTTCTTGTCGACTTATGTCACTTGCTGGCATGGTGAGGCTCTGTCTTTTCTTTGCAGCTCCTGTGACTTGAAGCAACTCAATTAAAGAGGATTTATGGTAGATGAGGGATTAAAAAAAGCAGTGCGGCTGCCTGATGAGAGTTTCTTCATCACTATATGGCATGTACTTTCTTCATCCTACTCCTGCCAGCTGTAGCCTAGCGCAGAGGACCAGAGTCCCATTCAAAGTCTCCCATAGATCATAGTGAGGTAATTATCAGGCACCAGGATATGCCGAAATGTTTTTAAAGTCATTAAGACATGCTTATGTTCATTCCACGTCCCTCTGAAAGTGTTTCTGCTTACTTCACGTCGCCCTGCAGTGCTTCTTAATGTGTTTTGAAGTGATCCTTCATTTGGAATGTGACAGTCTTAATTTCTTTCCTAATCGTTTGGTATGCAGCAATCAAACTCTTCATTATCCCTGAGTCCATCCACAAATCTAATATTTGTGGAATATATTCCCCTACAAAGCAGACCTACAGAAGAAAGCATTACAAATAAAATATATATTACAGCATAACAGAGTTTAAGCAGATCTCATTACCTCCCTGGCCAACATGACACTTTTGGTGTTTCCAAGCTGATCATTTTTTCAGAGTTAAGAGTAAGATACAGATCACAGAATTGGATTTTTTCCAGAACTGGTGTTTGTAAAAAGACTCTATACCAATTTCCTCTGACTCTTCCTGTTTACAAAATGTATATTCTACCATTTATCATTGCACTCTTTCATCCTTTGCGAGAGAGAGAGAGAGAGAGAGAGAGAGAGAGAGAGAGAGAGAGAGAGAGAGAGAGAGACTTTCCCCTAGCCTTACTCTGGTCTGTCCAGGAGTTGCAAACGGTTCAGTAATCATCTCTGGCGTCTGCTTACCTTCTCTAAGAGTTGCATCTCCAACTCCATTAGGTCCAGGGACAGACAGCTCCCTCTCTCCCCCTCTCAACACCCCACCCCCCTCCTGGGCCATGCCAGCTCCAATCATGGAGCCACTTCATCTGGGCCTGGAAGCACAGCTATCAGCTCTTCCTAAACAATACAACAACTGCACAGGCTGCCCCTGATCTGGGCCTGATCTGGGCCTGCTCCGCTGAGCCACACTTTGACCAGTTCCAGTCTCTGTCAGCTGGGGAGACTTTTAGTGTTCTAGTCAAAAGGATGTGTTCATCAGTGATGCAAGGTCTTTAAAGGAATATACCGGAGTAAGTTTAAGCATAGCCCTGTTGAAAGAGCTTGCTAAATGTGCTAGTTAGCGAATGGAACAAAATAATTTGGTACAGCACAGACCGAACGCAGAATCGAACAGGCACTTTACACTGAATCAATGGGACTTGACTGTTGGAAACCAAAAGTAAGATCTGAGGTTACATTGACTGAATGTAAAGTGTTTCGCGTTCACGTTAGGTCTATGCTGTTCGAAATTCTTTAATTTCATGCGAAATATATTGCTGTTAGAAGGCTCGTGCAGCAGGGCTATGCTTACTCCGGTATATTCCTTTAAATTCCAAACTATATTCTGTGGACTCTGAGGTGTGTTGATATTTGCAAACATAAGTTACGGTTTGCAAATGTTTTTCCTGTTTGTCTTGAGAGGGTTTTTATGTGAAGGCTTTAATGTTCTAATGTTCTTTAATGTTACAATGGCACTCTATTTTATGGCATAGCTGTTAATGTGGAAACCAGGGGTTGGGCAAACAGCTAGAGAATGGTCTAGTGAGGGGTGTGTATTCAGCTGGTAACAGCCTATTTAATGTGTGGAGGCCAGAAGCATCCCGTTTGGGTTTGACCTCTGAGCTGATTGGACCGCCCTCTAAAAAGACCTAATTTGATTCATCTGAAAGTGTAAACGGACCTGGCAGGCCTGCAGAAAGAGAGAGAGCGAAGATAATGATGTTGAGCAAATCGTTTAGAAAAGAATGCCCACTGAAGTGGAGTGGTTGCCAAGTGGTTAAGGTTTCTGGAGAATGAGAGAGGCAAATGATTTGAATGATTTGGGTCTTAAGCATCTGCTGCTAATACAAAACATTTTTTGTCATTCATTTTTCAGCTTCATAAGGTTCTGATTTGATCACAATCAGAATCACAATCAAATCATCAAAGCATTAGATGAAATGAGTTTTTTTTTTAGTTTGACTGCATTTTTAGGGGTGACTGGATTATTATCATAGCAGGAGTTGTGGATGTTGTGCTTGTGGTGTGAGAAACTCCAAATGACACATTATTAGAGCTTTTATTTTCTCACCAGAGCTGACAGAAGAGTTTACTATGTTAGTGCTTTAAGGATTGTGATGCCAGTCATGTTTGAATTACACAAAATTGTGTGTGTGTGTGTGTGTGCGTGCCTGCGTGCACGATTGTGTGTGTGTGTGTGTCTGCGTGTGTGTGTGTGTGTGTGTGTGTGTGTGTGTGTGTGTGTGTGTGTGTGTTAGTTTGTATGTTGATGACACTGCTGACAAGACACTTGTCACCAACATTACACCAACATGTTACCAACAATTACACCAACATGTTTCACCAACTTTCCATGTCCCATGTAGAGTAGTGGTCATCCAAATCGCCAGATGAGGTTCCTTGAGATTGTTGACTTCTTGGAATCATGAAATCAAATACGCTTTCTCTATAATAGACAATGCACATACACATACAGATCAGAGATCAGGTTTTGCATTGCTGAGGGAAGTATCATTTGGCTCTGATCTGGCCCTGGCGTGGCTCTCATTCGGCCCTCCTGCGGCATGTGCCCACAACTG
This sequence comes from Sardinella longiceps, assembly GCA_027497455.2. Taxonomy (NCBI): domain Eukaryota; kingdom Metazoa; phylum Chordata; class Actinopteri; order Clupeiformes; family Clupeidae; genus Sardinella; species Sardinella longiceps. The sequence continues at coordinate 23,865,534 of JAODXP020000020.1, forward strand.
AGAGCCAGCTGTTATGTGAAGTGTTTACCTCCTGCGGGTAAGTGGCTTCTGATTCGTCATGAAAGGCCAAAAGAACATCGAGCCCAGCCACTTAAGATGCCAGGCATTTGCAGGCAGGCAGCCATGAAATTGGGCTGTTTGGGTGGCAGATTAGGAGTTGACATTTTGACTTTAAGAGAGCCATAGATGAACCATTTACTGCCAGCCATTTCATCTGACTTTTTTTTTGTCACTCATCTATTTCTTTTTTCTTTTTCTTTTGAGAAAGAAAAGAGAATACTCTAATGCTCTATTGTTGGATTCAAACACCTCTAATGAGGTAATAAAAGTTGACATTTCTGAAGGGGCAGCAGTTTGACGCCTGTAGTCAGTGTGAATCTGCACTTTCCCTCTCAATTCTTGGCTAAAGGGTGATGACATCAGTTTTCTTCATAACAATCAGGCCATAGCACTATAAATTCTGTTCACGTTGCCACCATACTCTATGTACTAAGTCACCTTCAGCTGCTGGTGATTTAGCATGGGCATTTGATGGATTATATAAAAGGGCAAAATGTAAACTTATTCTTTTACTGTAGCCTTAAAGGAAATGACTTGCGGTCAGATTTGGAAAATAAGGCAGAAATATGGCCTCCTGCTTAAACAACCTTTGTTCCTTTGTGTTATGGCTGCCAGGACAATGGAGGTGTCCCGTAGCCTAATAGGGCTCATACGGAGGAGGGTAATGAGGTTCTTTCTTCAGTGCCGTTCTTACATCAGGTGCTCCAGTGGAGTTGGAGAGGATATGAATCAGAGTGCTAGAGACGCACAGTCTCCCGTGTCTCAGGGCCAAGATGACGTAAATCTGCACAGAGACATGTTCTCCTGGTTCGAGACTATAGAAAAGAGAGATGACGTAAGTCCGCACAGAGACATGTTCTCCTGGTTCGAGACTATAGAAAGAGAGATGACGTAAATCCGCATGGAGGGACATGTTCTTCTGGTTCGAGACTATAGAAAAGAGAGATGACGTAAGTCCGCACAGAGACATGTTCTCCTGGTTTGAGACTATAGAAAAGAGAGATGACGTAAATCCGCACAGAGACATGTTCTCCTGGTTTGAGACTATAGAAAAGAGAGATGACGTAAATCCGCACAGAGACATGTTCTCCTGGTTTGAGACTATAGAAAAGAGAGATGACGTAAGTCCACACAGAGACCTGTTCTCCTGGTTAGAGACAATAAAAAAGAGAGCTGACGTATTGTAAGTCCACACAGAGGGACATGTTCTCTTGGTCCAAGACTATAGAAAAGAGAGGTGATGTAAGGCCGCACAGAGACATGTTCTCCTGGTCCAAGGTAATTGACAGAGACACTAGAAAAGAGAGATGGGACATGCCATGTGCTGAGTGTTTGAGCTGCCTTGACAAGAACCGACCTTGACTCATCTGATTCAGTGCCTTAACAGAGAGCTATCGCTGTTTGCTTGGTGGAATATCAACCAGATAGTTCTTCATCCCCAGCTTTCTCATCATTGTGCACTCTTTCTTGCTCTCTCTCTCTCTCTCTCTCTCTCTCTCTCTCTCTCTCTCCCTTACCCTCCCTCTGTGTCTTTCTCTCTCTTATTTTCTCTCTCTGTTTGTCTCTATTATTCTACCTCTCCTGTTGTCTCTAGGTCTTCTTTGCCCCACTCTTGTTTCCCTGCAAATTCATATTGAATCATAAAATGTCATAACTGTTTTCCCTGTGTGCTCAGCACTGCTTCATAAAGGCCAAATAAAATCCGGTTATGACAGAAGCCAGACTGTCGGTTATTCCTGTTGCCCAGAGAGGGGTTAGTGGGAATGTCTTTTCACACATAAGTGACTCCAGATTTGCCCGTATGTCTGTCAGACTCTGCCTTGTTAGAGAGGGGACTGTGGCGTGTCCACCCCGCAGATCAGCCCGACTCTGCTCAACCCTACCTCTCTCCATCTTCTCTTCTCTTCTCTTCTCTCCTTACCTCCCCTCTTCTTTACTTTCTCCACTCTTCTCCTCTCTAGTCTTCTCTCTTTTCACTCCTCAAGCTTGTTCTCTCTCCTCTTGTCTTTCCTCTTCAATCCTCTAGTCTGCTTAAAGCCACTCCTCCCTTCTTGCTCCTTGTCTTGTAAAGTCTACTTATTTCGTCTCTCTCCTTCTCACATCTTCTCTTCTTCTCTCCTCTTCTCTCCTCTCATGTCCCCTTTCTACAGATGTCTCTCTGTGTGTGTGTGTGTGTGTGTGTGTGTGTGTGTGTGTGTGTGTGTGTGTTGTGTTTGTTTGTGTGTGTGTGTGTGTGTGTGTGTGTGTGTGTGTGTGTGCGTGACCGCCATGTTCAGTGCAATCCAAATCCAATCTGGGTTCATCAGCTGATCCTGTGCTGGCGCGCCTCAAGGCTCCCTGCTGTAGATTGATGGATCTGTGCAGAGGAAATATTTTCCCTTCTTCAAGCCGCCACTTAAAAAGCCGCCCGTGTGTCAGCTGCTCCTCCTGTCAGAGTTTCCAGCGCTGTCAGGGAGAGACGTGGACAGACATGCTAGATTTATCTAAGAAAGACACACACTCTCTCTCTCTCTCTCACACACACACACACACACACACACACATACATACACACGCTCTCTCTCTCTCACACACACACACACACACACACACACACACACACACACACACACACACACACATCTACACAAGTGTGCAGATGTAGAAGTCTACATCTACTTGCACAGCAAAGACTTTTCAATCTTTAGCTCATTAATGAGCAAAACATGTCTTTTATTACAGTGTTGAGGTGTGAGAGATACTTGGTCGGATCACAAACTAAATATGCTGCGTGTCATTTGATCAAACAGATATGAAATGAGAAAGTGTCCCTTTGATCTCCTGTAATGAGTACAAGGCTAAGCTACACCAGCTTGTCCTGTGAAAGGATCAGATACCTGTTCAAAGGCTTTGGTGGTAGTCAGATCTACAGTATGCAGAAAGAATTATTATAATTTTTTTTGGAATTAGATAGAATTATTACATCATTAGCTCAGCAGATTCTGTACATATTCCTGAAGCCTATCGACATGGACTTAGTTATAGTCTTAGTAATAATTAGTTCATGATATATGATATCATCAGAGTAGTTCACATAGAATACTTTGCTTCATCCTGAGTGATCCTGAATGCAATTTAGAGTTTAATTATATGGCGCTATATTTATTATGAAGTAGAATGTGATGTTATGAGAGGCAGTCTGGTGCTAATTGATTTACAAGATAACTTCAAAAGATATTTAGGTTTTAGTCTCTGTTAACCCTGGCTACAGTTGGTGGACTGTGATCCCTGTCTGAGTCAACAGTTTTTTTTTGCAACAGTAGAACTGCAGGCAGAGGTAACTTCAGCAGGAACAGAAGCAGGTCAGTGTGGTGTCTGGTGTGTGTGTGTGTGTGTGTGTGTGTGTGTGTGTGTGTGTGTGTGTGTGTGTGTGTGTGAGTGAATGGGCCCTTGAGCCACCAGACCCCATGCACTTCCCATCCCTGGATTATATGTGGATTACAGAGGCAAACCGAGAGGCAAATATGGCAGGCAGTGGAGGATGATCCGTCTCACAGCACAGCTGTCACAGAGAGAGAGAGAGAAAGAGAGAGAGAGAGAGAGAGAGAGAGAGAGAGAGAGAGAGAGAGAGGGTAAATGATGGAGAGAGACCAAAAGGGTCATGGTAAGAAAGAGTAAATAAGAGCGAAAGGGGGGATGCAGAGAGGGAGAGAGAGAGAGACAGAAATGATGAGAGTTACAGTATGATAAAAAAGAAGGGATGAATGAGAAAGTGACTGAAATGAGGGAGATGGAGAAAGAGAGAGAGAGAAGATCCCTCAGTATCTGGGCCAATCAGGCTGACCACAAACTGACCACAGCCACAAGCTGACCACAGCCACAGACATAA
>JAODXP020000020.1:23879461-23887674 GCA_027497455.2 Sardinella longiceps
AGATAAGACTGGCAATTCTCAGGTTCCCTGCACCAATGGACAGCAGCCTTTGTGATGGATGGCAAAATAACAAAAGCCATTCACCGTCACAGGGGCCTGAGTGCCTCCCCAAACTTCCACACGGACACTGATGGGGCTCTTCTCTTCTTGGAGACAGCCAGGCATAAGCCATCACTGAGGTGTGGAGTGATACAACAACAAAAAAATAATAATAGTCCACGGCTCAGTGAGGTTGTCTGACACACACACACACACACACAAACACTCTAACATACACACATATACACTCGCACTCACATAAAGAGACAAAAAAAATCAGAGAAGAACACATATACACACACACACGCACACACACACACAAAGAGACAACATACACACACACTCTCCATCCATGGGTACACACAAAACCACACATTACTTTCCCATCAGGTGATCAAGAGCAGTCTGTTCCAGCGTATACATGATAATTAATCTGTAATTAACAGATGCTCTGCAGAAAAGCTTTTGAATGGCCATCAAGTGTGTGTTGCGACCTATATGTCCTTGAATACCAGTCATTAGTAGTAGTGAACACACACACACACACACACACACACACACACACACACAGTCATTAGTGTGAGAACCACACTTACACACAAGCCGTCATTATTATGAGCATGCACACATACATGCTCTCTCTCTCTCTCTCTCTCTCTCTCTCTCACACACACACACACACACACACACACACACACACACACACACACACACACACATGTGGGATGAATAACCTGTCTGACCTGACCTCCGATGACCTCCTTCCACGATTAAACTCAATCTGTGTCATATCTGAAGATTCTTCCACTTGATAATTATCCCACTCCGCCTCTGATAAGAGCAGCCAAGATCTCGACCCAGTGTGAGCGCGCACACACGTGTGTGTGCGTGTATGTATAAAAGCGAGCCGAGTGAATCCTGGGGCACCTCACTTCAGCGCTCCAGCGTGCCCCGATGTACCCCGTTGTCTTGACCCTGGGTTGGCATCGGCGTGGAGACAGCACGCTCGACGGCACAGCTGTGCTGCAGCATAATCAGGACGCATTAAGCACCGCCACCCCATTAATCAGACTGATGGGTACAGCAGCCGATGCCGCCGCCGGTGCTGCTGCTACTGCTAAACACTTTATCAAGCCCGCTGGCACACACTGGCTAATTAGTGGCAAATAATGTTGTGTTCATAAACATTTCACAACTAATTCTGGAGATGCACCTTGTAGCACACATTCCTTATTACGAGGGAACTAAACTATTTCTTGGGCTGTGGTGGAGGAACATGACTTGTGACTGGAGCATCTTTAATACCAGAACATGGCAAATCCCTTTTTGCTTAAAGGAGATATGTGATGCAATACTTTTAGGTTGAAAATGACCTTAAAAGCAACAACAAAATATAAAGAAACAATTGTATTGACGTTATGTTGTCCAGATATCCACGTTGACTATATTGTCGAGATATCCCCTGGCGGCTGTATTACAGTAATGTACTGAAGATAGCAAGTGAAATGGGTCAGATTAGCATTAATTGGCTCCTCAATGAACATTCAAACTTATTGTTTCAATATACTTTAGGGCCATGTCACACTGAATTTCTCCTGTAAACATAGTATCATGTTAGTAAAGACAAATCCAAACATAATGCATTCCATAAGACTTACACATAGTAGCTTTAAAAGCATCCAGTTCACTTCTGAGTGACTTCTTAGTATTACTCATTGTCATCACTATCAAGTAGTAGGCTACAGTTCATGCCCTCAGGAACAGTGGTACAATTATGCATGTGGTGTATGTACTGTATATGCAATGGTGCCGTTAATTACTGATCATTTTTGTCTTACATTAACTGATTAGTGTTTAAAACTATTTGTAATTAGTGTCTTACACTTCATTTGATTGTGTAAATTGGGGAAAAATATCATTTTAGTTTGCTGCTGACTATTTAATAATATAAACCTGCTGCCAGTCCTTGATTGTACTTCATTATCTGGAATCATATTTAATAGTTGAAGAGAGCAATTGGTAAACAAGTGAAAGATTATTATGCGTGGTTTACCCAGAGACAATATCATCAACTGCACTGTCAACATCTGCGCTCCATTCCTAGTGGACTGCCTTGTCAAGACTCCTTGTAACTTCTGGAAGAAAAGTTTGGGTAGCGGTGGTCATCAGAATGCCTGGAGCGGACCAGGCTTCTTCCGGGCACTCCAGAGACCAACTACAGCTTAGCAAACTTGTTGGTCGGGACCAGTAATGAGTGCTGTGGAGGATTGGCCCTGGAGCGTGGTTTGGACTCGGCGACGCTGAGGCACCATTACGTGACGCGGTTCCTCTTAGTAGCTTGTAGTTTTTCAGCCTGTCTCTCAGAACTGTGCCTCTTTGATTATGGTCTGCCTGGATAGAGATGAGAACACACTATCTCTCTCTCTCTCTCACACACACACACACACACACACACACACACACACACACACACACACACACACACACACACACACACACTCACAGATACAACAGAACTCAATTAGAGATGAGCTGCTAAGTCAGGACTCAACCCTGGGTATGCCTGAAGAGGCCTTGGAGCGATAGGATTTCCAGGACAGGGCTAGTAACAGACACACTCATCCATCTGTGTGTGTGTGTGTGTGTGTGTGTGTGTGTGTGTGTGTGTGTGTGTGTGTGTGTGTGTGTCTGCTCACTTCAGAAGTATGACTACGATGTACTGCAAATTCATTTAACGAGGGAGAGGGTATCTCAGTCCTTCTGCATGATCACTTATCTTGTTGAGAATGTTGATGCTATAATTAGGTTTCACTTGGGTTAGTATTGTTGTGTAACTGCAGTGAAGACATGCTGTCAGCTGACTGCTCCTATTAAAGGAAGAACCCACCCACCATTGTTTGAGGTGCTGCCAGTAAGTAAAAGAACGCCAACATTTTCTATAACATAGACTAAATACTAAAGCAAAACAGCTAACAGGAACCAGTGAGGGTAAAGAAGCTCTAGATTTTCTTGTTCTTTTTCCTGCTGATAGCACTCAAACAAAAGGTCTATGAGTTGATGTACCCCTGAATATCCCTGTAATGTTATCATATTATCATAAATGCCACAGCAGTGGGTAATGGTAGCCTACTGAATGTAGTGTTCACTGTTTTTTCAGCACACTGTGCTTTATGAGTCACTCCTCTGAGTTTGTTTAGAAGTGAGTTGAGGGAAAGCCACTATAGCAGCTGCCTCTCTCTGCAGAGTGGACACTTACTGCAGTGAGCACCCGTTTGGAGTTACAGGAGGGGGTTGATGCTGAGGGGTGTGGGGAAGATGACAGTTGGAGAAGGTCCTGGGAGTCCAGGGAGTCCTTCATCCAGGATCTGTGGTCAGCATGCTTAGCACAACAGTAGAGAGAACCTGGTATACGTCTGGACTAGAGCAGGAAAACAACAGCAGTGGATGGATGGTTGGTGGTTGTGTGAAATTGCAATAGCAGAACAGCTGTATTTTTCATTTTTTTTATTTAGATTTGTTGGCTCTTAAATAAATAAATAATTATTAGTATTATTTAGTAATTAAGAAGTATAAATGGTACTTATATCTCTCCTCTTTTTTTCTCTCACCATGCAACTCTCTTTCTCTCATTTGATCTCTAATCTTTTCTTTCAGTATTTCTCTTCTCTCCCCTATCCCAAAGTTGGATGTCTGGCAGTGTTTTGTTATTGGCTGTCCTTTCACTAATTGAAAACAAATCAGCATTATTGGCTTCGGCTTGACACACTTCCATGTTTCCTATCGGATTTAGACTCTTGACTTGTAATTCCATTCAAAATCCATGTTCCCTGAAGTGGGCTTGCTCGATTCCAGGAGGATTACAGAGGAATAAATCTGCCCTTCGCTGTAACGAGGGAAAGGAGCACTTTGTGCCAATGATCTTTTTAAAGAATTCCATTGCTGCACATTGAGACTGGAGCAAGTGGCAGCTGAGCTTGTTCAACTGGAGCGGTCTTCGACAGGAATGTCTAAATTAAAGCAAGCAAGCAAGCCAGCTGCTGGAGAAAGCTGGGAGGTCTGGAAGGCTTTAGTAAATGCATTGATCAGAGATCGACAGCACAGAAGGGGATCACTGAGTGATACTCCAGGGGCTTAAGCTGGAGACCTTTCCAATGGGGGGGGGGGGGGGGGGGGTCTGTATAGGGAGAGGGTTACAGAAACTCAATTTGTGCAAATAAACAAGTGTAAAAGGTGAGACACACATTAGTATGCAGCGCAGCGACTAGCCTAGACTAGGCGTGCCATATAATAATATAGCCATAGTGTTCAGGCAGCCACGACCAGGGACAGCTGTCTCTGACTGAACTGCTCAACTTCTGAAGATAGATGAGATGTGTATGCACAGACAAACACACACACACACACACACACACACACACACACACACACACACACACACACACACACACACACACACAGCACTTGATTTAGCAGAGATGATCTGTTTATCAGTCTCTGAGAGGGCTGTCTTAAAATGCCACTCTACACCTTCTCAATCTTCTCCTTATGCATTTCACATGAACACTAAGTGTACTGTAGGACTATGTAAGACTCTGTGTGAGTGTGGATGACTTAAGAACACCATCGTGTACGTCTGGTCAGAATTCAGTTAGACCACTTGAACCCCAAACTTGTTCTTCACAACATAATTAGACAAGCACACTATGTTGGATAAATCATGCCTGTGGCAATGAATATCAAATGAATTCAATAACTTTATTAAGGATGAAAAATAAGCACCAAAAATATACCCCCTTGCCCAATACAGACTAATTCAATATAGACTTTTATGAAAAGATTATGCAGAAGACTTATTAGAGTCCGTTTCTGCACTATTAGAAAGCCAATTCCGCATTCTCGGGGGTCCCTCTCTATGTTATGATAAAGCCAGGTAAACACCAGGGACGGCTTCATTCCCGTTTGTTTATTTCTCTGTAATTTATATTTAATTGACAAACTTGAGTTGAGGCATGAGACGCTTCGTGTCTAGCACCGCTAATAGTTTTATAATGACGGCCCCAATGGTGCAGTGTGCGGAGGGTATATGACACAGAGCAGAGGGCTTAATCATGGCTCAGTGAGATATCACCAAGCATAGATTTCATATAAAATTATACTGTATATATTACGTATTCTGTCTCGACAATTTTATTAACTTTCCAAGCTGCCTCCTTAGGATATAATATGCGAGTGGGGGGTGAAAAGCCCAATTATGCTGTTTACTGATGCATACAAACTTCAAAAATATGAGACGAGAAAGTAGGATATCTAAGTTTTAAAAGTACTCTCTTATTTATGAAATTGTAGGCAGTGTAGTTTAAAAGTTTCATTGTAATTACATGTGTTGTTTATGCTCCCATGTGATAGGTGAGGTAGTTCGATATGACTGGTTTAAACTGTGTAGATAGATCAGGTTAACACAGAGGTCAGTGGATGTAACTGTAATATCTTTTGTTGTGTGTGGTATGTCTGGTTTTAATGGCTATTGTATTGTTTGTATTGTTGCTGTGGCATGGCTTATTGAATAAAAATATGAAAATACTTCTCATTGGGCAATTATAGTCATTATATGTACAACAAGTTGTTTACCTAAGCAAATTACTCTCTCAAGCAGCTAAGCTGAGAATCACAACAATTCTCAAACAACCTTTTCAGTGAGTTTCAGTGTGTGTGTGTGTGTGTGTCATGAACTTGCTTTTTAATGTTGCCATCCATGAGATACAGAGAATCCAGAGACACTGGACCACACATAAGCTTATGTTTAACAGAAAAAAAGATCTGTTTTTAGCAGACGCATTTCAGCATAACAAATATATAACAAATAAATATATTTTCCTTTTTACCAGCTTGTGCAATATCAGCCTTTCATAAACAAGGCTGGCAAGTACAGCACAGCAACAAGCACATCCACTGAATAAAACCTTCCAGGTTTTCTTTCTATAGAGCAGTAAATAGCCTACATAACCTTCAGTCTACCAAGAAATGTGTAATATGAAATGTGTGTGTGTGTGTGTGTGTGTGTGTGTGTGTGTGTGTGTGTGTGTGTGTGTCTGAGTCTCTGAGCAGCACCACATAAAGGGCAGCGCTGTGTTTAAGTAGCTGCCCTCATCTCCTGAAGCTGCATGTCTGATGACCTTTGCCCTCCGTCACGGCAAGACCCTTAAACGCTTTAACCTCCCTGCCTCTCGTCAGAAAGGTCTCTTACAGGAGTTAGAGTCAGGCGAGCCAGTCAGACTCGCTTCTCCAGCTTCAAGCCTGCACAGTTTTCTACTTCCTCATCTCCCGGTAGCTCCCAACTTCATTATCTGCCTCTCGCTGATCTTGTCTGGTTGTTTTTGGTTTTGGCCTTCATTCTGTATTTAAATGAGGAGCACATTTAGATGCAATCATTAAAAAAGACAATACTTAGAGGATTCTCTTTGAAAATCTCTCTATTAAATCCAACCTATTTATTACACTGTGAACAGCTTTGAAATATTAACATTCATTTAAAAAAAACAAGCGATTTAAAATTTTAAAGCAATTTAAAACTGTTAGATACATTAAAGAAGTCTGTAATTGCAGACATCAAAACGGGTTCAGTTAATTAAAAAAAAAAACATAACAAAAAGACTTTTATCGTAATCCTCAAACTAATTAAGATACTGTAGTCTTGTCACAGGTTAGTGTCGTTACCATGGTCTTTTCATTAGAGAAGCTTGTCATTGGCAGAAGTACAGTCATTATATGATATATCATTTAGCAACAGTACCTACCTGGAATATTAGCATGGACAGTTCATTTAACACAACTCAACCTAATGCATAATATAGGTTACAGTAGATCCAAAAGAAATGGCAACAGAATGTGAAGAAACAACTGTATAGTTACATTAGTGAATTGGAAGGAAAGGGTTGGTAAAATATGTGTGTGTGTGTGTGTGTGTGTGTGTGTGTGTGTGTGTGTGTGTGTGTGTGTGTGTGTGTGTGTCAACTCAAGTCAAGTCATTTTTATTTCTATAGCACCTTTAAAACAACAGAGTGTTTGTGTGTGTGTGTGTGTGTGTGTGTGTGTGTGTGTGTGTGTGTGTGTGTGTGTGTGTGTGTGTGTGTGTGTGTGTGTGTGTGTGTGTCTACCTGTATCATTTTGTCAATACTCATATCATTTGTGTACATCGATGACGCTGCGTGCTGTGCCGGATATTGAAAGGAGAGGGTGACCAGTGATGTGTTCAGAGGAGGAAGCTGCTGCTGTGTTTTAATGGAGGGAGGTGCTGTTTCAAGCACTATTGGGAAAACGTCTATATTTACGTTATAGATGTCATCATCACCTTCCATCCGTGGCCTGGCTATAGCGCATGCCAATGGTATCCCTACTGCATTTCAGTATACACTTTTTGAACATTAAAAAGATGTTAATCAATACTTACTTAATAGTTACTTTTACAATGCAGTAATGCTAAGTAACTGACATAGTTACTTTTTTGGAGAAGTAGCTAGTAACTAACTAATTACTTTTTAAAAGTTACTCAAAATAGTTTTTTTTTTTTAAAGAGAGGCTATGTGTTCTAAAGAAGGGATGTGTTCTAAGTGCTGTGCGCTATGTTCTGAGAGGAGGTGGAAGGGTTTATGTTCTAAGGGAGGAGGTGTGTTCTAAGGGAGAGGCAGTGGTGTGTTCTTCTAAGGAAGGGGGAAGGTGGAATTTTCTCAGAAAGGGGTTGTGTTCTAAGGGAGGAGGTGTGTTCTAAGGGAGAGGCGGTGGTGTGTTCTAAGGAAGGGATTATGTTCTAAGGAGATGAGGAGGTATATTCTCTGGTGTTATGTTCTAAGGGAGGAGATGTGTCCTCAGGGAGAGGAGGAGGTGTGTTCTAAAGGAGGTGAGGAGGTGTGTTCTTTGGAAGGTGTTATGTTCTAAGGGAGGAGATGTGTCCTCAGGGAGAGGAGGAGGTGTGTTCTAAGGGAAATGAGGAGGTGTGTTCTTTGGAAGGTGTTATGTTCTAACCCCCCAGTCAGACTAGCGACTAGCGACTTGAGCTACGCGACCGGTTTCTATTCATTGTCAATGAGAGCAAGCGACAAGCGATAAGTCGCCCGGTGGGCGGGCCCAGAATAGACTTCAAGGCTATTATATGCAAATGAGGAGCGATGCGACTCGGC
>JAODXP020000020.1:23887774-23890274 GCA_027497455.2 Sardinella longiceps
CTGTAAAAAGTAAAACATTGCACTTGTTCAACCAATGTATATTTTTTCATTTCATAAACCTACAATTATTAGATTGTTCAGTGAAACTGCATTTCGCAATTTTATGAGTCACTCAATCTATTTTCTTAGACTGATATAATATAAAATTCTAACTCAACAATGAAACTGAAATTTTACATTGGCTCAAAGGACTTTTTCACGACTATGCCGGATTTGCGCATGTGCACGGAACCTTCGAGAAGAATGTTAACGTCTTGTCTGGTGTGTTAGCTTCATCAACCATCTCTGGCTTCTGGTTGTGGTCCACTGAACAAAACTCGTCAATAAGGTAAGGAAGGAATGAAAAAAAAGCATATGTAGCACAGTCACGCTTTTTGTATTGGTATGTACTGTAATTTTAAAAAGGTGACCAGTTGAGACTCTTTTTGCTACCGTTTCCTAAAGGCTAACGGCAGTGACAGCTAACATGTGCAAGGCTAACACAACTTAGCTATCGATAACTAGCTTACAGGGGAGACTACCTACTGTATGAGGCAGTTAAATACTTAAATATCTATCTCTATAACATTACTGAAATGTGTCAACTCACTACACTTCGAAACCATATGCGTAGGCTAGTCAGCTAGCGTTAATTTTGACATTTGGCCATGTTAATGATAGCATGCTATCATTGACATAGCCAGTTTACAGCAAGCCAAGGAAAACCACTCAATTTACTCGAAGGTGCCTCATGCCCAAATGTGAGGGATAATTTAGTTGAAATCTCAAATCTATGTTGATACTGTCTACCAAATTAATTATAATGTTGTTCAGGATATTATTGTGAAACTTTCTAATGGACAAAGAATAGGTGTGGCTACTTTATCCTGTACAAGTTTTAATGTAATGCTTCTAATACTTAGGTGCAATTTACTGGTGGATGTAATGTATTTCATGAATGTAATGTCTTGAAAAAAATCGATGCTATTCTCACGAATTTGTTTTATTTGATAGTGTAAATCCATGGAAGATACTAGATCTCTTGTGCTTACACCGACATAGGCAGCCACTAGGTGGCATCATTGCACCATTTTTTATCAGTAGGAGCGTGATTTTGCTGTAGGCAATCTTTTAAATTTGTGAAGGAGGAAATGTTTAGGAAATTTAGAAATTTTGGAAACGTGAAAAAACGAAATCTGTTGATGATACTGTACATCCACTCTGTAAACTCATTGTGTATTCTACTACTTTAATTTTTTAGATCAGACGCAGAGTTCATCAGAGTTACAACAGTGCTTCTGGAGTCGACATTCCTGCACCAGCTAGACAGGCATTCAGCAACACTTGCTCTTGCGGCATTTTGCGGACCTTAGATGAGGTATGTACAACCGAACATGTCTTTTTCTCACAATTAACATCAGTGAGTAGAAATGCATGACACTATTGTAGTCACACAATAGGAATCTAAGATCAATCTAATATCCTCCAACAAGGAGCTCCCGAGACTAAAAGGACAAAGCAAATCTCGGACGTTGGGCAGATAGATCCATGGCTCAATGGGCTAGCCCTATAGCCAGGAGCTATGGTGAAGGAGATGCCCAGGGAAATGGGGAGAGGTGATGATGTGCTATTGCATGTGAGGAGTGGGTATGGTAATGAGTTGGGTACGAATAAAAGCATGTAATTATAATGACTGCATTTTGTACAGGTTGTGGACATCAATACAAGGCGAGAATGTGTTCTCAGATGTTTGGTCATCTACTTTGGTACAGATTCGCCATCTCATCAAGGACATTCAGGTAAATGCACTGCTTCCCATCAACGCATGCACATACTTGCATATGGCCTAGTACATCATTTCATAATTTCAGTCATTCAAGGTAATTAATTCTGTTAATTGTAACATATAGGTAATGGAAAACCCTAAATTAAGTATTTTCAAGAAGTATCTTACACGTAATACAACATTACAAGTATCTTACAATTAATATAGCATTAATATTAGTGTTAAAATTAAAATGACTAAAGTCAACCCTCTGTATTGTCTCTCCAGGATATGCCGATGGACAGGCACAGTGATTGACCCGTCTTCATCAGCGAGACCAGCACAAGGGTTCTCATAGAGGACACAGAGGTTCTCAGGAACATGGCTTCCACTGCAACTGGTGCTGTTCGCAACCTTGAATATCCAAAAGAACTGATATTCACTGTGGAACTTTTGAAGTCCTCATGGAACTTGACACAAGAAAAATGACTCCTAAAGTGCATCGGCTCTGCACTCTGCTGCGCAGTCAGTGGCTGACTTACAGACTCGTTCATTGCTTTGCACACACACACACATACAAACTCATGTTTGATGGCCAGTCCCATTTCGTGTAATGTGAAACATTCTTTCATACAGGTCTCCACTATTATCTGTAATGTAAAAATTCAGTTTGTTGTTCATTGGAAATGAGTAGATTGACTTTAGAGGTGGCATACTCCTTTACAGAATTGTATATGAAATGTATTAGAAAGTACA
>JAODXP020000020.1:23895274-23910274 GCA_027497455.2 Sardinella longiceps
TTATTACTACTGTAACAATTTTACTTTATGAAACCCTGGCATTTTACTAATTTACGAATAAATAGATGAATAGCTTGAGAATCACGTCTCCGTATCATTCCGCGCATAGACGATCAACAATGAAAGCTGAAAGGACATCAGCTGTGTTCTCTAGAATGTTTCAAGTTGAAGCGTCTTTGCGAACTATTTGTTTCTCCGCAGAAGCCATGAAACGTTAACAAATTAAATGTAAAAGACGTTTCTGTAAAATATTTCCCTTGAGGACGAATCAAAGACCTCTGGCTGTGCCTTCGGTCTCCGGTTCTTCCTCTCGGAAAATATTTTTCTATAATGACTGGCGGACAATACATTATCCCTTACATAATTGTGATGTATTTCAGGCATCTCTTGAAGGATACAAGAAATATTATCAATACATGCATTAGTTACTAACTGCAAGGAAACTGCGACACTCCCAGTCGAGACAAAACACACTATCCGTTCTCTTCTTCTGTGGCCGTTTCTTTCCCTCTGATTTCATGCTACACAGCTCAGATCAGACAAACACACATGTGTCTTGCCATCTCATTTTCATTCTGCGCAGGGCAAACCCCAGCCTGGTCCCAGGCTCCTTGAGCAGCAGCCACTGTCTGTCTGTCTGACAGACTCCAAATATTTACCCACCTTTCCAGCCCCTGCGGCTCCTCTCCGGCCAGAGATAATTCCTCCAGGAGCCCACCTTTTATCTGGGAAATGGGCCTGGCAGGGCCTGCAGCGCTTCTGCTGTCTAACAGGCCCACAGAGTGGGGGAGAGGGGCTGGAGGAGAGGAGAGGAGAGGAGAGGAGAGGGGAAGAGAGGAGTGGAATGGGGAGGGGAGGAGGGGGGAGAAGAGGGGAGGGAAAGAGATGGGAGGACAGGAGAAGGTCAAGGAGAGGAGAGAAGAGAAAGAGAGGAGGGGAGAAGAGAAGAGAGGAGAAAGAAGGAGAGGAGGGGAGAGGAGAGATGTGGTGAGAAAAGGAGAGAGGAGAAGAGGGATAAAAAGAAGGGAAAGAAGGAGAAGGGCAGGGAGGAGAGGAGAAGAAAGAGAGGAGTGGGGAGGATAGGGAGGAAAAGAGAGGATGGAGAGAGGAGAAGAGGGTAGAGTAGAAGAGGAGAGGATAGAGGAGAGGGACAGGGACTAGAGGGGCAGAGAGGGGAGGATAGAGAGAAGAGAGGGGGGTAGAGGAGAGGGAAAGATGGAGAGAAGAGGGGAGGGTAGAGGAGAGGGAAAGATGGAGAGTAGAGAGGAAGATATGTAGAGAGAGGGGAGGATAGAGAAGTGGAAAGGTGCAGAGCTTCATCCATCAGTGTCTGCTCTGATATAGCTTTTCTCCTCGGCTCACCGATACACAGTGCTTAGCCTCATTGTTTACCCCGTTTGTGCTCCCAGACTTGTGTACTCACAGGGCTCCTAGCCGCCCCGGCACGCTGACATCCCCCTGTCAGGATGCATAAAGGCAATTTCAGCAGAACATGCAGCCAGACTACTGAAGCGCCTATTCAGCAGGCCAAGCCTGTGGAGAACTGGGCTTTTCAATAGCCTGTTAAGTGAGTGGGGTAGGGAGAGGAAAGGAGTGTGTGTGTGTGTGTGTGTGTGTGTGTGTGTGTGTGTGTGTGTGTGTGTGTGTGTGTGTGTGTGTGTGTGTGTGTGTGTGTGTGTGTGTGTGTGTGTGTGTGTGTGTGTGTGTGCTCGACTACACATACCTTTGCAGTGTTCTAAGTATAGTAGGCACAATGGCTCCTTCAGTGTAGACACAGAAAGGAGAATAACTAACACTGTAATTACCAGAGGCAAGTTGTTCCGTGTCAAAGCATAGGAAGTTTTGGATGCCTCAATGGTACATTAGTATTAATGCTGTGTTAATATTAATTGCGGGCATGCTGGAGAGTGCTTATTTCACTGCTTGACAATCAGGCAGACGACGTCCAATTTCCACTGCTGTTGCGCCTGCCTTTGGGGGACAAGAGTCCCTTTGGATTAAAGAATGTGCTGTATGTCTGTTTTACCTTTCAGCTGTATAGGAAATATACATATTCAATTTGTGAGTCTTTCCCTATCACAAATGTGCTTAATGGAACTGGTTGGTCACAGGGCTTCGTGGCATAACTATCTGAACTCATAGCACAAATTATAATCATTTTTATAACATTTTGGGTGTTTTATTTCACTTTGTTGACACAGTATATGAAAATAAATGGATGAAACCATAGTAAATGTACAAAAATGTTTACAGTCACGTACAGTCTTACCTACAGATCAGTTGGACAGTATAAGTGCGTTTGTGTTCACTTACACAAACATTAAAACAACCTTCCTTTGTTTTGAGTGACAGCCTCCACCAACAACCATTTCTAATAAATTCTCTGCCTCACTGTGCTACATACTGTAGGCTTTATTCAGTGAGGCCTACAGGCCATTCAAGTTTGAATCTGCAATATTCGAGAGAACATTCCGGACCACAACCCCAAAGTTGTAACCATAAAAAGAACCCGACAGGGTTACATCAAATTAGTCTAAAAGGAGATTTGTTGATTAATTCACGATTCACAAGATCTATAATTTAAAGATACAGGGCGCGATGCGATGGAGAGAAAGATAGACAGAGAGATAGTCAGAAACAGAGCGAGATAATCAGAAAGATAGAATCAGAGAGAGAGAGTGAGAGATGGAGAGAGTAGAGGGGTTTCATATGTAAGCCTGTGGATCAGCATGATGAGAGGGAGTTGCCGAGCCAAATCTCTCATGCCCTCTGAAATGCCATCTGTGAGGGTAAGGGGCTACTTGGCCTTTTCGCTAACTCCATTAAATCCTGGGCCAGGAGGCCTGGTGGCGGTAGCCTACCAACCATGGCAATCTGTGTTACCCATCTCAGAGGGACTACACACACATACCAGGCACTGTAATTTCATCCGGTATATCAACATAACGGTGAAACTTAAGCCTTTAAACTGACTAATAATGTGGAGGTGAGGGCGCCATAGCAATTACAGGTAATTACATCACAAATACACTCCAGGTTAAGCAGAGCAATATTTTTGGCTTATTTTGTGGTAACAGTCTGTTGTAGAAATAATACAAACTGACACAGTAATTCCGTGTAAATACAAAATCATAATACTGTTAAGCATGAATAAATGTTTGATATTGCCAATTTACTTATTTTTACGGTGTATGTGATCTCTCTGCTTCCTTCTAGCATTTTCTCAGACAGACCTGTGAGCTTAGGTTAGAGAAGAAGCATCATCCTTTTACAGATAATATCACCCCCACTTGGCTGGCTAAGAAGCCATGAAGTGGGGCGGATCGCTCACATTTCAATTTGCCAGGAAGCAGCTTTAGTGTGCCTAATGATAGCACCTGATTGACTATTAGTCACGGGGATCCTGCCTCAGACGGCGCCGTGTGAGGTGGGACATTGACCGACAGCTATACACCTAATTGCAGGATCTGGCACTGCTGCTGCTGTTGCTGTCTGGCACTGCTGTTACCTACAGTACACGGTCTGTGCTTGAAAGAATGAACATGTTGAACACAGAATATAAAGTCTATTTTTTAAGCTTGGGATAAGCAAAAAATCTATCTATCTATCTATCCATCTATCTATCTATCTATCTCTCTTGTCAGTCTGTCTGTCTACAGTATATGTCCGTAATTATCTATCTGTCCGTCTGTTTGTCTGTCTATCTATCTTCAGTTTCTGTCTGTCTATCTATAAACATCTATCTGTCTGTCTGTCAGTCTATCTACAATTATCTGTCTGTCTATCTATCTACAGCATGTCTCCCATTGTCCTACTGGTCCTCTCTTGGTGGCTTGTTTAGTCCTTTTTATGTGTGCTATGTGTGTACCTGTGTCACTCTGTCTGTGCCTAAGGATACAGTATATAGACAGAGATTGAGTCAAACCAGTGGTAATATTGCCGAAATGCTCCATGCAGTCAGCTCTCTAACACATGCCTGAGGTATAAATGTTACCTCCTTCTGTGGCTGGATATTATATTATACTACAGTAATACAATCAGCTATATCATTACTGTAAGACACAACAAAGAGAACAATGCAATCTTAGTCATGGCAGTATGTGAGTTCATGGCAATTGCAGGAAAAAGGGGACAACAGCATTTACTGAAAGCAACACAAAAGCAATGCTTATGACAATCAGCACAGTAAAGGCAAACAATGTGAACTATAAAAGCACTGCATGCATTTCTTGGTGGGTAGTCTTGACTGTGTTTGACACAGGAGGTGTCTGAGGACCATATTACACTGCAAGAGATTACCTCATTCAGGGCTAAAGCATTTGCCTCCCTTACATCAACCACTACGGCCAACACACACACACACACACACACAGAGAGAGAGAGAGAGAGAGAGAGAGAGAGAGAGAGACCACCGTCAATTAGCTCTTATTAGTTCTTAAAAGAAGCAAAATGAATGATTAGCAACAGAATTAGATTAAAAGGAGAATTTTCCTGGAAGTGCCTTTGCTTTAAGTTTATTGCCAGATACTTAATGCTTTTCAAACACATAATGCCAGAGCCCTGTCTCTTTCTTTCTCCCTCTCTCCCTCTCTCTCTCTCTCCCCTCTCTCTCTCTCTCTCTCTCTCTCTCTCTCTCTCTCTCTCTCTGCACATAGTTTTTCTGTCTGTCTGTGCTTTAAAATGTGTCGTCTTGCCATTCCGCTTCCATTCCTGCATGAGGTCACAGTTTATGAGCTCGTCGGCCCCATTATGACTCAGACCAAGAATGTCTGATCGCCGGGCAACCATTGAAACGGAACAGAGTGGCCGTAATGGCAAGGAGGGAAGTTATGGCCCTACTTAGGAAAACTCAGGACCAGAATGGTGATGTGCTGAGTGGGTAGGGTGAATGAGTGTGTGTGTGTGTGTGTGTGTGTGTGTGTGTGTGTGTGTGTGTGGGTGTGTGTGTGTGTGTGTGTTTGTGTGTGTGTGTGTGTGTGTGTGTGTGTGTGTGTGAGTGTGTGTGTGTGTGTGTTGGACTAATGACACTAGCTCGGGCCACTTCAATAAGACGTCCTCAGAGACAGACCTGACATCCTCCTTCTTGTTCTTGACACAAAGACCTCACTCACCGGTCCCCCAACAATAGTTTACAATAGTCTTCCTGATGTGATGCTATATGAGCATCTACTGTAACTGTCCATTCATTTGTAGAACTCAAATGAAAAAACATGGCCTGTTAAGTAGCCTAAGTCAAACGTTCTAAGCAACAAAATTCAGTGATTTTACCTGAAATGAATTTTCAGCACGTTGGATATTGGAGAAAAGGGTCATTCAGGTTTCTACTACAGTTTTTTATACTCTACATTGCTTTGAATAAAAACATCTGCCAAGTGAACATAACATATTTGCACAGAGCCAAGTGACCTCATCTGCTATTTAAAGCCAGCACTGTTGATGGACACGTAATTATTTTTAACATTGTTTGGTTCACTGACTCTGGTTAATATGTTTAAACAGTGTGTCTACAACAACAGAGTATCTAGTTCCTCTGAGTTTTCTTTCTAGTTTCTTTTGTTTGCCCTGAGGAAGTGTGTGTGTGTGTGTGTGTGTGTGTGTGTGTGTGTGTGTGTGTGTGTGTGTGTGTGTGTGTGTGTGTGTGTGTGTGTGTGTGTGTGTGTGTAAGGATGGGGGAGTGTTGAGGATGGGGAGCAATTTGGCAAGCCTCCTCTTCATGTGAAAGTGGTCATTGATGAGAGACATTGATATTCCGCTGTGGTGCAGAGTTGAATGCAGTGGTGTGTGTGTGTGTGTGTGTGTGTGTGTGTGTGTGTGTGTGTGTGTGTGTGTGTGTGTGTGTGTGTGTGTGTGTGTGTGGGTGCGCATGTGTGGCTATCTCTGGCCAGGAACCATGAAGTCTCAGTGGAGACCAAGGCCAATCCCAGGCTGAGCCACTAGTATTATCTGTGGGTTGGAAAAAATGCCTCTGGTGGTTGTTTTGAATTTTAGGTTTAGCCTGTTTGTATCGCTCCATGCAAGTAGAAGGAATTTGTCTAAGAATCCGTGTCAGTTCTCAGTCATTAAGTAAGTAAGCAATTAAATACATAAGCAAATCAATAAATCAATAAATACATAATCTTAAATATTCAGTAACTTTATGATGATATAAAAATGATACACTTTTTAAAAAAAAAAATAGACACTTTTGCTAGGTTCTTTTGATGAATAGATTGAGTACCAGCTGTATCCAGATGTGTTTGTTTTGCTCAGTCTCTGAGTGCTCTCTGTCACTGTGTGTGTGTGTGTGTGTGTGTGTGTGTGTGTGTGTGTGTGTGTGTGTGTGTGTGTGTGTGTGTGTGTGTGTGTGTGTGTGTGTCTATGCACTGAATGTGTCATGCCGAGTTGCCATCACTCACACAGATCTGAGCCTCAGCTTGCTGGTCATGCTGACAGATCTCAGACTTGTGTTGTTTTCTTTCTCTTTCTCCATCTTCATCACCCTATCCTCTCATCATGTTCTTGTTTTTCTCTCTCTATCTCAGCACGCCCAACCATGCTTGAGTCACACGCTTTCATCTCTCTTGAACTGAAGCCCACATAGAGACTCTTCTCTTCTTCTTCTTCTTCTTCTTCTTCTTCTCTCTCTCTCTCTCTCTCTCTCTCTCTCTCTCTCTCTCTCTCTCTCTCTCTCTCTCTCTCTCTCTCTCTCTCTCTCCGTCTCCAGCTGAAGACCATAAGCCCCTGCTGAGTAGAACAGAGTGATAAAATAGTCTGGTTCCTCCTTGAGAACAGAGGGGTTTGAGGGATTGTAGATATTGTAGTTCAGAGTTGTGGCATTCCATTAGAGAACTGCTGTTCAGTAAGGCGTTTAGGAGATTTAAAGGGCAATGCAAAGTGACAAGAACCGTTTGGAGTACAGGAGCTGTGTGTGTTTATGTGCACGCACATGTGTGTGTGTGTGTGTGTGTGTGTGCGTGTGTGCACATTCGTGTGTGTGCGTGGGGCGTTCTGATCACGTTTAAAATCTCTAAAGGCCTCCGCACACTGGCTTAAGGACCACTTTCAAATTCCACAGTATCATTTGTTTCATCTCCACGCAGTGGTGGCAGAGTTCAGCACTCGTGTGCGTGTGGGGTTGTATTGCAAACAATGGAATAGAATTTTGGAAATGCAGTTCTCCACACTTTGTCAGAACTGGTGCACGGAGGCGCTAATACAGTAAAATGAAAGGGTACACACACAAGCACAGCCTCATGTATTATTAGACCTACTGGGTAATTAATGACTGGTGTGAATTCAGTATTGTGTTAGACTCAGAAGAACACAGAGAAGGATAATTCTCTGGACGTATCTTCTGTTTCTATGTGTTTTTGTGCAGCCTCGCCTCCACAACAGTAACATGTATTAACATTTCCTCCATCAGTTTAGTCAGAAATGTCAGCGGTGTTTGGTGTGGGGCTGCTTGGTGTGTGTGACAGAATAGGGCTGCAAGGGGATGTTTCTCCCCAGCCGCTACATCAAAAGAGCTCCAGAATTGCTTCTGTCACTGCGTAAGATTAACGATTGGTGTTTGGGCTGTCTGTTAAACGTAACTCAGTCTGACAGCTGTCACACGGAGAGAGACTTGGAAAAGAAATAGTTTACTTTTTGCTTTTGAGGCCCGCAATCAAAGTTTTGTGTCAGTGTGTGACATCATGTCGCTGAGCGCATTGCATCAGAAAATAAAGCCCCATAACTGATTCGGCGGATCCAACACATGCCCTGTCTGGGTCCGATCCAACACAAGTCTGTCTGGTCTACTCTAACTCTTTCAGATTGGGCTATTTAAGATATATGATGTGATAGATCCAAAAGGTGTCTGTTTAAAGGAATAGTTCACCTCTTTATGAAAACTGGTTATTCCCCCCTCACCTGGAGTTACATATGTAGGTAAAAGCATTTTGGTCTCAGTACTTGCCTTTTCCTACTATGGTATCCCCAATTTTCCACATTTTTTAGCTTTAGCTTAGCATAAGTGCTTGAATGTAATGTTGCCAGATAGCAACTCCTTGGCAACTTTACTTCCCAGTACCTATGCTAAGCTAAAGGTAAAATGCCAGACTAATACAACGCATGCACCGAGACCAAAAAGTCTCTTTTTTCATATGTAACTCCAGGTAAGGGGGTGAATAACCAATTTTCATAAAGAGGTGAACTATTCTTTTAAGGTCAATCTGTTTTAGATCTGACTATTTAAGATATACTACCCTCATGATCACGATAACTGACACAGTGGATTGGCGCCAATCTCTTACACATCTGGCTATTTAAAGGTGTAGTCAGTGATTCTGGGTTATTGCTTGAGGGCAGGCTAATGGTTGTTTTTTGGCAGCAAAGATTCTAGAGTCGAGTGACCCAGAGAATGAAGAGACAGCGAGCCATGAGGAGATTATCTTTTTGTTACAAGAAGTGTTTACAAACCATGTTAAATCACTTACTGTAACTTTAAGCAAAACACGTCTGTCTGGGTCAGGTCAATGTTCGATCTGCACCCAGATGTGGCAGTTTGTTTCACCCATCTCTCACCCATACTGTTTACTGTCTAGCTTGTTGTCCAATAAATGATGTTTATATTATCCCATAAATATGTAGCCTAAACAAACAAATAAATAAAAACATAATAAACACATTACTTTTACTTTCAACAGTGAAATGAAGTTTGAACCAAGGACTCCTGTCTATGTTCTATGTCTTTTAAATAAAATAACCAAGGAGTTAACATCACAGCCTTTGTAGTTCTAAACATCTAGACTACTTTATTTCAGTTCATTTCATTTCAAACAAAAGAGTGATCCTTTTTATTCCTTTTCATCTACTTTGTACTGCACAAACACAGACTGCACTGGTGCATACAGAATTAGCAGCGATCTACATTATGAGAGGCTTCAGCTATCAGTGCTTCTGAAGTCTCTTATTCATCTCCAAAGAAATTCTATCACTGGTGAGGTGTTGCACAGTCGATGGAGACACAAGGTGGTCTCTAAGGTGAGCGGCATAGGCTATGGCCTTTCGGTAAACACAATTACCGCCGAAAAGTTCACTTGGCGACTGCCCAATCGATATTCACAAAATAGCTCTGCAATTTGAGTTGGTATTGAGACTCAAGCAGAACATTTTAATTGAGGGGTTTTTTTGCGAGCAGCATCTGCCAGGAGAAACACAGTTTAGTTTTTGTGTCTAGAGATTTGAACAAAAATGTACAAATTATATGTTTTTTTCACACAGCTCTAGAATATGAGCAGAGTTTTGGCTGTAGACTTTTATATAAACTGTTATGTCTGGTTCTGTTCTCTCTGTCTGTGAGAGAGAGAGAGAGAGAGAGAGAGAGAGAGAGAGAGAGAGAGAGAGGTGGTGTTGTACTGTAAATTGCCATGTGTGGTATGGATGCTTCAGTAACTGACCTCCCCTCCCACACCAATGTTGAAATTACTTAATGACAATGCATCATGGAGAATAGTCTTTTAGTGTTGCCCACAAATGATCTGATGCTCTGATATACACTTCCAAACCTGATGGAACCATTTCTGCCAACCAAAATATAAAATATGACTCTACTAAGACAAAGCTCTACTTCACTCCACTTCACTCCTGCTGAGGAAGACACTCCATAGTGACTCCATAGCAACTTTGTTGTAACACCACTAAGCAACAAATACTACACTATTATAGTTCCTATGTGAGATTAGTTCCCGTCTTTCGTTCATTTATTCATTCATTCATTATTCACAAATCAAACTCACTCAGACTGAAAGAATAACAACGATTGATTCACCCTTAATTATTAGCCCCTCGTCTTGTTCTTCAGTGCTGGCCATTGAAGCAGTGTCAACTGCTCAGCCAGCACAGCTCTGAAAAGTGTATGAATCTATCCCATTGATGAATGGCCCTCTGTCTGTCAGCATCAAAGAGCAAGGCTTTTGCACTTTGCTGTTAATACCACTCTTGCTGACTCAACAGCAGCACTGCCAACTGTACAGCAGTGTCCATCAGAATTTACAGCCACACACACACACACACACACACACACACACACACACACACACACACACTAGCACGAAACATGCGCACAGTTAAGACCATAGAGTTTGAAAGCCTGTCAGGCACTTTTCATGCAGTCTGACCTCCTTCATCATTCATCCCAGATTGCTACATCCACGACTGCCGCATTCAGCACAAACTCAGCAACGCAAATCTGACAGCAGTATTATGTCTTGTGTCTTATATCTTTGTGGCGTCTGTTCACTCCCTGCTTGCCTGTTCAGAGGTAAACATCTTAACACTCAGGTGACATTTAGGCCATGTTCCTATTTACTGTATGCCCCTGTAGTCCATAGTCCACTGTTGGGCCTTGAGCGGGAGACCTGAGGGTGGGTTGAGTCTAAAGCTGGCAACAGACCTACCGATTATTAACCCCGATTTTGATACGATGGAACGTCAGGGCCAGTCATGGGTAGTCACGGGTAATCATGAGTAGTCGCAAGTTTCAGTCGTGGCTAAAATCGTTATGTGTGTTTGGGTGACAGATTTGTAACGATGCGATTCTTGCCATTGTTGACGCAATTACGACTGGGTCAGACTGAATCAAACATGTTTGATATGATCTTAACCAGTCGGTTCTGAGGTCGCTATGATACCAATTATGACATTAAAATGCCGACAACTCAATCGTTAGGTTTGTGCTCATGAAGGACTGTCAATCGTCCCAGATTGAGTCTGTAGGTTTGGCTCACTAATCGTAAAAGACTGAGAAAGTCGGTAGGTCTGTTCCCAGCTTAACTGGCCAAGTGGAGGCAACTCTTTCTGGGCATTTCTCTCTATGAGGTCCTGTGTTGGCATCATAGCACCAGTGCCTGAGGGACCCATACTTGATGTGGACCCACAGCTTTGAAAATACACACACGCAGACACACACACACACACACACACACACACACACACACACACACACACACACACACACTAGTACTTACATGTAACAGGACACAGTTAGCATCATAGTATGTATTGCTATATGTTCTACTGTTGCATTCAGCACAAACTCAGCAACACATATCTGAACTGATCTTTCCTAGGCCCAGGCCCTGTGCTGGTGTCATAACTCCTGATGTGGACCTCCATCTGTGAACACACACACACACACACACACACACACACACACACACACACACACACACACACACACACACACACACACATGCAAATACACACCATAGCTACCTGCTGCACTCTTTCCAGGGTGTCTGTGCATCTGTGCTTCAAAAGTGGGGCACTGGCATTGCAAGCTTCGTCTCGTTTGACACCAGTGTCAAAACACATGCTTTCATCTAATTGGCCCCTCAGAACTTCATCCCCCCTAGGTGCACCATGTCACCCACACCTGATTACTGTAAGAACCAGCCTTCACCCATCTCACTCATTCCTATTACAGTGTCAAACACACACACACACACAGAGAGAGAGAGAGAGAGACTCAGAGGTTTTAGGGCTGGTAAGAGCCAGAACTAAGACACCAATATCAGTATTGAGAGAGGCTTCTGAAAAGTGTAAAAACACTTAATATATCCAATGTTTTTCTTTATTTGTTATATATTTAATATTATAAAATACAATAAAGTCACTTATAATAAATGATAATAACTATCACGTAAATTAATTAAAATGACTACAAATGACAATGAGTATACATGTATGTCATTGCATGTTTCTGTTCATTAAAGGTTTATATTAATTCAATCTTAATTAATTTTATATTCATCTATATGTTCATGTCTGTATATTTAGCTGCTAGCACTTTTATGTAAACCTATCCCTACCCACCTGACCAATGTGCCCCTGAAAAGTACTGTGGGTTTACTCTAGATGTGAGCAGAGACATCAGAGGGGAGGAGAGAGAAACAGAAGTAGACATCATTTATTAGAGAAGAAACTCTGCTTGCCTTTCCAATTTGTTTTAGCAAAATCACTCAGTTGTCTCTGGAAGACATCTTGCCTTGTTTGTTCTGAAGCCTTTGAGCTGTCTGTGTCTTTGAATCGGCACTGCTGTTGATGTGTGTGGAGGGCGTGGAAGAAACTCTTTGTATCCTGACAGGCAGCCTGGAAGCCTCTATACTTACCAGCCCTCTTAGTTTCCACTCGGGAGGATGTGGCTGGGAGAAGTTCATTAAAAAGGAGACAGGGATGAGAATGCCACCAACGGTGGAGAAAGCAAAGAGACGGAACTCGGGTTATAGGAGCTTTTGGGCGAGTTTGAGGAGAAGCATATGTGTGCCTGTGTGTGGATGTAGGCCTGTCATAAATGCTCAAAGTGTGTGTGTGTGTGTGTGTGTGTGTGTGTGTGTGTGTGTGTGTGTGTGTGTGTGTGTGTGTGTGAGAGAGAGAGAGAGAGAGAGAGAGAGAGAGAGAGAGAGAGATGTGTGTGTGTGTGTGTGTGTGTGTGTGTGTGTGTGTGTGTGTGTGTGTGTGTGTGTGTGTGTGTTTGGAAAGAACCTGAGGCCTTACTGGTCTTCCAGTGGTCAGCTCTGGGTCCAGTTGAATAATTACCACTGCTGAAGTACATCTAATCCTCCTGCTCATTCATTTCTCTCTCTCTCTCTCTCTCTCTCTCTCTCTCTCTCTCTCTCTCTCTCTCTCTCTCTCTCTCTCACTCACTCACTCACACACACACACACACACACACACACACACACACACACACACACACACACACACACACACACATGCACGCACAGACACAAACACAACTTTCCTCACTCCCGTCACAATCTCTTTCACACACACTTTCTCTTTTCAGTGTTTCTCTCCCTTTGAGACTCAATCTCGCTTTCACTCTCTTACTCCCTCCTTTCTCATTTGTGTTCTCTATTCCCTCTCTTTCTCTTCTCTTTGTCATTTACCCCCCTCTTTCCTTCTCTCATTCCTCTCCTCTGTCTGTCTGTCTGTCTGTCACTCTCTGCCTCCAAGACACTCAATAATTCAGTGACTACTCAGGAGATGATTTAGGACTAGGCTGCCATGATCTGACAAGAACCAAGCAGACTAAAATCACTCACATCAACATAGACCTTATTTTTTATAAAGTTCACAATAGTCTTGTAGCTACCTGGGGGAGTAAAGAGGGGGTGTATTCTTCTCTTTTCTTCCTTTTAATTTTTTTTTTTATTTTTCTCTACTTTCCATGGATGGTTAATTATCTGTTGAAAAATGAGACAATATTCCATGCCACGAGCCAGAAGCCCACTGGGCTGTAGACAGTACATGTGAGACTTGCTAATTAGCGCAAGCTAACCAGTTCAAAAAATGCTGTTTAAAGTGTTTGGGGGGGATAATGGAGTCGTACTGAGCATTCAGACCTGCTTTGTGAATAAATATAGCCTTGAGAGAAAATTTGGTGTCTGGAGGAGGAGGGCCGTCTGTACCCCTTCAAAGGGTTATGCAACATGTTTCACCTCTCCCTTGGAGCTCAGGCTTCAGTCAGGCACTTTTCCTCAGTACTTAGTCCAGCATGGCACATGCATCTGACACACACACACACACACACACACACACACACACACACACACACACACACACACACACACACACACACACAACCAACTGAGCACAGTGGGCACAGAAACAGATGACTGTTTTCACTCCTGTGTGTGTATGGGGGTGGGACATGTGGTGAGACACAGAGACAGATCCCTGATGGAGCCGGATAGGATAGACAGTCATTTATACAGTTTGGAGCATTGATCTGATCATGATCTTCATCTGATGATGAGCTATCTTTGCCAGACTTTCCACAGTAGATGGAAAATATGACATTACCAAATATAATTTATTATTATTTAATACTAATTGATTGTTAGGCACTTTCTCATACTAGCTTTGTCATTTGGAAGCCTATGTATCAATCTTTTGTTACATATTTATAAGACCTAGTATTACATTAGTTTGGTAATAGACCAGCCCCTCGTTTTACACTTTCATTTTGTACTGAGAGTCTGAACATTCAGGTGTTGAGAAACGATTGCTTGCTTGAGGTGTTTAAATTCAAGATTGGATCAGCTCTTGAGTGATAGCCTATAGTACTCTAGCGCTGCATTCATAACTCCTCCCTCTGTTCGCTGATTGGCCAGGAGGAAACGCCTCATTTCCTCATTTCATCAAATTAAGATCAATGGGACAAATCCCAGACATAATTAAATACATGTAATGTACATAATTAATTTGTAACAATGTACATTTCAATTGACATTATCTGTTTAACTATTACATTTGTCCTGACTAGATAGAGCTTTAGATTCAGAGCTTTAGAGTGAGAGAACAGTCAGTAGCAACACTAGCAATAGCATCACCATGGGTACACATCCAACTACATCCAGCCTAACTTTTAACACACAGATTCAAACACACTGTGCGTTACTGTAACAACAACATATTGCTTTATGATGCAAATGAATCTCCCAACTCTCTGCCAATCTATAATTCACTGACTTTTCTGACAATGTAAATTCATTCTCTTTCCACTCTTTCCCAAAGGACTGCACATCACATCACCAAATGTTCTGTGTTGGTAATTGCAAATATTCATCTTCTGAGGGCCACTACGAGTGAAGGAGACAGTTTGCATATTTACAACAACTTCAAAAAGGTCTAATCTGGTTTCTTTGGTACTGTAGCAGTGGCAGCCATGTTTGCAAGTCCTCTTCTCTCCCCCTCTCTAAAGAGCAGGGGATGGATGGATGGATGGATGTCTTGGGGTTGGTGGAGTGGAACATCAGAGTGTAGTCTGCCATTCATCTCAATCTCCTTCTCACACTGCTTTAATCTCCCATCTGAAAGAGTTTCCATCTATCGACGTCTTCCACACAGCTGCCATCCCATTTCTCATTCATTTCTTTCTTTTTTTCTTCTTTTTTCTTTTTCTCTCTCTTTTTTTGATGGCATGGCACTGATTGCAGAGCTTGTTTCTGGTAATGAACAATAGAGAAGCTCTGT
>JAODXP020000020.1:23915274-23942774 GCA_027497455.2 Sardinella longiceps
CTGGGCCTTGCTGTGAGCTGTTCTGTTCTGTGTTCTGTGTGCTGTGTGCTGTATGGATCCCAGCACTGAGGCCCAATGGGCTGGTATGAGAGAGGTGCTCTGAGGCCGCTATGGATTGGTGGGGAGGCAGGGAGTAATTATTCTGCTCCTCACTGTTCAAATCAATAGAACAAGGAGCTCACAATTAGGTGTAGATACGCACACACAAGAGGTTACAAACACACACTCACTCACACAGACATAAACATGCACACACACAGAGAGAGCAAGAGAGAGAGTGAGAGATCAACAATGCTTTAAAATAACAGGGGGAATACAAAATGAAGGTCAGTCATTACATTGTTTTTCAAACAGCATGCTAAGCTACAGAGTCTGATAGAAAATGAGTGAGAGGACTAACCTGGCGCTCACAGAACCCAAGACCTTAGACGCACCTTGAGAGGGATCAAATCATTGTGATTCTTTACAGGCAGTAATGATTGCTCTATTTTTGGCATATTTATAAAGCTGTAAAATGATGTCTTGCTAGTGATAAAGCCATTATTAAAGCAGACGCCATATTAAACAGAGACCTTTACTGGCATACTGCATGATAGGGATGTTTATATCCTCTCTGTCTTTTCCTTTTTTTCTAATTTCAGTCTTGAGAGACACACAGAACACACACACACACACACACACACATACACAAACACACATACACAAACACATTCAGTGTCTGTTATTTGACAACCTAGAATGTATATGTTTTTTATTCATTGTACCCCATTTATTCATTGTACTACCTTGCATGTAAACTTTACATGTTCTGCTTTGGCAATGCAAAAATATTTGTCATGCCAATAAAGCTTGTTTGAATTGAATTGAATTGAAATTGAAAAAGAGAGAGAGAGGGAGAGAGAGAGAGAGAGAGAGAGAGAGAGAGAGAGAGAGAGAGAGAGAGAGAGACTGCTGTGTTGGATGGTTGGACAGATGAATGGATCAATCCATCAGACACTAATTGTTTGGATCTTAGAGATGGCTGATGTTTAACCTCTCTGCTGACCTGTCTGTGAGGCCTGGCAGATGTCACATGTGCTAGAACATTCATCACCCGCCTCAAAATATAACTGCAGCTTTAGGTGGATAAAAATTGATTTTATCAGATTGTGGGAGATCCGTTGTCCCGTTTATCTTGAGTGATGAGAAGATAATCCCCATATTTAATCCATGCAATTTGTCTTTTTTTTATTTGTTGAAAATATTGGTTATAAGTTTTTGTACAAAGCTGTAAACCCAATTGTCTCTCTTTCTCTCTCACTTTCCCCATCTCCCTCTTCCTCTGTCTTCCTCTCTGTCTGCCCCTCACTTTTCATGACTCTCTCTCTCTCTCTCTCTCTCTCTCTCTCTCTCTCTCTCTCTGTCTATCTCTCTCTCTCTCTGTATCTCTCCTTCTCTCCGTTGGTGTTGAGAGCAAGCAGGATGCTCCTGTTGAGCTCTAATTGGAGGAGAGGCTCAGGGAGCAGGGAAGCGTGACACTTGCAGCCGCTCTCAGCCACACAGACACAGACACACACACACACACACACACACACACACACACACACACACACACACACACACACACACACACACACACACATTCACACCAACACACACACACACACACACACACACACACACACACACACACACACACACACACACACACACACACACACACACACACACACACACACACACATACAGTTACACTCAGGAAGCAGGGAAGCATGCCTTTCTCAGCCTCTCTTGCCTCCCTCAGGGGCTGGTTTACTGGCCTATCCAGAAACACACACACACACACACACACACACACACACACACACACACAGACACACACATACATGTATACCATCATACAATTGCATAAACACACACACACACACACCATCACACACAAGCATGTACACACCATCACACGCACACACACACCATCACACACATGCATAAACACACCATCACACACACACACGCGCACGCACACACACACACACTGAAACACAGCTCATTATCTCTGCAGGCGGCTGGGCCAGCGGTCAGTGCTGCAGACAGCCAAAGGCCAACAGACAGGAAACTACAGAGAGAGAGAGAGAGAGAGAGAGAGAGAGAGAGAGAGAGCGCACTCATTATGGGTCTGTCATGGGGTTCCTTTGTTTGTCTCACCCTCGTTATGGGTCTGTCACTTGGCTATTTGTCGTTACGGGTCTGTCAGAGGTTCTCCAGTTTGGTTCTCCCTCGTTATGGGTCTGTCGCAGGGTTCTCTCCTGTTATGGGTTTGCCACAGGGTTCTTCTTAAGCCGGCCGCACACCGGTTCCGACAGCATTGCGGAGCACTTTCGTATCCGACAATTTTGCCTAGCACCTAGCACAGTAGCCGGTGAAATTAACATTGGATGTCAATGGACGGCTCCGACAAAATAGACTTCAATCGTAATTCACAACCGACGGCGGAAGACTTCGGCGCTGGTGTGCGGGGTTGCATTGAAAACAATGGAATAGAATGTTGGAAGCAGAGTGCTCCGCACTGTGTCGGAAGCGGTGTGCGGAGCCCTTTAGTTATGGGTTAGGATTGGGATTCTTTTTACCGTGTATCGCCCTGGTCTGCCAGAAGACTCTCCTTTATTATGGGTCTGACACAAGGCTCTCTTTTCTGTGGTTCTCCCTCGTTATACAGTTCTGTTTCCCTCTGTGGTTCCTCCTCATTACTGAATGTATGAGGAGAGACAAATGCTACTCAGCTTGAGACTATGCTAGCATGCTGCTAGATAGAGAGACGACAGCCTACAGGGATGCACTCTATATATTGTGTTTTCTGTGTAGTCTATATATTGTGTCTTTTGGAATCAGTATGCAGACCTTTTTGCCTGTGAAATATGCTCTATTTCATTTCTTTTTTTTACAGTGAACAATACATTTCTAGTGTCACATTGTAATCACAAGGTACAGTTGTAATGAAAGAAATTTGAATTTAAATTACTGCATTAAAAACACAACAAAAACAAAATTACCATTAGTAATACATTGCACTTCACTTCACATTCCTTGTCAAAAGAATCTGAATGGGGAGTAGAGGAGTGTGTGCTCTCCTTTACAGTCAATGAGGCACAATGATAAACAACACTTTCATTTCAGTAGCGTTTGCCCAGTCAGCTGTTTCTTCTTGTTGATACTTCATTTATAAGACACCGAATGTGATGACTTCTGCAACGTGTTATTTATTTATTTATTTATTTATTTATTTATTTAAATACTTATTTATTTGTACATACCTTGTTTTACACATTGGAGGCTCTGAACTGAGTTATTTGTGGCAGGGACCTCACTTCAAATAGATGTGATAAATCTCATTTAATGGTCAATCCAGCAAGCTGTATGAAAAAAGGAATGATAAATTATACAGACAGTGTGTTTTTACATGGCAGAAAAAGAACTTTCCTTCAAATTATCAATATTTTAACAATATTTCAAACAATATTATATATTGTATATATATATAGATATATTAATGCTGTCAAACGATTAAAAAAGTTAATCTGATTAATCACTAAATTTTGCAATGATTAATCGTGATTAATCACTTTTAATCGCAACTCATTTCTTCCAGTAATAATTTGGATGCTGGGGTATGTTGGATTCTTTTCTTTGCCCTGTAAAGGCCCTGATACTAAATAGTTGACTTTGTTTGTCTCAAATGGGGCAATTCACACCTGTCCCCTACCCCCAAGGATTTCCCAAACATGTTGTTGGACAGTCAGGAGCTAGGCCATAATCTTTGTATAGTTTGACTTGATAGCCGAGCCATTTTCTATCTGAAATTGAACATAATAAATGCCATGAAAGTGGAATCATATCCATCAGGATTAAAAAAAAGGGTTAATTTTTTTTAATCTGAGTAAATTTTTTTTGGATTAATCACATGATTCATCAGTTAATTTTGCCAACACTAATATATATATGAAGTCAGAACACACTTGAAGTTTTTTATACACAGCACATTTTTAGCAGTACAAGTCATAAAACTGTGGTTGGAATATGCTCTGTGTATGTGTGTGTGTGTGTGTGTGTGTGTGTGTGTGTGTGTGTGTGTGTGTGTGTGTGTGTGTGTGTGTGTGTGTGTGTGTGTGTATGTGTGTGTGTATGTGTGTGTGTGTATGTAGTGGATCACCAAAGACTAAACACAAATACAGTATACTACACTGTTTCTTCACACTGACTTTATTTCTATATTATTATTTTATGACAATACTCATGTTTAGAATATTGCTTTTACACCCAGACACATTTATCCAGTCACTACAGTGACTACACTACGGTATATGGAGTGTTTCATTTTGTAAATTGACATTTGCATGATTGACACCACTTAATCTGATGCAGCCATTCACTCTGACTCTTACTTTGGCTTTGCATCAGCATTGCCTGGCAGGCATTAGCCCAGTGCTGCATGGGAACCTATTTCAGACTGTGACTCTGACAGCACATCAGTGTCACTTCCACAGTGATGTCTACCAGGGAACAGTATGGGCTGGGGAACAGATTCAGGCAAGGCACCTATCAGCTGGTTATCGGCAGGTTTCTGGTCCGTTGAGCTCCCTGTCGAGACACTTACGCACACACACACACACACACACACACACACACACACACACACACACACACACACACACACACACACACACACACACACACACACATCAATCTGTCTGCACCTCTCGGCGGGGGGCAATCTTTAGGATAGGACAGCTTCCTCATCTCAGGGTGATTGGGTCTGGATTTGCCAGTCTTTTTACACAGTTTTGGTCCTCTTGTCTAGAATGGCCTGTGTTTACACAGCTCATTAAAGTTTAGGGAGGATTTAAAGAGCGGAAGGAAACACTAAGGGAAGGGAATGGGATAAAAGACCCAGAGTTTATAACCATGAAGAATGGCTCCAGGGAGGAAGAGGCTATTTTGTGGAAATTGTGAAAAGCTTGTAGGTCTGAAGGCCTGTAGAAATAGAATTAAGACACAGAGAATGACCTTTACAGCAGTGGGCTTACATCTTCACAGGGACTCCTAAATCTGAAAATCCTAAAAATGAGTCTACCTGTTACCCGGTTACCAAGTGAGCAGACACACTCTCTCTCTCTCTCTCTCTCTCTCTCTCTCTCTCTCTCTCTCTCTCTCTCTCTCTCTCTCTCTCTCTCTGACTCTCTCTGTCACACATACACACACACACACACACACACACACACACACACACACACACACACACACACACACACACACACACACACACACACACACACGCTCACACACCACAGAAACTCCTTCTTTTTCTCCTCCTCAATCAATGAGTTCATTGATTGCCTGAACTCATTCTCACAAACACCCTGCTAGCTATTATTTGGGAAAAGGATCCAATTAAAATAAGGTTATATCAGCCTCTCTCTCTTTGACATACAAGCCAAGGATTACCACCATGCAGCAAAGCATGTTATTTATTTTCAACCAATTTTTCTTCAAATCTAGCACAATACTTTTATTCAGTGTCGCTGAAGAGTGACCAAAAGGCAAATATGAATCCTTGAAATTACAAAGAGCTACTCTGGTTACCCTGGATGAAGACCTACTATCATTTTATATTGAATAAAATAATAAAATAAGTGGAATGATAGATAAATGAGATGGTGATGACAGTCAGATCATTTTTTTCCGACAGGTGTGTATAGTACAGTGTGTGTGTGTGTGTGTGTGTGTGTGTGTGTGTGTGTGTGTGTGTGTGTGTGTGTGTGTGTGTGTGTGTGTGTGTGTGTGTGTGCGTGTGTCATCTCCTCTCACCCACCCATGACTCTATGCAGAAGCTATGTGCTCCAGAAAACCCCCTCACCCATGCCAACCCATGCCAGGTCCCTGGTGTGCCTACTCCACCTCACGGCCACATCCTGGTGCCCCCCTTACCCACCCAAGCCTGTCAGCCTGTGCCAGTGTCTCCCATATGGACACCCTTTCACTGCTGCCACCTCTTCTGTGCCCATTCAACCTTACAGCCAAGCATTCATTTATAAAGCACCTTCAATTGCCATTTGTATGACTTACACTATTATACTGATACACCTTTTTCTATATCTTGTCTGGACTAACGCTTCTGGTATCTCCCCCTTTTTAGCCTCATTGTCATGCACCACTTCCCCCATAGCCAGCAGATAAGCTCCAGGTCTCTTGGCAGAAACTCTCCCATGTACTGAACCAACCCACCCCCAGTCAAAGACCTTCACTGGTTCCCCTCTTCCACCCACCTACTGTACCTAGTTAGCCCCAGCCATGCACTCCCCTGTCAGGGTGATTTGCCAGCAGTGTACCCAGCCCAACCTGGCCATCTTGTTCCAGTGAATAATGCATGGTGTGCTTGTTCTACCCTGGTGGTGGTGGATGGATGGATGGATGCATGCCGGGGTGGTCGATCGGTGCGGAGCAGAGAGGAGAGGAGCAGAGAAGAGCAGAACTGAGCACGCTCCAAGGCCCTGCGCGGGCAAAGCTGGTTAATAGAGGCTGCTCGCAGCGCCCCGGCAGTAATGAACAGGTGATGAGACGAGTCGAAAGAACGGCAGAGAACCAGTTTGGGGCCTCGGGGCGGGTTGTGCCCGGACAGGAAAGGACAGTCGAATGAGCGAGATGAGCTTTTGAGGGCATGACTATCCTATCTGCAGCCAAAATGAGTTTTTTTTTTCTTCTTTCCTTTCTTTTTTTTATCTTCTTCCTTTCCACAGATTGCTTTCAGGTGACATTAATTTCTCTTCATCCCAGATAGATGTCAGGAAAAAAGAGCAAAAAAGGAAGTGATGGTGAGATTGAGAGATAAATGTGTTGGGTAGGAGGACACTTTTTCTGCCAGAAGGGAGGGGAAACATTTCATCAGGGGACAGATGAAGAGGTAGGGAGAGAGAGAGAGAGAGAGAGAGAGAGAGAGAGAGAGAGAGAGAGAGATTTGGGGATCGTTCCCGTAGGAATCACGTATGCATGTATTCAAATCTATGCAAAACTGCAGGCCTCAATGCAAATTTTTGCCGGCACAGAGCAATCGTTGAGGTCTGTGGCACCCATTAGAAAGCAAATCCTCTCGCCCGAGTGGCGGGATTCTAATATGCCTCATAACCAGATTTCATAAGAACGCTTTCTAAACAGCTGAAGGCTCTTTTAACCCACTGGAGAGAAGGGGAAAATGTTACCAAAAAAAGAAATAATAATAATAATAACAAATGGCTCTCGGGAGAAGAAAATGATCCACAGACGGAAAGTCTCCTTATTAGGCATGCCATCTTTTTATATATAGGCTAATTCATGAATACATTATGCTAATGATAGACTCCTTGAAACTTGGAGGGTTTTTCCTGCTAGAGAAAACTACAGGCATGTACAGATAGGGTGAGGATGGCAAATTGTTATTAGAGTATATGATTTCTAGGAAAGAAAAACAGTTAATGATTCAGCAATTTTGTTATCAAGCCATAATAGGAAATATTGCAGCAATATAAACATGTTTTTGTTTGGTTGCAGCAGCGATTCTGCTGTGCTGATATACTGTAGTCTGACATCGCCAACCTGTGGGCTTGGAAGATGTCACCAGGTGGAAAAAACAACCGCAGTTAAGATATGCTAAGTGGCTTATTTTCCTCTGAAAATTGGATTCCATTCAGCCTGCATTTTATTGAACTTTATCAGTCAAACTGTAGTTTATGCGATTATGAGAAAGAAAGAGAGATATCGGGTGAGAAAAGTAGATGGAGAGAAAGCAGAGAGAGAGGGAGAGATGGGGGGTGGGGGGTTTGCCGTGTGACAGACAGACAAATTGAGGTCCTGAATGTTGAGCAGAGATAACTGCGGAATCATGTGGATAGTGAATGGGTGCTATTCTACTCTATTCTATTCTATCTGTGTGGAGTTTCCCCCTGTACACAGTAGCCCTGTTCTTTCCTTGGCCATTGTCTGGGATGATGTGCCTGGCAGAATTCATTAGACCCAAAACAGCGTAGGTGACACAGGGTGCCAAAGCTGTATTCCCAGACACCTTAGCCTTTGGAAGGCCACACAGGACATGTTATTTGTACGTCTATCTATCTCTCTCACTGATTGACTGCTAGTCACTCAGGACTTGTGCCACACAGGGTTGATAGAACCGCCACGCACAGCCAGCCCTCATTGTCACGGTTTAATTGCCATCGCTGTTGTGTTCACTCATATAATAAAAAGGCATTTGTGCTGATGATTACACCAGCAGTCAGTTTCTAGGGGATAAGGGGATTTTTGGCACAGGTCCCCTGCCTTTTGGGAGATGTTGGCAGAAGTTGTGCTATCAACATTTGGAGTTTATGCTAAGACTGATTAAAAAGCGGAATGCTGATTTACAGTGGAGGATAAACACTGTATTGTTCTTGGCTCGTGGCTTTGTGTGTTTGTATGGCAGAGATACTGTACTGTATGCTATTATCTGAAGTCTGAAATGTAGCCAAATAACACAGATCTGTTCTCAGATGTGTGTTAATGTGAGGCTTCTTACATTCAAGAACACCAGTACATATAATTATTTCCGATTTAAAAAACACATATTGAGGACGTTGTGGCTCAGTTGGCTAGGGTGCCGTACCATAGATCCGGGGACCTGGGTCGGTCCGATTCCGACCCATGATCATTTCCTGATCCTTTTCTATCTCCCTCTCCCGCTTATTTCCTGTCTTTCTACGCTATTCTATCACAATATAGGTGAAAAAGCCCCCAGAAGTATATTTTTTTTAAAAAATATACACGTTTTACATGGTATGGTTTGGTTTAGAATGAGCAAACACGCTTAAAGGAAGAAGAGAAAGCATAACACATGCTCAGCACTGTAACATTAAAAAACAGAGATACATTTTTTTATCAATAAAGTGTGTTTGTGTGTGTGGTGGACAGATAGCCAAATCTCCCTGCGGGCGGATATGTATTCTGCAGTGTTAGCGCCACGGTAGCAGTAGCGGGGTTAGCGGTGGGTAAATCTGTATCTGTGTGTGTCGTGATAAGAGCCAGCTCCTCGCTGCTCAGGCAGGCTGTGCTTTGGAGCACAGAGGGGCCACGGCCATTATCCACATATCATCACACGCGAGGAGCGGACTCACTCGCAGCGCATATCTCACTGGACAGAGTGGACACGCACTCTCTGACACACACGGCCAGACATAATAGGCTCAGACTTACTAATGCGCAGATGCACAACACACACACACACACACACACACACACACACACACACACACACACACACACACACACACACACACACACACACACACACACACACACACACACACAAACACACAAACACACACACACAAATGCACTCTTACAAACACCTAAACATGTCCAGCAAGCATAGTTATCGCATCCTAGAGTAAATAAATTGGCACATACTTGCACTTCATGTTTTTTTCTCTCTCTCTCTCTTTCTCTCTCTCTCTCTCTCTTTCTGTAATCTCTCTCTCACACACACACACACACACACACACACACACACACACAGACACAGCGTGTGCCATATGTACACACTGAGATATACAGTATTTGTCATTATTTTCCATACACGCACTGTACACTCTGAGTAATCTGCGATCTGTGGGACTCTTCAGCCCCGCTACAGGGCTGCGTCCTCATTAAAATCTCTAGACTGGAGAGCCAGAGCCCGCGGGGCAGCACTGACCGCAACACCGAGTCTCGCCTTTATCTTTCTCTTAGAACAGGAGGGAGCAAAGGGATTTGGAAATGACAAAGGATGGAACTCGGCGTACATTTAAAAATAAATCTTTCAACTGCCGAGTTCTACTTTTTATCATCATCATATTTTAATCTACTGTTGCGGCGCCTGCTGTGACAAACACACACACACACACACACACACACACACACACACACACACACACACACACACACACACACACACACACACAATGCAATTTCCTGTCAAGTAACAATCATAATAGATTATTTCTTTCTTTCACTCTGCCTGTGTCCAAAATCCCTGTGGCATTTTTCACTAGTACAAGTTTTTTTTGTTGTTGTTGTTACACAAGCATCCGTAGCCCTTTATACTTATTGCTATTTACCTGTTGCATTTTTGATCACTTAATATGTTGTGCTTTTTTGGAGAGGGGGAGCTAGCCTGGGCGAAAGCGACTGTTGACTATGTCATACAGTCTGGCCCAACGCAATTGAAATAGGTTTCCGCTTGGATATGACGTATTCCCTCGCCTGGCTCTCATGCCTACAACTTTCGCTTTCAGCATTAACAGTATTATCACAAGTTCTGACCTATTTTGACATCGTAGTGGCAATAAATCCTCAAGAACATGGATGCTAATGTCATGTACCAATTTTGTGAATGTAATTCGAAAGCGGGGGAGAGAATAACAAACGCATCCCTATCCTGTAGGACTACAAAATTTTGAGGCATCGCTCTAAACTGTGTGCTGATTGGCTAAACCGTACAGTAACCGAGAGAAAGGCGGGAAGGCGGTTTATTCCAGACTACGTGCGGAGATAAAAATCCTTAGCGGAGGTACGTAGGATGGCATCGCCAGGCAAGGGGGGAGCCTGGATCTCAGCTCTACCTATCCCTCTTGTTCTATTACTTTACATTTCTCTCTGTTTGTGTTTGGGTGAATTGAGGAGAGGTGGGTGAAGCACTGAAATCTATCACTCTATAAGAGGGCAGACAGCAGTGCATGCTGGACAGAGCTACTGATTCTTGCTTTCCATAAACTAACATCTCATAAACTATACATCTGCTGTTTTATAAACACATAGGGAGTTGTGATTAGTGAACACCAACAGTGTCCAACCAATTAAATTCCCTATGACCTATGTCTAGATTTCTAGACTAGGGCTTTTATGCTCCAAGCACACAAACAACATAGTAAAAGGTAAAACTTTTCAGACCCTCCGTGTGTGTTCCCTTTATTTCCTTTAGCCATATCTAAACATGAATAAATGTGACAAATAAAAAACTACGATATCAACCGGAATGAAGAATTTGGTTAGAGGGTGCAATCTCAGATATAATTACCAGGCTGCCTCGCAGGCTGTCTGATTAAGCGCACCATATGGAAAACGACAACAACATCGGCAATGAATCCTGGCATCCAGATTCCGGGCATGTCCTCGGTGTTTGGCGTGTGTTCTAAGCCCAACCTGTCGCTCTTGGGCTGCACTCGTGTGTTTGGTGATGCCACTGGTGGCACATCAGTGAGATGGGGGACAGCTGTCCCTGGACGAGGTGACAGGTTCTCCGGTCTGTGACGGCCAATGAGGGCCTCGGGGGAGACAGTGTGTGTGTATGTGTGTGTGTGTGTGTGTGTGTGTGTGTGTGTGTGTGTGTGTATGTGGCAGTGCATATTTCTCCTGACAGATGTGGTTGTCATCCAATGTGCGCGTGTATGTATGTATGTGTGTGTGTGTGTGTGCGTGTGT
Organism: Sardinella longiceps; assembly: GCA_027497455.2. Classification (NCBI taxonomy): domain Eukaryota; kingdom Metazoa; phylum Chordata; class Actinopteri; order Clupeiformes; family Clupeidae; genus Sardinella; species Sardinella longiceps. The sequence continues at coordinate 23,926,771 of JAODXP020000020.1, forward strand.
ATAAGGGGTGGTTAGTGTATGTCTGAGAGCTTTCACTGTCCAACTCATCACCCAGCAGTCTCACACCACTGGACACACACACACACACACACACACACACACACTATTAAATTGCAAGCCATACATCATGTGATCCTGGAGTGTGGAATACATTTTTCTCTAACATTCAAACCATGTCGACATTACAATCAGCACGCAACATTGCTCACATTTCCAGTGAAAAATTGAAATGTCCTTTAGTAAAGACAGCAAGTATAGCCAGGGTCCACTCATCATTATTAGCTGTAAATAACAAGAAGACAAATGCCCCTATGGAACGCAAAACAAGAATATAGAGCATACTGTGGAAAAGGTCTTTGTGATATAACAATATTGCAGGAAAATATCTTTCCAAGATTTTTTCCATTTGTCACTTCTGCGGAAAAATGTGGGATTTGTCTGACCATCAAATATTTAGGTTGTGGTGAAATGATTCTGAAGGTCAGGACCATGAAAGAAATGTTTTTTTTCTCTCTCTCTCTTTCTCTCTCTGACGAGATAAGTACCATCAAACGAGTGTGTGTGTGTGTGTGTGTGTGTGTGTGTGTGTGTGTGTGTGTGTGTGTGTGTGTGTGTGTGTGTGTGGGAGAGAGAGAGAGAGAGAGAGAGAGAGAGAGAGAGTGTGAGTGTATGTGTGTGTGAGTGCTCCAAGGTCAGTCATGACATTGTTCAACATTTCTTCCAGGGAAACTTTGCAAAAGTTTAGCAGTGTAGCCATTATCTGTGCTCATGCGTACACAGCGTACACCGGCGAATGTTTTGACAAATTGAAGGAGCATTCTGGGTAAAACGCTCGAACAGATGAATGGTTTCAGGACAATTGGCTTTTTTTTCCCCTCACAGATAATAACTGTCACCTCTCAGATGGCTCTGGTAGAGAAGCACCAAGACACCACCACCACATCCCACCACCACCCCCCCCACACACACACACACACACACTCCCTCCCCCACACACACCACCGCTTGGAACCCTATTTCACATCCACCCCCAATTTCCCCTCAAGCCACTGACAGGTCGTCAGCACGGCCCCGCAATTCATTTGGGCACACATCTTGCCTTGCCTGGCCTGGTGTTCGTCCTCATCACAGTCACGCACACACACACGGAGACATATACACACCCACACTCACACACACACACACATACACACACACATACACACACACACATACTCAGGGCTACCGTCTGCCTCTCTGACACTTCCATTACCCCAGACAGACATCAGCCTCAGGAACGACCTATGGCACAGAAACAGACACACACACACACATACACACACACACACACACACACACACACACACACACACACACAAATACACACATCCATAGGCACGCAGTGAACACTCCTTCACGTATACACAACACAAATACACACAGACAAATACTCACATGCATGCATACATGCACTCCTTTGAACAGACACAAGCACGTGCTGTGCACACACACACACACACACACACACACACACACACACACACACACACACACCCTGCGTGCCTGCTTGGACTGGCACTGGATAGTCTCCAATTTAATAGGACACACTACAATCCCCCTATGCTCCTGTACTCTTAGCTTAAGAGTCCAGAGGGACGTGTGTGTGTGTGTGTGTGTGTGTGTGTGTGTGTGTGTGTGTGTGTGTGTGTGGCTGTGGCTGTGGCTGTGGCTGTGATCTTGCTGATATGATTTGCCATGCAGCATGTTAGCACTGTAACCCAGTCTGTCTGCTGATCGGGTAAATGCTCTGTCAGAGCTGGAGGCAATGAATGTGTGTGTGTGTGTGTGTGTGTGTGTGTGTGTGTGTGTGTGTGTGTGTGTGTGTGTGTGTGTGTGTGTGTGTGTGTGTGTGTGTGAGTTGCAGAGTGGGTGGTGGTGGTTCAAGTCAATACGGAGGTTTGATTCTGTGTATGTGGATCAATGAACACACAAACCCCAGTGAATCACATTCCATATTAAATGCATTTCATGCACGGAGATATACGGAAGTATTGTGTCTGAGACCACATCAGAAAATATATGCCTGTAAAAAGTCTGCTTCAATTAAAGGCTGCCTATGCAGGATTACTTGGTTGTTTTATCGGTTTTTGCCTGGTTTGTGCTCACATTTTTTACGCTACAAAGCTTCCCATGCATTGGCCATTCCCATGAGCCGGAAGCCACCAAACTTCCCATAAAGTATTACAGAGCCATCACAATGACTCTTATCTTGTTAAGTTAAGATGACAGGGCTGATCTCCAGAACAAAACTGTCTCTCTCTCTGAGGAGTATCAACAGAACGATCAGTTTAAACTCAACACACATCATCCACTTAGGCTGTATTATGAGCCTGTAGCCAGTGTCACAGAGAGGCTAAGAAACGAACACAGTTTCACTGCATTTCTTGCATATGAGGTGCTCAATGCTCTAAACATGTGTGTGTGTGTGTGTGTGTGTGTGTGTGTGTGGGGGGGGGTGTATGTGTGTGTGCACACACGTTTTGTGTTACTTCTTTGAGCATTTCGTCTGTGCTTTTCTTAGGTATCTACAAAGCTTGATGTAGTTTTTGTCTATGCTGCATGCATGCATCTGTTTGTGTGTGTGTGTGTGTGTGTGTGTGTGTGTGTGTGTGTGTGTGTGTGTGTGTGTGTGTGTGTGCGCCTGTGGATATGTAAACATATATGTCTCTGTGTGTTTCCAACACAGGTGCTGAACGTGAGTCTGTTGGAGGGGGAGCAGGTGACGGTGGAGGACCTGGGTATCCCAGAACCCTCTCTGCTGGCCAACGCCTCAGCGCTCAAGAGGGGCCTGGTGCTGCGTAGCTCCAGCAACCAAGTCTCCATCCACCTCAGCAGGGAGCAGCAGCTACAGCACTCTGGCTCCATCATGCTCCGCTATCAAGGTAAATAAAGATGGGGGAGGATTGAATCATGGGTATTATTTAGGTCTGGGCTGCACTGGATTTTATTAGGTGAGTGAGGTTAGACTCTAGAGTCTCACACAGTGAGGAAGGCCCTGAGCGATCTCATACCAAGGTACGCATAATGTTGGAGTGTATTTGGCCTTGAATTTGTCTAGAGGACTTGGGAACACTTGAGATCCACTATGACACACTCTCTCTCTCTCTCTCACACTCCCTCCCTCTCTCTCTCTCTCACACACACACACACACACACACACACACACACACACACACACACAGTATATACACTCATGAGGGAGAGCAACTAGGATTACAAGAACTGCTCCCTCAGAATTTTCATTCTTACGTAAATAACATTGTCAGGGCTGCTGCTTGGTGTTATGTAATCTTTTTTCTTTCTTTCAAGAGTATCTTTTCATACTTTCAATAGTTTCTTTTCATGGCCAACCCGAATTAGAGCTTGTCCTAACTAGATACAGTAACAGATTGTCTTGTGGCATACTATGCTCTTTTTCCATACCGAACCCTGTAAATATGCCACTATAGTTTGTCAGATTTTTCATTCATCAAGCAGAAAAATACTAACATCAGGAAAAAAATATAATCATTAACCATGGTGAGCAACAAAAATTCTATCAAAATTCTGTGCTGTATCATGTCTTTCAGCCCAATTTAAGACATTCAAGCTGAAGCCAATGTAATCAAACTGATTTTGTCTGTATTAACATGTGCTTGTGTCACTTGCAGTCAGAAAACAAAGTTATACTTATAGGCTACAAATTAAACTCATAAATAACAGTGGTCACACCAGACAGTACACTCAGCACTCCTCCACAATCTGTCTCCACAAAGCAGATTTGCCGAAGAAATAGTCACGACAACAAATCAAAGTGTTCATTATGCTGTTTGAAAAAAGATATTTTACTAAAGTGTGTAGTTGGCAACAGAGTTTGGCTTAAAGCCCATGAGTAGACGACTACAGTAGGCAGAAACAAACATATCCCTTTTATTTCATTTGATCTCTTGACAATGGCAAATGTCTTTAATTTCGCACATCTGTGCCCTGCTTTTGTTAGTTAAAAAGTCTCTTTTTATGTGGGAGGCTGTCGCCTGAAGTGCAATTACATGGGGGAAGCTCTCTGTTAATACGTGTTTGTGGAGCTGTGTGTCTGTCTGTCGCCCACCCTTCAGACCTACTACTGCTGTGGAGCGAGCGAGCGAGCGTCTCACTGAGCAGAGAAACAAATCCTGTCTGGGGGAAAACTGGCTAATGAACCATGACAAGCTTTAGTGTATAAATAATATTTCACTTCCACATGCAGCATCTATTTGTAGTTTTTTTTTTTCTCTCTTCTTCTTTTATCTCGAAAGCTCAGCGAATTCATGGCTCAGCCCTTATTAGATAACTAAAGGAACTGGAAGACACGTTTGTATAGATATGAGTGGAGATTAATCTATTGGCTAGCATGATGTAGCCAGCAAAAATTTGAGTTTGATTCCTGGTGGCCATTATTGTGTGTTTGAGTTGAACTGAAAGCTAGCCTGAGCCCACCCATACTTCCTGTCACTGCATGGAATTTTGTGTTCATTTCTGAACATGGTCACACAAGCCAGGCTAAATGAAAGCTGTGTGTTACAATAACTGATGACTATAAGTTTCCTTAAATCAGCCAAATGAACAAATAAGCAATTAGATTTCATGTGTTTAAACTTGAAAATATAAACATTTGGCTGTGTCCATGAACTACCTTTTGCAGATCTTTGATGCTCATAGAAACCAGTTGAAAATGTTTGATAAACATTTGATATTTCAAACACAGCTCTGCTCTGACTCTCCCGGGTCCCAAGCCCTGCATGATCCTAACATTGCTTCTGTATGAAAGTGATTGACTGACCTCCACTGAAGCCACACTGTTGAGCCATCCCCACGCAGAGGGAGGCCTGCTTGTGTGCACAGCCATTTGGCCCGCTGTGAAAATGAGTGTCTGTATGACAGGAGTCCTCAGAGAGACAATGGCACGCTCTGCAGCAGTGACGGCTCTGCAGGCCTCCCATCACAGCCTTCTCCTCTTCCTCTTCCTCTTCTTCTTCCTCCCACTGCCACTGATGATGAGTCTCCTATACAGTAGGAGTGCCACTCCACTGAGGCACACACACACACACACACACACACACACACAGACTTTCACATTCATGCTGCTCACACACGCTCACCGACTCACACACACACACACACTCACGCAGACTTTCACATTCACACACATAAGCTGCTCACACACGCTCATAGACTCATACCCCTACACACACAGACACACACACATACACACACACTGCTCACACTTCTCACGCTGCTCACACACATGCACTCACTCACAGCTGCACTGTCTTTCAGTCCAAATCCAATTTGAGCTGTCACAAGCTGTCAAACGGTCATCACAAGACACAAAAGAGAGAGAGAGAGAGAGAGAGAGAAGACAAAGGATGTTTCGCTAATGCTAACGGCTTTTTACTACTGAACCTAGGAATGAACAATTAACAAATGTATTGTATAAAAGAATGAATGAGCATGTGTGTGTGGGTGTGTGTATATTTGTGTGTGTTTGTGTGTGCAGGTGTACACGTTAGCTATTTCTTTACTATAAACACAGGAAGGCAAGCCGTACACTTTTATCACATGTTCCAATATCTTTGCAACAGGACTAATGTAGTATACATTAGAACACATAGTCCGTACTCTTCTTTGTCGTTTTACAACAAAGGTGCCACTATCTATCTATACCTTTATGGTAAAATAGTTATGTGGAATTCTTTTGTCTAAGATGCAGCTTTTGTATTCGCTTGCATTGTGCAGCGCAGCCAGGTATGGTAGAATGTTCAGTTGCACTAGAACAAAGATAATACATTTTTTTTTAATATTTTCATGTGAAATACACCAAAGCATCTGTGACAAGGCTACATAAGTGCTAGGCACTGAAAACATGCTGTCATACCTCAGTAAGTGGAAGTTGTAAGGCCTTGTAAGTTGTAAGGAAGTTCTAGGATGACATTATATCAATGTTGTAGTCTGCTGTGGTGGCTATACTGCAGTCATCCTCTCAGGTGTTAGGAGTGTCCAGCCTAAATCCGGACATCTGGCCACCACCGTACCAAGTTCTCAATAAGTGGAGTTAAGGCTGGGTTATACCTCTTTTTCAGCCTATCGCCGACAGGCTGGCGCAGTGAGTTTTGGTTTATACTACCCGACGAACAAGGAAGTAGCTTTTCGTTCTCGAGCGACGAGAGCACAGAGCAGGCGGCTCGAGAGGACCAATCACAGCGGCTCCTGCTGCCGTTTACTGCGTCGCTGTCTGCGGCCAGTCACATTTTCAGGGGTGCACACGCAGTCACTGCGGAGGGGGGTAAAATAGCTGCGAGGCTCACTGCATTATCACGCAGTTACGTTTGTTCCTGACTATAAATCAGCCATTAGTGTTTGTTTGTCTAAGTGTTGTTCCTTAGTGCTGTTCCTACCTGTCTCCGCGTGCGTTATTTATTGGCAAATAAAGACCTCCAATGGAGCATCTCCCTAACAAACTAACGGATATAAAGAGTATTCATACACATATGAGACAGATTAAAGCTGTTTCATAACTCCCATGTAGATGTTTATCAGATCTTTCAAGAAATATTTCAGCTCTCCACAGTGCAAAGAGTAATCACATCACTATGTGTTTTACATGCTTGTGCTCCAGCTCTCTTACTGTGCGTACAGACCGAGACCGATTCAGGCGACATGGGCGACGGAAGTAATTGACTTTGTATTGGGACCGGCGATTTGGGCGACAAAAGCGGCAGGCGACTTGGGCGACAAAATCAAGTTAAACTTCGGTTAACTTTATGTAATGAGCTATGATGTGGTTGGGCGATTACGAATCAGAATGTCGATTTACTGGTTAGATGCCAATAGAGAAGCAGGATCAAACGTTTGAATGCTAACGTCATGAGCAAATTTGCTGTTTTGGTTGCTGTGCTCAAGCGATGTTTCTTGGGAGTCTTCGGCGACTCTTAGCAATTTATCGCTAGCGGTCTGTACGTACAGTTAGACGTTCTGAGAGCACTTTACACCATAGTTTCATTTAACCACTTTTTTGTTGATGGAAATCACTTCAATTGTTGTCAACAGGTGTTTCATAAGCACTGTTGTGTATAGGAACCATGTTGGATATTTAAAGCTTAGCAGTAATTTAGCAAAATTAATAGGTTTTCGTTTTTATTTAGAGGTTCATTGATGCACACACACTAACAATATACAGTATATTAACTAACAATATAAGTATATATTCCTGCACACAAGCTCTTTTCCCTCACTGTCTTACAAATACACACACACACACACACACACACACACACACACACACACACACACCCCTCGCTGCAAATGTATCTGTTTATTCCTGCCGGATGCATTAGTGAAGCCCCACGGGGTGACACATCCACTTTTTCAGTGTGTAACCTTCCCATGCGACACATTATTGGAAGTCTGGAGAGATTCTGAAGCGAATGTCACCACTGTGGTTGAGATATTTTAATTTGTCCTCATCCTTGCTTGCGGTTGCTGAGAGTGCCATGGCTTCTTTTAATGGTGTGTGAAATATGGAGGGTGACAAGCACAGGGGGGGAAGAATCGGGCAGGAAATGGATCTCAGCATGCCATAATTAATATCTATAAATCACTTAGAAATGTAGAAATGACAGGGTAATGAAAGCTTTGATAAAAGCCTTAGAAAAGTGTTCTGATGTGGGTGTTTGGGGGCTGTGTGTGTGTGTGTGTGTGTGTGTGTGTGTGTGTGTGTGTGTGTGTGTGTGTGTGTGTGTGTGTGTGTGTGCACGCTTTTGGCACTTGAATGTTGGCTCTCCCTTCTTTATACATACAAATTATCCTGTTGTCCAACAAGGCGTACAGAAAACTCTGATTCATCTTGCAGCAATCACAGATCAGAGCATGAAATACCTACACGAGCATCTGATGTTTCTATAAAGCTTCAGATCATGGGAAGAACAGTCAATGAGAATTAGACTTGTAAATTTTTGATCAACTTGTATATTAATGAATTATAGTGTCATCACACTTTTCATTACTTTCAATCATCTAAATGTTGTATTATTTATGACACTGTAGGTGTGTTAACATTCTGAAAAATGGTAGTGTTGCATGGTATTCACTTCCTGTAGGTTAACTTACAAATTAATTTTACAACTATATCCTCAGTCATTTGTAGTTAAATTTTCTACCTCTCTCTCAATTTTCTATGTGTAACTGCGTGTCAATTGGTTTGTATGTAGATGTGTGTGTGTGTGTGTGTGTGTGTGTGTGTGTGTGTGTGTGTGTGTGTGTGTGTGTGTGTGTGTGTATGTGTGTGTGTGTATTATGTAGCCCTACCCTTTTTATATTAATACACTCCATTCACATCAATATCCCCTCTGTAGCCATTGATCCTGCTGAGGAAGCGAGTGTGTATAATTAATGCATCCTGTGGGCCAGAGGTGAAGATGCATCTTGTATGAGATCATGTAATATACAGCAGTGTTAATAAAGCACTCTAATGTGTCAGGGAGGCAGGGCACCCCCAGTGTCAGGTTCCCCGGGAGCTACGGAACCAGGTCCGCGTATGCAACGAGAGCCGCGGCTCTTATCGCCGAGCCCAGACGAATGACCCTCCCAGGCAGAAGAAACGGCTCTCCGAGACACCCTGTCTGCCTACACGGAGCCGTGAAATGCACCAGCGCACACTAAGCAACGTGTGAATTGGACGCGAAGTGCTCTTTGTCCCCCTGACGCCGAGCGAGAGATAGAGCACGCCACGCAGCTCATCAGAATTGCCCTCACACGCGCCGGCGGGCCTCATAGAAAAATAGCCCCTGTTCCAAGCCGACGCGTCGCTTGATTGTGTGCCTTGGGAGTGAAGGGGGGTCTCTGAATGCACTGGCAAGCGCGCCCTTGGACGGAAACACACGTGGAGGGAGTTTTTCTCCTTCCCTTTTTCCACAGACTGTTGATTTAAAGCACACACACACACACACACACACACACACACACACAGCTTCCATTATGGCTTTGGAGTGGAAAAAAACATTACGCGCTAAGATCAATATTGTTCTCGGCAGGGGAAAGAGATTAAGTCGGGGAGGGAGAGAGGGCCGTAACACAACGGGGCGGAGGAGTATCAATATGCACGCGGGCAGGTTAAGGATACATACTCTACATAATGGTCAGGGGCTCGATAAAGCCAGTTCAGGGAAAATAACACTGCACCACTGTTCAACTCATCGTTGCGAGAACGACGCGTCTGACAAGAACTCTTTAGCATTACCGATACTTACAGGAGCTTCCTTGACAAATTGTGTTGAGCGCAGCTGGATCAATAATGAGGGGTTTTGTCTGAGGGGGTCATTACCAAACACAAGATGCTATCCATTCTTTTGGATCCATTATATTTTGCAATGATATCCTCACAACTTTTTGAGAAATCTTTTTGTGTGTGTGTTGTGGTGCACCCAGAATGGAGCATAGGATAGCACTATTTCACACCGTAGGGTCAGTAAAATGTCCCACAGAGACAGACACAACATTCATCCAAGTGCTCACTATGATGCTTTGTTCAAAGTTCAAAGTCTTGGTGTGCCCAAACAGACCAGTACAAAAGTGCCCATGGTTTGCCCAGAACAGACCTGTGCTAAAGCGCCCAGGGTGTGCACACAGTACACATGTCCTAAAGCACCAGGGTGTGGACACAACAGACATGTACTAAAGTGCATAAGGTTGGCACAGAAGAGGCACATACTAAAAAAAATCTATCCAAATGTCTCTGATGGTGGCTGTACAGCTTGTACAAGCAAAAAGTTCCATTTTGTTTTCACATTAAGGCAGAATAAGCATCCAGTCTCTGGCACAGTTTTTAAATAGCACATCTGGTCCATATTTACATTTATAAATAAATTTATAATTATTATCTGAACTAATAAAGTCTCACTATAATCATACACATACTATACTGTACATGCTTAGAACTCAACTAATGAGATTTTTCAACAGAGCCTTCAGTCGAGCCTGAATCTTTTTACCCTAATAGTCTGAGAAAACGGAGTCAATTCTGGCCTAGGGAGGGGGTTGATGCATGTGAAGTTATTTTCCCCCAGTAGGCAAATAAAAGAGTCCCTACCATTAGCATCTGCTGCTTCAAGCTCCACAGTATCCCAATCAGGCCTGCCGCCGGCTGCCTCTCCTGCTCCCGTTGCATCTAATAGCAAAACAATCAGCCTTTATGGGGAGAGAAGCACCCAGGCACTATGGAAATGACAGAGAGCGAGCGCTGCTTTCTTAATTCCTGTGAGATTGCTGCCACATTAAACAGCAGCCTCCAGCAGTTACCATAGCACTGGGGTGGGGTTGGATGGGGAAAAACGATGGCCCATTAAAGTTCTAATAATGACAACAGTGGGGTTCGGGGAATTAGAGCTCGGCAGTCATATCTCAATGGGTGATCAAGGCAAAGGGGTGTCTGGCCGCTCTCTCCTCTCCCTCTCTCCCTTCCTCTCCTCTCACCACTGGCTTGCCTATTTACTGGTGCGGAAAAATGAGGCCTTTTCTGCACTGAGGATAGATTTGCCCGGCTGGGCTATGGTGTGTGAGGACAGGAGGGACAGAGAGAGAAATACAGAAAGAAAGAAAGTATAAGAGAAAGTGAAAGCAACAGAGAGAGAGAGAGAGAGAAAGAGAGAGAGAGAGAGAGAGAGAGAGAGAGAGAGAGAGAGAAGTGAAAATCAATGCTGCCACAATAGCCCGAAACCAGACCATTGGTGCAGCAGTAAATGACACAATTCATGGACGCTATAGAAATCAGGACATAAAAGTCTGTTAGTAAGAGATAGAAGAGCCCACAGCTGATAACTGGTTAAGGACTGTTAAATGGACAAAATGTAGGGGCCATATTTCAGGTCCTTTGGAAATTGGTCTCATCGTAAAAAAGTTGGGGTTATGCCATCAAATCCACTAATGCAGTATATTTATCCTTCAAAGGATTTTGGTCAAATACAGTGTGAATACACTAGTATTGGGATATTATTGTAGTATATTTTATCACTGAATTAAGAGATGCCATGTTCCAGTTGAATGTTCTATAAAGGGGAGGACAGTTTTAAATGAAGTAATTTTGTTTTATTGTCCAATAGGGAAAAAATGGTGCCCCTTAAAAGAAGTTTTAGTGTTGGATTTTATCCATCAGGCTGAGAGCAGGGGGAGAGAAGGATTTGTGTGAATAGGATTTCAAAAGTGGTCATTAAGAAGTTAGAATACGTTTTGGAATACTTGATGAGGTGATTATTCAGTGCACTGCGGCTGACCTTTCAATAACAAAATCAAGGACAGAATTCTTCAAGAAACTTTAAAAAATTACTTCTAAAAAGACTCAGTCATGTGTCTCATCACATTTTCTAACCAATTAATCATGCCCCTCCCCCAAGAAAGTTAGTGGGCCAGAGATGAACAGGGTCACTGGCTTACATGTCATTGTCATGCATTTATTAGCATGGAGTCATAGCATAATGTCAGGGTCAAATGGATACAAAGCAGGCAGGGCTTTGAACCAGGATTGTTTTGTAAAATGGTTTGTTCGTAGAAACGTTTCAGGTTTTGAGTCCCACCCTGAAATTGATGTCCTCGAACTGGTTAGAAGCAGAAAATATTGTTTCTCTCTCTCTGAAAATAGCGTTCCATGTTGGACCTGGTTCTGTTGGACATGAAAAATAAGCATTCTTTCAGATTGGGTATTTATAGTCACAATATTGTCCTTTAGTCTCTTACAGCACACATTATCAAACGCCTTTCTTCAGGCATTCATTGACAGACAGAAGATGTCTCTCACCATTTCTTTTAAGACACAAACCTTCTCAGGGATAAAAAAAAAGAACCGGTACGAGCCAGTTAACATTATGTATTTAAAATTGTTTTTTATTGATTTGTGGGGTTATTTGTTTATCATTTATTGAAAATACATAAAGAGGAAACTATTACTGCCTATAACAATCCTTAAGAGTAAGAGTACTGGACACAAATGCAGTTTCCCAAAGTCGATGCTTTTAATAAAGCCTCTTGGCAAAAACAAACTGAGAAAGCCCCACTGGGCACAAGAGCAACAAACACATTCAGTCACCTCTGTGACAACAATATCTGGCACTGAGTTCAGGACAGTCCAACTTAAATAGAGGCACCAAGTGGAAATTACAGACAGGTGCAAGTGATGATGAAGGTGCAGTGAGTGATTCAATCATGGAGTTAACAAAGGTGGAGCAGACGAGGGTGTTACAGTAAGAAAAACTATAAAACTACATTTTCCTCTGGGAAAAAAGACCATTTTGAAGATTGACCAATGTAAAATTGATTGAAGGCATAACATAAGGACCCATTATGTTCCAATGACTGTATAAATGTCCTTAGTCTTCACACCCAAGAATCTTGGGTTGAAAGCATTGTTGCTAACATGCCACAATCTTGATCGCTATACTGTCACTCACAGCCACGGACTGCAAGTGAAAATAGCAGCAACACTGCAGAAATTCACCCCTGGTCAGCAGCGGGGTAGAGACCTGGCCGTGGGGGGTTGTGTGTGTGTGTGTGTGGGGGGGGGGGGGGGGGTTGCTGGAGTGTGGAGGGTGAAGGACAGCAAAGTGGAGGAGGTGGGAATGAGAGTGCTGCTGGAGAGAGGAGGCATTACTTCAGAGCCTCCATCTCTGACAAGGCCACATCAATCCATCAAGCGGGTGAACTAACATTCGCTGCCCTCAGCTCTGGCTGAAGTTGAGTCCGTTTAAGAGAGCCAGAAGGACATCAGCCAGTAGAGTGCTAGGACTAGCTGCATGGCTGGCAGTCTGTCTTCACAAACGACACTGGCTCTGTGGCTAAGCATTGAAGTGTCTGCTTCAAGGACCCACGGTTCTTTACTGAACAGCACAACACTGAAATGGGTTCATTTTCAGTTCATTTTCATTTCTTTTTTTTTTCGACATCTGCAATATCATGATATCAAATGTGTTTGTCCAAACAAACCTATTTTCTTTTAATGAAAACATCAGTTGTGAATCTTGTCTAACACTTTTATCTCACCATAACTGACAGGACAAAAGAAACATTCTGCTTCTTCTGTTATGTTTTTGATTTACTGTAATATTTTTAACCAGACTCAAGACTCACAGTAACATGAAATTGTTCACAGTTTCACAGTTTGCCTGTGTCCTATGTTGTTTCTTTCCAGCCTTTGTACTAAGCTGTGGCCATCCTAAGAAGCCTGCCAACGGTGAGGTGACCGTCAGTAGCCTCAGTGTTGGAGGGGAGGCCTTCTTTTTCTGTCTGAATGGCTACCAGCTCCAGGGCTTTTCCTCGCTCACCTGTCGCAATGCCACTGCCCCCTACTGGAGTGGAAGAGAACCCAAATGCCAGGGTGAGAGAACTTGTGCTCGACTTATGCACTTATTGTGATGTACTCCAAATTGCCAAGCATATGGTAGACAACAAACAACTATTTATCCATTCACTATTCACCTCACTATTCCACTCCAACTCACCATTTTTAATAGACTCCAACTTGACAAACTTTTGAAGTTATCCTTGCCTAAGCTTACCCTGGAACACAAAACAAACCTCTCGGTGTTACTTGTTATCACCAAAGAAAGGAAGATCAAAGTGTCTGAGTCATGATGAGCCTATGACTCATAATGACTCAGAATAAAGCTGTACTAAAGCTGAAAGTTAAGAGTTGAATTGCACATCTGCTACGTGTCTGCTACATGTGTGTGTGTGTGTGTGTGTGTGTGTGTGTGTGTGTGTGTGTGTGTGTGTGTGTGTGTGTGTGTGGGTGTGGGTGTACACATTCACACACATAAATACAGTACCACAATATTTCGCTATGAATCATGAGCTATTTTTTATGACCCCTTTCAATGCAAAGTATTTTGTACAGCAATTTTTGGGGTATTCCAAATAAAGTAAAGATAGCTGCAAGTTGCAACTGTATTACAGTAAAAGTTACTGTAAGAGGAATGTACAGTTTATTAAAACAATATATTTATGCTGTATTTTAAACTGAATACATGTATTTCCAAAATGTTCCAAGTGATGGTAGTTTGTGAATTTTTTAGCTTGTCTCTCTACTGTAAACTCATTTTATCAGTGAAGATAAAAGACACTGTCTGACACAATATTTATTAAGAATAAATAGATAGATAGATAGATAGATAGATAGATAGATAGATAGATAGATAGATAGATAGATAGATAGATAGAAAGCTGCTCTGAATGGTACTCTGTCGGATCTGACCCTGGAGAAGTTCCAGATCATTCCAGATTAAATCAATCACAGCAAGGTTACAAGGAACTCAGGGAGGTATCAGTGAGTCAGCGAACTAAGATGTCTTGTCAGATTTTTTGAGAATTCACAGAGGCAAGACAGAATGGCTCAAAAGATATTTCCCCAGGATGTAAAACTAGACGAAATACATGAAGCATTAATGCATTGGTAGTAAGTGTCTCAGTAAAGCAGAAATCTGTCAGTAGCTAAGCTAGTTCATCATTTATGTGAACACAAACATACCTATTACATATTGAAAGATGGTATGTCCCACAATATTTGATAAACAGATATTAAAGAAATTAATAAACTTGACAAAACTATGACATGTCTTTAACTTAGTATTAATATTTGGTCAGTCATGTATTTTCCCCGCCTTAGATCTGATCAATCCAGTGTTTGTTGCTCACACTTGCCATACTCCAGGCTCATTCATCTGTTTGTGATTATCAGTGAGCCATCCAGCCCCGTGGAGAGACTTGGCCCTGCGTGCACACTGGCATATTGATGCCTCAGGCTTAATTAACAACAGTCTGGATGTCAGCAGCCTCTGACCTCCCCTCATGCAGTCATTAGTCCAGCTGTAGCCTCAGCCATGCTAGCATTCCATTCCAACAAATTAGGGCTACGACATGCTTATTGAGGGGCTATGTGTTACTGTTGACATTGAGCAGACACTGTTGATCAAAGCTACCTCTGGCCCAGGTGTAGAAGTGTTTCCAACTAATATGATAGAATGTAATGTGATATAATATAATAAATGTCCCTCTTCATGTGCTCTGGCCTCATCTAATCTCTGAATATTGGCCCTTGAAATCAATCTCAGCAGGGACCAGCAATGTTGTTTTTTTTAATTATGGGTTGGAATTTAGGATGCTCTGTTATTGTTAGTATTATCTGGCTCCTGCTCTGTCAGAGGCGCCTGTGCATATCCATACCTGTATACCTGTGTTTTAGACCACAGGTGTTAATGAAACTCCTCAGCTGTAAGCCCACTAAAAATGCTTGACGTTTCTATCCTGTTCAGATCAAATGGATCAACTCACTGACTAAATCATATGTACTGTATTCGTCCCACTCTTTACAACTCTAGAGTGACACTGTTATTCCCTCATAGCTTCTAGAGCACTAATGTATGTATTTACATATTGTTATTTGAAATATCCATAATGTTCCTATTAGCATACATACTGTATGTATATAACATTAGCATATATATTGTAAATATGCAAAATGATCACAGTTTAGCATATTTAGAAAGAAAGTGTGTTGTCAACAATATGTTGGCAATCACAGCTTATGAAAGAATCTGGTCTTGTTTCACAATTAGTGAGGTTTTTCTAGTCAATGCTACTGTAGTTTATTTTTATGTTTATGCTATGTTGATGTTATCGTTAATCAATTTTATTCTCTCTCCCTCCTCCTCTCTTTCTCTCTCCCTCCTCCTCTCTTTCTCTCTCTCTTTGACTTGATCTCTCTCACTCTCACCATTCCAGCCTCGTGTGGAGGGATGATTAAAAATGCCACTCTGGGGCGCCTTGTGTCCCCGGGGTTTCCAGGCAACTACAGCAACAACCTGACGTGTCACTGGGTCCTGGAGGCCCCCGAGGGCCACAGAATCCACGTGCACTTTGAGAAGGTGGCCCTGGCCGAGGACGACGACAGGTACTGTATGAAATACTTG
>JAODXP020000020.1:23950274-23986611 GCA_027497455.2 Sardinella longiceps
AATTCTAACAAGCAGCTTACATTAAGTTAACAGCCCCAAAATCTTTCAATATCGAAAGTAAGATTAATGGTGCTGTTGACTCAATGTAAACTGCTTGTTCACATTTATGTTCGCATTCGGTCGATATCGTTACAAACTCTTTCATTCCAATTGCTTTCTTGTGAGGTCAGCCAGCTCATACAACAACTGGCTACCATTCGAGTATTGTATCATCCATCTAAATGTACTTGAAATAGGTCATTTTTGTTTTGGCTGAAATGTCACTTACGTCCTTTCGGTTCTCGGCCCTCGATGTGATGGTATGATGATGCAATGTCTCACCCCTACTCTCCAGTTCCAGTTCCATCTCCAGCCCCAGCCTGCAGCCCCCCAGCCCAGCCCTATCCTGTCCCCATCCCCATCCCCAGCCTCATCCCCAGCCTCAGCCTCAGTCCATGGGGCTCCTAGGGGACAGATTAGGGAAGTGATTTGCCGGCAGAGCAGCCATGTGGGAGCATTAATCTCCGTGAAGGATGAGAGGGAATCCTTTTTTTAAAGTGGGGAAGTAGGGGGGATCGGTTTTAAAGCCACTACTGTGAGGGGGGAGATGAAGGCTGTGAGTGTTGATGTGGTAGTGTTGAAGGTGTGTGTGTGTGTGTGTGTGTGTGTGTGTGTGTGTGTGTGTGTGTGTGTGTGTGTGTGTGTGTGTGTGTTAGGGGGGTGTTTATCCTTTCGGAGAATGCTCCTGACACAGGTTAAGACTCAGCGGGGAGATGGCAGAGTCGGACCTCCCGCTCTGCTCCATTGGGAATGTTGGGCCGATTACACAAATGCAATCTGGAAGTGGAGAGAGTTGAGAGAGTGTGAGCGTGCGGTTCCTGAGATGATTTGGTGGGCAGGTGATTGATAGGTATTGCAGGGTTGTCGGCAGCTCTTACACACACCACTGCGTCTAAACACCCCTCTTCTGATTCCAAATCTCCCTTCTAAGCCAGGTAGCGATTTGCTGGGAATCGTAAAAACACACACCTAGCTGCAGTTACCGAACTCTTCCTCATCTTCTTCTTCCTCAAAGTCCTAGCCAGGAACTGTGCAGAGTTGCAGGGGTGGTGATGTTAGCTGGGAGACTACATCTTTAAGGCCATGCAGCCCTTCAGTTAGCCAGCATCCGATTCTCCCTCCCTCCTTCCCTCCCTCCCACTCAATCTCTTTATCTTTTCACCTCTCCCCTCATTTCAAATAAATGTCACAGTCGACAGTCTCCCAGGCAGCTGCTGTCTCATTCCAGAGCAGAAATGAGAAATAAGTTCCTATCAAGTTTCATCTCCACTCAAGGCCACTGTGTGCTAAAGTTCAGTTAGTGCAGAGAGAGAGAGAGAGAAAGAGAGAGATGAGTGTGACTTTTTCCATCAATTTCTTAATCGCCCTCTTCAGAGTGAACATGCAGTCCTTTAGACTTCAAGAATGCAAGGTCTCCATCAGCTCTGTCCATGTCCATATATCCTCATTGCTAATTAAATGTACCTATTAACAACCGAAACAGGCTCTAAGAAGACTTTTATCACTCATTCTTTGAGTCATTGTATAGTCATAATCAGGCTAGAGGAGGCCCTGCTTTTAGGGTTATATCTTCTTCTCTTGAGGTTACAAAAGGTGTCAGGCACCAAACGACAGCTTGCCACTATAATTTGGGTAACTTTATGCTTAGCCAAACAGAGCCACTTGATGCACATCTGCATGGGTGATGGCAAGGTTGTCAGAACTGGGTACATTGCTCCTTTGTAGCAGTAGATGAAACTTGCAATAACAGCAGAAATGGCTTTAGTTGTGTAGTGCACAGCATAATGTCACACAGAGGCAATAAAACAGGGGAAATTGCATTTCAAAAACGACCTTGTCATTTTGTCATCAATGTCACAGTGCACAACAATTGCTGAAGTTGGCAAAGTTTTGTATAGTTCACATATTTATTTATGCCTCTATATGACTATAATATTTTCTTTTTGCAGTCTCCACCTTGGTAAAAATGACATGCTGACATTCTATGATGGGGATGACCTGACGGCCAACATACTGGGCCAATACAGCGGCGCTCTGCCGCGCTTCAAGCTCTACACCTCCATGGCAGACGTCACTGTTCAGTTCCAGTCAGACCCAGCCACCAACATTTATGGATATAACAACGGCTTTGTGGTACACTTCTTTGGTAGGTCAAAGGACATATGTAATATTGCTACTATAAATAATATTGCTACTGTATTCGCCTTTTTACTAGAAATGTCATATTTATTGTATCTTTGAACATGTCTTTGAACACATACATTGAACTTATTTTTGTACTTTTTACAAAAGTTTGTTTTAGTTTTTTATGTTTATGCTATTTATTTGCTATTTATTTGTTTATATTATACTGAAATGTTTAACAAAATATCTGAAAGTGATTTTTGCTGATGATGATTAGCTAAAGTTCATTTGAAGTCCAAGTCACTGTGGTGACAACCTGTACTGCCTTATATCCCCTAAAGAAGAAAGTGCCTGGTGACTATTTATCGAAGACTTCACTCTTGACACACTTCTTATAGAGGTTATGGTATGGCAGCTATAGCCATCTGCAACAGCAGTGATCATATGCTGTCCAGAATAGGAAAAAATCACACATTAAAAGACCATTTGCGTTAGGATAAGGCTATATAAAATATGTATTATTTATAATACTGCTACACAGTACTTTCCACAAATCATATAATTCAATATGGTTATTAATGCCCCCATTTGCTAGAGGTGCACAATATCCCTATTGCCATCCTTATGGACAAGCCCAAGGCTGTTACCAGTGCAATTTATTTTTGTTTGTATTACATAAGCAATGCAAATGGATGTTATTTCCCTGTCTGGTGGAATTGAGTTGCCAAACTTACTGAGTGTGAATTCTACTCCTTCTCAATGAGGTCTGGAGTTTTGTGCAGTTTAATGATGTCTGGTACACACATACACAAACATATACGCACGGAAACACACACACACACACACACACCACAATAAGTAAATTTACATAAACTCTATACATCTCAATTTGAAAGGGAATCTTTCAGTTTTAAGTACACAGTATTTATCATTTCTTTCATCATTTGCATTCTGTGACAGAACTAAAGCAGCAACATTCTACAGATTCTCTCTCTCTCTCTCTCTCTCTCTCTCTCTCTCTCTCTCTCTCTCTCTCTCTCTCTCTCTCTCTCCTTTTATCTGGGATCAGATGATTCTTGCCATTATCAACTTAAAGCAAAAAACTGGTGTGATTTAATCCATAACCACATTCTTGTTCAAGGTCACTTGAACTGTCTGAGTGCTATCTGTCGGAAAAACAACTCGGAAATATGGTACTCTGTGCTATGAATAGATTTTTTTCCTTTAAAGCATGTTGCTTTTCAACAGCCCACACAAATACGATAGCCCTGCGTCTACCTGTAACTGCTAGACCTCCTCAGCAAGAAGCCGAGCAGACAGTTTCCTTCAAGGCAGATGGTGAAAAGCCTTTGGGACAGATTAGTAGCTCAGTGGAAATCATACCAACAAATGAGATCTACTGAACCAGTCCTGATATCCTGCATGCACATGCACCTCTGACATGGGTATAATGTACCCCCCTCTCTCTCTCTCTCCTCCCTCTCCCACAGAGGTGCCCCGTAATGACACATGCTCAGAGCTGCCCGAGATCATGAATGGTTGGAAGAGCACCTCCCACCCCGACCTCATCCACGGCACCGTGGTGACCTACCAGTGTTACCCCGGCTACCAGCTGCAGGGCTCGGAGGTGCTCATGTGCCAGTGGGACCTCACCTGGAGCGGAGACGTGCCTACCTGTGAGAAAGGTCAGGCTCCATACACAAGACACACACACACTCACACACAGGTCCTGTATATGTATATGCACTGTATGCAGACACACTCACACACACATACAGTACATGTATAGGCACATACTGTAGTATATGTACTGTATACAGACACATACTTCAAAACTTGCAATGCACAAGCCCATGCTTGTGCTACAGTACACACACACACACACACACACACACACCTGCACACATACACACACATACACACACACACACACACACACACACACACACACACACACACACACACACACACACACACACACACACACACACACACACACACACACACACACACACACACACACACACACACACACATGCACACACACACACACACACACACACACACACACACACACACACACACACGCACACACACAAACACACACACACACACACTATAACACTGAGCCCTGCTTGTTCTAAAGTACAGTAATGTGCCAAGAAAAAGGATTAGACTAAATTCATAGAAAGCATTAGTTTCTGGAGCTTTCATACGATTGGGCTTTTGGCCCAGCAGTAGGTTCACATTGATATAAAGCTGGACCAAGCTACTCAGCCAGCTGACAGATTTACTCTCAATAATTCTGTTGTAGACGGCCTGTTAACCTCTGCATTTCTTTGTCTCACTGTTGTGTTTTATTGTTCCGTCAGAATGATTAATACCAGATGACCCCAGTGCATGAAATAAAAATGCGGCGCGGTTTATATTCAGCACTCTAGCATTCATTATTAATGCCAGTACAAGTGTTTTTATTGATGTTTTATAGCAAGTCAGTCAGTCTCCACAATTTAGAGTGTTAAAATAAATCAGCTGCGCAGTGTATCGTAGAGATGTGATGTCATACTGATGGTTGGCTAAGCTCATCCTGATAGAGTGAGGAGAGCGAGCTCAGAGAACTCTCACAGCTGAGTCTGTCTAGGAGCTTTTCTTACACACTAAGTATTCTCCTAGGTGCTGAAGTCCAAAAAAGTGCCTATAGCGCCATGAGCTTCAGCTTGCACTTAGCACTTTTTTGGATTTAAGCACGGGAGAATACCGCCCTAAATCTTTACATTTCGCATATTTTCTAAAAGGTGACAATCAGACACCATAACTCCATAAGAAAACTGAAAAACACGACTACACTATAACTAACTGACTCTCAGTTTTCAATTCAGTAAAACTCTTTTTGCGAAAAACACAACACAAAACTCCATACCTAACACTCAGAAATCTGCCAGGAAGTAGCTTGTTTTCTTTTCTCACACACCAGGGCTTCATTATTCCTTATGGGTGATATTCTCCCATAGAATACTGGCCAGATGTGCGCAAACTCTCACAGCTTTACTGAACACCAACCAATCATTGCCATAGTATATAAGCATATGAAATGGGCAAAGGTCAATTTATGTGTTTTAAGTGACAATAATATTTTATATATTTATTTAACATGGGCTAAAATTAAATACAGAGCGCTCCAATAGCTATAAATTCTACATTACATGGCATTCTTATGTAACAAGGATACATAGCAGTGGGACTACTGTGTGTGTGTGTGTGTGTGTGTGTGTGTGTGTGTGTGTGTGTGTGTGTGTGTGTGTGTGTGTGTGTGTGTGTGTGTGTGTCAACAGAGCTCCCACAGAGTGATCACTGCTTGCTGTCTTGGTCACACTTCCTGCCCAACAGATTGGCATCTCCAGACACAACCTGCGACCAAATCAAGCATCCCTTGTCAGTTTTAGCTCAGGTTTTAGTTTGGTTGACACAAAAGGACACAAAAACCTCTTTTTTAAGAACCCCAGGCTGCCACAGAGGCTTCCACAGAGGAACTTGTGTCATTGTGTGTTAATTATTTTTGATGATATATGTTGACTCCCTGTCTTGGTCAATAACTGTGTGTGTGTGTGTGTGTGTGTGTGTGTGTGTGTGTGTGTGTGTGTGTGTGTGTGTGTGTGTGTGTGTGTGTGTGTGTGTGTGTGTGTTTTAAATCAGTGATGGTGTGTCCCGACCCTGGAAATGTGGAGCACAGTCACCGAGTGATCACCGGATCTCGTTTTGTGGTGGGCTCCAACGTCCAGTACGTCTGCAACAAGGGCTACTACCTGTCCGGGCCCAGCACCATCACCTGCTACAGCCGTGACGTTGCCGAGCCCAAATGGAGTGAGCAGCTGCCCAAGTGTGTCCGTAAGTCAGCCCACTAGTCATAGAGCACCACCTGCTGACAGATCATTTACTTCGAAAAGAAATCAGAAAAGAAAGAGAGTTCATTTTTTTGTCATGGTATAAAGCCTATAATCTTTGAAAGGGACTACCATCTCCTTACATCTTGTGTGTGTGTGTGTGTGTGTGTGTGTGTGTGTGTGTGTGTGTGTGTGTGTGTGTGTGTGTGTGTGTGTTAGCGGATAAGTATGAGCCTTGTAGAAACCCAGGAGCCCCTACCACTGGTTTGCAGAACCCAGAGAAAGCCTTCTACCAGGCAGGGGAGACCCTCAGCTTCTCCTGCAGGAGCGGGTATGAGCTTCAGGGGGAGGCAAACCTCCGCTGTGTCCCTGGACACCCTTCTCAGTGGAGTGGGACGCCCCCTGCCTGCAGAGGTATGCAATTGCACGACAGCCTTTTACTAACTGTAATAGGTAATAGGTCTGTGAATTCGCTATACGCCAACTTTCTCTAAATAAATAATAAAATAAATATACTAAAATTGGTCCAATGTTTCAAGAATGTCACAACTTCCAACAATTGTGAAAATACGTAATAATTAGCTGTTACCCCTGCTAAGCAATCCACCTACAGTATGTATGGCAACATAGTAAATGTATCTTTACAAGTATATAATAATGAATGAAGATTATTGATGTGTTGGTAGTTAATAAAGTTGTGTGGTCTTAGATAAATGTGCCTTGTGCGGAGAGAGAATTAGGTCTTGTTTTATTGATGCAGGCTCATGAATTGTAAATGAGAACATTAGTATTTGCTGGAGTAAATGCCGCTCGATGGCCACAGCTTCATAACTGAGATTAATTGAGGGTTGTTTGCTGGAATGCCAACAGGGAGAGACGCACTCAAATTGATATTCAGGCAAATTAGAGTCTCACTATGCAACCACCTCAGCACTGCCATTATAAGCGTCATAATTTAGAGTGTGCTGCTATAGGGCTTTAAGTTTTTTCCTATTCACTTTGACTCAGACAACAGGCATAATTTGATCACTTTACTTCATTTTCTCCCATTGTTCCACAAGTTCAACCATGTTTCTTCTTTTACAGCCTCCTCCTCTGATTACATGAATGACCGGCGACTAGATGGTAAGTCTTGGTCAGACGCTGGTACACATACACACACCAGGGCCGTGCCAAGGTACTTAGGGGGGCTCAGGCAAATAGGATAGGACAAAAAAATGAAACACCTATCTTTCAATAATATAATATAACATTACATTACATTTATGCACTTAGCAGACACTTTTATCCATCTTTTTATTTAGGTAAGTAGTCACATTGTAAAATACCACCATTTAAACAACTAAAATTATTAATTGTTTTAAATTCAAAATCAATTTTGATTCAAAATGCTCTGTAACAAGTTTAAAAGTCATCAAAACGTGCATAGACTTACTGTGGTATTGGTATTGGTATTGGTATCTATCATTCTGTACTTCTAAAATCAGTGTGGTCAGTATGGAATCGTACACCATCTGATCTTTGGGGGCCCCCTTCAGCTTGTGGCCCCTAGGCAATTGCCTGATATGCCCTGACACACACAATACACTGAAACTGTTGTTTGTGATTGTACCTGAAGATGAACTGACTTCTTCTTACCCTATTCATTACTGTAATTCATTCATCCAGTTGACAGTTCAGACTCAAGTACGGGCTCAGGCACCAATATAGCCATCGCAGTCATGGTTCCAGTAGCAGTGGTCTTGTCACTGATCCTCGTGATATATGTCTACTTCTCCAAGTAAGTATATGAATAGGCAACTTGCACAGCTTTATATACACTGTAAGAAAAAAAAGAATTTGTAATGGTTACTTGAAAAATGTGTGGAAACTCATTGCCTCAAATGAGTTAAGTAAAAGTGACTTTACTTTTTCAAGTTCAAATTGCTTTACATCTAAAAAGAAAAGTCTTTTTTAAAAAAGTGCGCTCAACTCCAGTTAATCTCCTCGAGGTCTCTGGGTGCAGGCAAAGGGGTTCGCAATTATCTAAAAAGAAAAGTCATATTTACTTAACTCATTTGAGGCAACGAGTTTCCACACATTTTTCAAGTAACCATTACAAATTCTTTTTTACACTGTCCCGTACATGGTATAAATACCGTTCAATCATAATTATTAAATGTTTTTTGTCAAATTCTGCAAATTGATTTTACTTACAGCTGCCTTCTTTAGGCAACATAAAGAAATAGTTTGAAAAATGTTTTATTTATTTAAAAATCAGCGTTTGTGGCTTAATCTGTTGCCTTCCTTCTTGTCAGACTGCAAGGGAAACCTCTGCACCTATCTACTTCCTCTCTGCCCCCTTATGACAACATGACAGAGGAGTCAGCCTTTAGCAATCCCATTTACGAGACAGGAGTAAGTATGGATGCCCTGAACCTCAGGGATGTGGACTCACAGAACACCATCGTCTTGTCCTGAACCACCTTCCATCACCATCCGACTGGGATCCTGACATCATGGGCCGAACTGACCCTCTCCATTCCCTCCCATCTCCCTGCTCTCATCATCACCACCTTTGTCAACTGTCCTGTCATCTCATAATATGCCACTAGATGGAGCTCTTCCCCCTCATCACAGCACTTTGATGTTTTCTGTTCCTCAACATGGCCCAGCATAACCCAACACAAGTCCTCTTACTGTCAGGTCACTGTGGTATTGTGTTGTGTCATCCCTGCTGTGAGTGTCATGCTACTTCCTGTATCATGTCAACAAATTTGTGTTTGTCATGTGAAAAAATACAAATGGATGTAGGCCTGCAGAGGAGAGGAAACTAGTTCTGCTAATAAGTTTTCTCTGAGTGTGATATGATTAATGTTTGTCTCCATAAATGTACATGCACTTTAATGTAAATATACTGCAATTAATTAGTATTTAACAGTAACATAAACTGTGAAGTGACACTACACTTATTGTGGAGAGGTTGTAAGTAAAAGCAAAAGTTTATGAAGGGCAAATCTCTGTAAAAAGGCAGAATGTTTTAGCTGTGTCCTTAAATATGACCACATTGTATTGTGTATTAGTCTTATAGAGACTGGATTTTCAACCATTTTTGGGAACCCTGACTACAACAAAGCATTTTGCATATCAGGGCGTGTGTTTCAGTTTTTAGTTTGTTTGACCTTTATTTGTTTATTTGAATGAGGACAGTGAACACAGAAATAATTACACGTCAGACAGATGGCTACAAGACTAAACTGATCTATAGGAAGAAAAATTCATCAAGATGTCAATAATCTTGAGGATATCCATTACCTTTACTTAAACAATTGATTACGCTGCACTTTGCTGACTTTATGAATATTTTATTTCAATCAGCTATTTTCCCAGCATGTCTTCATCAAGTTTTCATAAAGCATCTGTGATGTGAACAAACTCCCAGGATGCATCTCACTGCAGTCTTTATCTCCACTGGCCTCGGCTAGTGCTTCTAATCAAAATCTCTAACTGTCTTGTCTGTCTGGTCTTTCTGTCTTCTTGTCCTTGCTCTGGCTGCACCTGTAGAGGAACCACGAGGTGAGGTCTCTCATAGAGTCTGAATGTCAGCATTAAGTCCTGTCATGGCGCAACCCAAACCACACTCCTGCATTTTTGTCGGCTTCGTCATCCACCAGTCTTCTGTTGTCGCTTTGAGTTGGCCTCAGAAAGCTCACACTGCATCTGCTCCTTGTCTGGTCCACACAGCATGAAATAATAGGCCTAGACAAAGAGACCATATGGGCCTCAACTGTCCATATTTGTCTGCAGACATCAACCAAGTCATGTTAAGTTATGCACACTGCAAGTGTATGCATGTGAACTGTTGCCATGGCATCTGTTTAGTATCTGTTCTCTCATTCTCTCATTCTCTACATATGGCAGTGTTGGGATCAGTGTCTGGTTTCGACTGTATGTGTCATAATGCAGATTGTGTTGTTGTTGTTGTTTTTCATCACTATTTTTTGTAAGCATGAACGAGTATGCAGGTAAACTGAGTATCTCCATTAAGGTGTAAAGTGTAAAAGGGCAGTAGAAGAGGGATTGTTGGGGGAGGTGTTGCTAAGGGCTGTATAAGGATGGGTGATGAATGGTGTGGAGAAGGGTCAAGACCTTCCTGGGGTTGGGGGTCACAATGTGGACTTGCGATCACAAACTATAGGAAGAAGGTCCTAACCCAACTGCCATGGGTGATTGGGTGGGGTGGGGTGGGTGGGGGCAGCGTGTGTTGCGATGTATGGCTTACTTATGATGGCAGTGGTGGTGGGGATGACAGTGTGTTGACTTGGGTGGGGCTTACTATTAAGGCAGGGGTGTGCCTGTGTGTATGTGTGTTTGGGGGTGTGGGGTGGGGGTATGTGAATGCTTGAATGCTCTTACTGGCAATATTTGTTTGATCTCCACAGGAAAGAAGACAATATGAGGTGTCCATTTAGAAAGAGAAAGTTCAGGCAAAGTTCAGTCTTGAGACCCTAACCCCCTATCCACCTGCCTTTTCGTACTCTTCAACACCCAACCCTTACTCCCATCCGCGGATCCTGTAAATATGTTTTCTCCAAAGGACCTATACAAGCCAGCTCTGTACAGACCAAACTGTGTGCAAACATGGTATTATTTTTGTAAAGGTTCACTGACTATGGCTTAATTCCTCATTGTGTTGTCTTCTGGCGATTCTGCAAGAGAGCCCCGGCGTTTGAAAATGACGCAATAATGCAAGAACTTCCAATTATCCTTTTGTAACTCCAGACACAAAACCTTACTGGCGTTGGATGTTTGTTAACTTGCTGTGATTCCACAGGGCCATCATATCTATACATATATATACTTATAATGCAACTCAGTCTGTATTTCGCAAAATAAAGGCATTATACAGAATATTTGCATGGGGTCTGTCTTTCCAGGGCATTTTGTGAATAAACTCAATGTCCAATATGTCTGGTGTTCTCACAATCTCCCCACAACCATGTTCACTGGAATATGTATGCATTTAATCAATTTTGTCCACACTGTCTGGATTTATTTCTACATGCTTTACACTGTGTATGGAGGGCCAAGGGTTATTTTTGTCAGAGTGTTGGCCTAATCATGTTGAGCCTACAGGGACTGAAAATGTTACATTGTTTCTCCACAGCCATGCTGTATTTAGAAATTTCCTATTAAAAAATAAATACATTTTAAAAAGATTACAATGAGTTGTTCATTATTGTGTGGTTTCTGTCATGCCAATGACCATTATGAAAACAAATCCACAAAATATTTCCATAGCCTAGCCAGTTAACTTATGTTAACACAATTAACTATGTTTAAAATGTATCAGCCAGGGCAGCAGAGCTACAGTAGGATACACAGTAACCTGAAACGCATTTACAGCAGCATAACAAAATATTTTCAACCCCACCAATTGGCTGTCTCCAATAGCATCCCATTGGTCCTTGGTAGCAACGTGATTACACACAGCCAATTGGATCACGGCATTTGAAAACAATGTTTCTATGAAAGAGGGAAGACTACGTAGTTGCGATTGTTCACAACCTGTTTTACGTTTTATTAACACACGGCGTCAAGTCTTATCTTTACTATTATGTCCTTATGCATGAATTATTAAAACAGGTCATGCTGAAATCCAAACGGTTCAAAATGAAGCAGTCTAAGCAGTCTGTTGGCATTGCAAATATGGCTGCAAGGTCTTTCCTAGTAGCGCATGCGCAGAAAAATGCAATGTGCGTAAAGCGAAGTGCACCAACGTAAAGTAATATTGAAGTAGATATTCATTTCTTATCTTCATTGTACCATTTGCCTGAGGCTGAAAACCAACTATCAGTTTCCCTCATCAATACATAATACGACATGTGCTCGTCTGTATGACAATACGGTGGGAAAAGTTGTCATTTGGGATTTTAACTTCTGATTTTAGTACATATTCTAGTACTGGTATTTTTCCCACAGAATGTTTTGCCCTTATTCTACATTTTATGTATATTAATAATGCATGTTTTGGGAGTGCTTTTGGAAGAGTATAAAAAAGAAGAAGAAAAAAGGCCACATTTTGACAACGCTACCGTGGTTCTCACAATATCCTATCTTGGTCCGCCTTTTGAATGCTGTATCAGAGCCCGTTTAAATTCTCTGGTTGTATGTAAAACCAACTTTACGTCTGTAACGCTAGTTTGCGCCAACTCCGTAGAGAGGATGTGGCGAGCTATGTTGGGACTGATGCACAGCGCTTATTCATAACAACAATGATTTCCCCGTTAGATTATCAACATTAACCGATCATTCGCCTTAGAAGGACCGAAGACTGCCTCCGTTTACGTTTTTCTGATGAATTTTGGATTTCAAGTGAATAATTTTGTCGCCAGAATAATGGAGAACAATATATTTGTCTCTTTACAAAGCATCATTGCTACCGACAACCACCGGAGTGCGTCTGATCATCACTACACAGGATAGGCCTCTGGGAGGATATACTTTTTAAATTCTGGATCCTAACAACCAACGGAATCGATTTTTCAAGGTGTCTTTTCTTCCTCGGAAAAGATGTTTTTCTACAGCATTTCTACAACAAATTGAGCTGCAGACAGGCCAACACCTGAGGCTTGATTGGCTTTCAGATGAAGAAAAGCCTAGCGACGCTATTTCAAGCTAGCGAGCGTTAGCTAGCTAATGTCATAGCCTACAGTTGCTGTCTAGCCGGCAAACATTGGACTGGATTTGGGAATATACAGCGTCATATTTCAAAATAATTTTTATGGGAGATTTTAGAGCCCTTGCTCTAGATAGAGCCATCGACAAAACACAATTCTAGTGCTTTTGTGAAACCATTTGCTTGCTCGGACTAGCAAGATTTGCCCAGCTAGCCGCTAGCTAGCATATTTGTTGGATATCTCGGCTGTTTGCTAACATCAGTTGTATGAATGTGGGGGAAAATGGAGACTCCGACAATTGTGTACGATTTGGACACCTCCGGTGGACTAATGGAGGTAAGCTGACATACTAAAGTAAATTGTTTCTGAAGTGACTGAATCCATTGTTTCTAGGTGTCTAATGTTACCTAAACCAGACCTAAACACAACATCGGCTAGCCTGCTAAACTTAGCCTTCAATAACAAAACAGGCTTCATTTTAGCATAGCCATATTAGCTGGCTAACATTGTCGAGCTAATGTGCACAGAGATATCTAGCTGCTGAGGCAGCTTAGCTTGATCTTAAACAAAAAACCTCTGTGAATTGACTTATTTTGCATGGCTCTAGCTAACCTCAAGTTTACAAATGTGCGTAGTAGAATGACCTGTCAAATGCAGTAATGGTCGATTTCTATAACAAACAAGTTCTGCACGAAGACTGCAAAAATAATTTTCCTTTGCATGGCTCTGATACCTCTGTAGCTGTCGTTAGCCTAATGTTAGCCAGTCAAGTTGAAGACGGATGAACGGGGCCCACCATGGCCGACACGTCTTGGAGCAGCCTGAGAGGACGCCATGGCAAAACTTATTAGCTAGCTCCACTAGTTGTACAACTAAACAACCAGATCGCTTTCCTTATGCAATCGGAAATTGTTGTATAATTTAGAAGCAAAGTTTTATCAATTATGACAGGCGAAACACTGGTCGTGTCCATATTTACTCCTGTCTTTGACAGAATGTAGATTTTTGAACTTCAGTCAGGTGTGGGTGGAGTTAAAGTATTTACTCCTGCTTTTATTCTTTACAGCAAATCCAGAACCTGGTGTCACCGCCAAAGTCGGAGGACAGTGAGAAAAGGAGTCGAAAGCTCGACAGAAGCACAAGGCGGACAGGGCGTGCGACGAATCATGACACCTGTGACAGTTGCAGAGAAGGAGGGGATCTTCTGTGCTGTGACCACTGCCCCGCTGCTTTTCACTTGCTGTGCTGGTAACTTGAAAACTTACTTTTTCTGCCCATAAACAAATAAACCCCATGACATGCTTCGGGCAGGAGGGGATTCTTCATCCTCATCATGATGATATGGAGGTTTCTGACTTTGTTCATTGTATTTAGCCTACAAGCCTTGAACTGCTGATCTTGTATCCACTTAGCTTTTCCTGTACCTCAATAACTAGCTGAGAAACATACACACTGAGCTTATGACATGTATGACTTATGTATGTGTAGCTGCAGATGATATCCACTGGTCATGGTTAGGACAAGGCCTTCTTTTAGGGGGTGGGGTATGGTAACCAAAGGCTTTGCGATCGGTGCATTTATGTGAAAATGTCTTGCATGTGTAGCCTTTAAAAGCATAGTCAATTTCTGCTTCAGTGGGTCTACCCTGCCAAAGACTACAACAGAGCTGTGTATATGATCGTAACAAGACACTTCTTGTTAGTGCCTTATTTTTTGGAATTGCATGGCATGTGGTGTGTGGCTTTTGTGGCTCTTTTATCGCATGCAGATGTTGATTCTTTTTTCCTCCTCCTTCCCGAGGAAGTACGTAGATTTGCTTGGGCTCTGTAAAGCAAACCTAGAGTGGTATTTTGTAAATAATCACAGGCCATGCAGTGAGACACTGCACAGTTGCACTTGGTTATCACAGCAATCCTCTTGGATCAGCGTGGAAAAGAAACAGACAGTGTTGGAGAAGATGCTTTTAGGGCCTGTCCTGACCCAGTTGGTGATATGATCCGTAGCGGTTGCTTTTGGAGTGGTACTCTGTTTTCTTCCTTTTTGGGAAACCACCGGTCATGTCCCGTTTCATGCAATTGTAGTTCTCTGTGTAGTCCAATACATTGTTGTCCTCTACCGCTTTATTTTTAGATATAAACATTTGGTCACGGTTGTGAAAGCTTGGAATTCATTGTTGCAGTCTTTGCTTGGTCTGATTTTAGGTCTTACTCTCTCTCTGTGTGTGTGTGTGTGTGTGTGTGTGTGTGTGTGTACGTGCGCGTGTATGCACACGTGTATGTGTCCGAGTATTTAACTGAATACATGTGTGCTGCTGAGAGACCTCACAAGCCTTTGTCTGTGTTTCATTTTCACTTGGTGCCAGGCCCTTTTTTGTCCCTTATGCCCTTAAGGCATATAAAGTAGCGCTACCTTAGGCCTATCAAAGCCGTTATGGCCCTACCCAACTCTTATGTGGGCAGGTCCTAGAAACAGTCTCTCTCTCTCTCTCTCTCTCTCTCTCTGAAAAGCAAAATTAGTGTTCCTCATTGTTAGTATTCCATTATGGCCTTACCCAACTTTTATGTGGGCAAGTCTCTCTCTCTCTCTCTCTCTCTCTCTCTCTCTCTCTCTCTCTCTCTCTCTCTCTCTCTCTCTCTCTCTCTCTCTCTCTCTCTCCTTATTGTCAGTATTCCAGTGAGTGACCAGTCGTAAGAATGTCATTTCTTTTGAAGACTTCTGTCCAGCTTGCTTTGATCAGAAAGTTGGCAGACTGCAGTTTATGTTGAAGCCATGCTGGATATTCATGGATGAATTATGGAAGTTTTGTTTCCAGTTTCCCTTACACAGTCACACATTGAAACACACACACACACATTGAGAATCTGGTGTACACATCATGCACTCTTTTGGACTTGTTGCTTATTATCAAAGTGTATTTTAAATATCTTTTTAACATCTGAGGCTTATGTTGGCTGAAACAAGAACTTTACTGTTGGCTGATTAAGAGATAGGGTTTCATTTAGACACAGTATCAGCTATCAGGGGATGGTCAAAGAAGTAGGAAGTACAACAGATCAAATTCCCTGGATATATTTTAAGCTCTGTTGTCTGTGTGTGTGTGTGTGTGTGTGTGACTGGCTGACCACATGTGTGTGTGTGTGTGTGTGTGTGTGTGTGTGTGTGTGTGTGTGTCCACAGTAATCCACCTTTGAGTAGAGAGATGCTACCACCTGGGGACTGGATGTGCCACCGCTGTGCAGTGCGCAGGAAGGTAGGTCTCTGTCATGTACCTTCATAATGTTTTCCTATGGATTCGGTCTGTCGTGATTTAGCTGCCAATATGGAAAGATTTCTTTTTCAAAGATGTCCAAGAACTATTATGTATGCCCAGCATCAGTCACACATCAATTGCACTTACTTAGGTTCCCCTCACAAAACACACACCTGGCGTCTTTCTCAAAAGCATAGTTGCTAACTAAGTTAGCAACTATGTTGGTTGTAATGCAATTTCCCATTGCCAACTAAGTAAGTTGCTAACTGGTTAGCAACTATGCTTTTGGGAAACAGGCGGACAAAGGTGCTGTGACTAAGACTGGGATTAATGTAGGGGAAATCCCAGAACCACATTATTGCTCCAGCCAATCGGTGTGTGTTTGGTGTCCTCCCCCCCTTTCTGTAGAAGAGGGAGCAGAAGAAGGAGCAGATGAACGGTCTCCTGGAGAAGCAGCTGTCCAAGCGCTCGCAGTCCCCCGCCGGCGCCGAGCTGGAGCTGGGCACTCTGCGGCTGGACCCCACCGTGATGGTGGGCTCGCCGGGGCTGCGGGTTGCCGTGGCGCAGGTGCGTCTCCTGGAACGCAAGCCCAGCAGCCGTCCGGTCACGCCCACGTCCAACGCCTCCTCCACCGACACGCCCACGCCGTCGGAGCAGAACGACATCGAGGAGGACCTGCTGGACGTGGAGGACGATGCGCAGGGCTTCGAGCCCGAGGGCGCTTCCATACCGGCTAGCCTGAAGAGGACCTTTGACCTTTTGGTTGCTGCAGCGACGCAGAGAAATCCAACGCAGTTCCAGCTTCCTGGAGAGCTCAACTGCACGACTCCACTCCCAGGTGAGGCATTGAGCACCTGTGTCATATATGGGAGGACCTGGCCCACAAAGTTGAAAGTTCACTCAGGATGAGGCCTGCCCTGACCAGGCAAACATCAGCGGGGCAGGCGTCAGCATAAAGATTGATGATGTTTGGAACAGATCTTATCACTGTTGTTAGGCAACTGGGCTGCTTTGCTGTCAAGAAAGCGTAATTTAAAGAGAGCTCTTTCCTGGGGGTCACCTATACAGTATTGATTGTGCTAATAGCAGTAGTTTTGCATAGTACATTGAGCAAGGTATCATGATGCCTTGAAATTAGAAATAATACTCATTTTATTAGAGCAGACCCCCCACCACCCCACACACACACACAGAATTTCATCATCATAATTTTATCACCTGATCCTCATGTTTATATTGTGTTTTTTTCTCTCTCTAAATAGCCATGGTAGTGTTTCCGTGTTGGTATTGAGATATTTTGCCATGGTATGAGAGTCGTAAATATGGTATGACAACCGACTGTGTATTACACTGTATTTACACATTACACCGCATTTCACATTAGTTTCACACCGCCATAATTCTGACCTCATCGTCTGACTCAGACGCTGAAGGCTCTTTGAAGCAGAATGATAAATAGGGTCTGAGCCCTTTGATGTCTAATAGAACATGAGATTCACTGTTAGTCCATTTCACTCAGAGAGCTCTTGCATAGAGCTTGTTTGGATGCATTTATTCACACAACTTTCACATTGTTTCATCATCACCTGTGCTGAACTCCCATTGGGGATATCTGTCTGTGGGGGCGTGTTCTCATAGGCACCAGCAAGAGGCGGCGGAAAGAGGAGATGACGGGGAAGAACGTGAAGAGGCCGCAGCACGAGCTGGACCACCACGGCCTGGTCCCGCTACCGGTCAAAGTGTGCTACACCTGCAACAGGTATGGAACCTCTGGTGTAGTTTCTATTTGTGTAGGGGCGCTGCAGCTGCAATGTGATGAGCCATACAGGCTCAGGTGTACCCAGCTGGTCCAAATGCAGCCCACTGCTTGTCCCCTGTGGAATCTATGCTTAATGCAGCCACAGGAGGCGCTGTCGTGCTACTGGTTACAGCCACCTAGGTTTTAATCTGCATTTTCCCTCACTCACTTCCTGTCAATCTAGATTTGTAATCTAGAATGAGGCAAAAATTATAATATATAAATTATTATAAATGTTAAAATGTGGAGCTTATGATGTCAACACCCCTGGGGTCAAGCAATTTCCATCCTCTAAAGAAATACCCAATACTTCACTCGTCTTCTCCAAATTTAATTAGATTTTGGAACGTGACCTATTGATTCAGATGGTTGGGTAGAATTTACAGAGGGTTTCCAGTGAAACCACACAATTAGTTTTTGCATTTATTGATCCAAAGGGCACTGACATTGGTCCATCTCTAACTCTCTGCTACAGAGATTTCAGAGTTCAGAAGGTCTCTTCATCAAAATTGTGTAATTTTGGCCGAATACAAATAGTTGAATGTCTACTGTATGCTCTTGCTGCCATGTCACTGTGCCCTGCGTCTTCAGTATTGAAGTAAGAACATTGAATTTTGAGCCCTTTGTCTGTAGTATTGAGGGAACTGTTGCCTGAGGCCAGAGTTGAAGTAGGTTATTGCCCCAGGGAGATGTGAATTTGAAGCTGGATAGGATTACTGCTCTGCTTCACCTACAGGCTGTTAACAACTTGTCATAGTTTGGTAATTGTCCTGTGTGATATGTGTGTGCTAACAGAACTAACAGGGCAAACATTTGTGTGTGTGT
Organism: Sardinella longiceps; assembly: GCA_027497455.2. Lineage (NCBI taxonomy): Eukaryota > Metazoa > Chordata > Actinopteri > Clupeiformes > Clupeidae > Sardinella > Sardinella longiceps. The sequence goes on from JAODXP020000020.1 coordinate 23,968,851, forward strand.
GTGTGTGTGTGTCTGTCTGTCTGTCTGTCTGTCTGTCTGTCTGTCTCAGGAGCTGCCGGTTGGCACCACTGATCCAGTGTGATTACTGCCCGCTCCTCTTCCACATGGACTGTCTGGACCCGCCACTCACTGCCATGCCCACGGGGCGGTGGATGTGCCCCAACCACGTCGAGCACCTGGTGGTGAGTTCACATTCTCCAAGGATCTCTACGGGTGGTGAGTCTAGATTGTCTGGCCTTTATCCCTTTTTTAAACTACCGTAATTTCCTTTGTCTTTTCCTCCCAGTTGAACCAGAGGAATCTTACTCTCACCAACCGCTGCAAGCTCTTTGACCAGTTCAGAGACCGCATATCCCAGCATGCCATCAAGCTGGACTTCCTGCAGCGGATACACCGGCTGGAGCCACCCAGGCGACGAGGTCCACGGGCTCCCAGCAAAAGAGTGGTCAAGGTGAGACCTTCTACTTTTAACTGCCCAGATTGACCAGCTTTTTGCAATTTACCCATCATCTTAGCTGCTCCAACACTAAGCAAATCTGAAGCAATGTGAGGCAATGGTCTCTTTTTTTATTATAACTTCTAACACCACATATACAGTACACACTAGCGTTCCTCTTTTTTTAATACCCTTTTCCCTTTGTATTTTCACACAGACTTTGTGATCTAATTTGAGTCAATTGCAGGTCATCAATTCTTTCCGAAGTCCAAGCTAACTGTCCTTGTCCACCCTGCAGGTCCCCGACGCCATCAAGTCCCAGTACGATTGTCCCCCGACTCTACTGCCCCCTGCTGGCCTACGTGACGGAGAACTGATCTGCCCCAGCGTCCCCGAGGCCACTCACCAGCACTCACACCCCCACCAGCACTTAACCAGCGACGCCGACCAGGATGAGGTGAGACCGGTGCACTAGGACCCCAGTGGGAGTCTTTTTCTCTCTCTACAGTCTTTAGCATGTGTCTCCGTATATTCAGTTGCTCTTTTGTCCTGAAAGAAATTCCTTTTCATAGTTATTATACATACAACTTCACTTATGAAAGGCAGTAGTATGCATCGTTTAAAAAATGTCCCCTAGGTTTCAGACATGAAAAATGGGGATATTATGATTTAAAAAAAGATAATGTCCCCAGTTCTGTAGTGCATATAAATAAGTTAAACAAACTTCAGAAAAATTGGGTTTTCACATGTTTTGCCTGGGATATCTGGTAACCTCTTTGTTTTCTTCCCCTCCGCTCTCTCTGTCTCTATCTCTCTCTCTCTCTCCCTCCTTCAGTGGCTTCAAGGCGTCATCTCTCTCCAGTGCAGCATCCTTAAACACTTATCCGTCAGGAAACCCCACACACCGCACAGGAACTCTACGCAGACGGAAGACGCAGACGTCAAACCTGTCGTGGCGTCGGCACTTCAGGACAAAAAGCCGTGTTCCCTTCATGAAGCACCTGTTGCTCCCTCAGATCCCTCAGCAGCAGCAGTGGTGGCATCCAAACCCTGCAGTACCACATCTGACCTCCAGAGGGTAGCAGAGGACAAGGCTGTTGATCCAGTGCAGCCAGTGAGGACGGGGGCGCCGTGCAGCTCGTGTACAGAAAGGCCTTGCAGGCACTGTGGGACCACCAACGGCCCAGTAGAGCGGGAGGGTCAGTCCAGCCGACCGCAGCAACAGCAGCAAAAGGATGCGCCGAGCCAAACACAGGCTGACGTCCACCAGCACAAATGGGGCGATCCTGCCGGTCCGGACACATCCCGCTGCCTCCCCAACGCCACCACGACAACCTCCACCTCCACCATCACCTCCTCGGTCACCTCCACCACCTCAGTTGCTAACCTTCCCAACCACACCAGCACCGGGGCTGTGGTCAAGGTGGAGCGAGCGACGCTGCCAGAGAAGGACCAGCCGCCACAGCCGCCTCCTCTCGGCAATAACAAAATCACGTCACCCACCTCTGCAGCAGCATTGCAAAAGCCCACCCAGGAAGCCAAGAAGGCACAGACGTCAGATGTGCCCGGTAGGGCGTGGTCATCACCCACCGCTGGCACTCGTGCCATCACGCCACCCGAGGCCACGCTGGATGCCCACACGACAAAGCCACCATCCGGTACATACACACACTTCTGTCACACACACACCATCCGGTACATACACACGCCTCATTCACACACACCATCCAGTTCATACACACACCCTGATCACATACACTTCACAACATCGCACTCAACACATTATTAAGAAAGACATTTTTTTCTACTTGCATAATAAATACACCATCTTTTTAATTTGATAATTATCAGACATCTTTTTCGATCTGTCGAGTATTATGGTAGTGAGCAGTGTAAGTGATGGCTGTGGTGGTCTTGTCCTGCAGATGGCAAGGTTGGCTTTGACGCTGGGATGCCCTGGAGCAGTACTCTGGTGTCGGGCTTAGACAGCGGCGACGCTGGAGAGCTCACCAGCACTCTCAAAGAGATCATGCAGGGTGGAGATGGTGAGCTGTCCTCTCCTTTTACAGACTTTTTTTGTTTGTTTGTCTGTTTGTTTGTTTGTTTGTTTGTTTGTTTTCCTTACAAAAGGATAATGCTGTCTAGTTTATATGGAGTATTTGAAGAGTTCAGATGCAAAACCCCCTAACTCCACTTGACCACTTTTTGAGAAAAAGGCCATTTTCTATCAGGCGTTTACAGTGTTTTGATTGTAAACAGATATTTTAGACACTGCGGGGAGCAGGTTTAATTTTATTTTTTCACAAAAACATTTCATTTACATATTCTAGATTTATACAGGATTCACACAATATCATTAACTCAGTTTTCACAAAAATGGTGTTTAGGGGGTTTTGCATCTGAACTCTTCATTTACATTCACATTTAGCCATATCTATGGGTAGGGTAAAGGGGGTATTGTACAATACCTTGTTCTCTGATGGCATAGTCCACAGCATCTATACTACAGTGTCATTTGAAGTTGACTTGATAAAATATTTAGATATGATCAGATAACAGGCTGCAAAAACAGCAATATTGCTCTGATGCTTGAATGCTTTGAGAGCAACTTATTACAGTTGCTATAGATGTGTTACGCACTCACCCATCAAGTCAAATATAGCCAAGATTTCCATATAAGGACGTGCACAATTACTCTGACAGAAGGACGAGGGAGCTGGCCATCAGTTATCCGTGGCGTGCAATTCATGTATAATTTTTGTTTATGCAGGCACTCAATAATGATGGGGTCAGTTTATTGGACCATTCTGACTCTGAATTTCTCGTTCTTTTGTGCAGATATCGAGTTGAGTGCATTGGACGAGAGACTCGTCAAACTATTAGCCTGGCAAAGAATCCAGCAACTCTTTGATCCCAGCTCTTCCCCCACGAAATCCACCTTTGATAGCTTGGCGCCGTCGCCAACCACCTCGCTGTCCTCATCAAACCAGAATAGTAAAGGTAAGTTCAACCACACCCTTCATGACTTGTGAAGAAGTGTTACCGTATATATCTTATGAATGTGAAGTGTAGGATGTCCGTATGTATTTTAGTCTACCTGCAATGCTGCAATGAAAATGTTTTTTTTTTTTTTTTTTTTTCCTACAGTATTTTTATTGGTTATTTTATTTTACACACTGACTGTATTTTCTCTCTCTCTCTCTCTCTCTCTCTCTCTCTCTCTCTCTCTCTCTCCCCCCCCCCCCTCTCCTTCCCCTCTCCAGCTCAGTCCTCATGTAAACAGGTGCAGGCCAGAGCTGTGCTCTATCCTTTAACAGATAAAGGGGACCCTGTAAATATGTGCTTCAGAAGTCTGTATATTGGAACAGGTACAAATGTCTCATCTTTTACTATTTATGAACATCAAAGACAACCAAACAGAATTCTCATACAAAAAGAGTGAATATCTTTACCAACCATATCACAGTTCACGGTGTTCAGTGTTCTTGCATATTGATATATTCCAACCCCATATTTTCACTGTTCACAGGTGCTGATATGGACGTGTGCCTTACGAACTATGGTCATTGTAATTATGTGTCAGGAAAGCACGCCTGCATATTTTATGATGAGGTGAGATGTCCTTTGTTTTTTACCCTAGAAAAGAAAACACCAGTCAGTATCACCCTGGCTTCTTTACTTTGTTTTACATTTCAAGGGGGGATATTGAGTACTAATGTGGTTGATGAAACCACTGCCATTTATCAATGGGCTCATTTGAAAGGCTATAATTGTAATACATGTCGAATGTAGCCTGGCTATCGCACAAACTTAATAATCACAAGTGATATAAAGTCTGGAGACCCACATCTGGAGACATGTATTGGGCACTACGAATATCTAACTTAACGTCTGTGCTATATCAGAGCCAATACCAGACCCACCATGTGACATAAAATTCTATCGAGCGCCGTGCTAGTCCCTTTTTGTTCTGTGATTGGATACCTAAAGCAGGCGAGAAAATCGGCCATGGTCACCATGCTGCTTTGAAGAGCGAAATGAAATGCAGCTTGCAAAGGAGCATTGGTACTCCCAGGCTAATCGAGTGTAGAATCATGTTTGTGTTTTTTTTTTTGTTGTTGTTTATTGGTTTTGTATGTTTATTGATTTTGTTTGTTTATTGGTTCTAGAACACCAAGCAATATGAGCTTCTGAACTACAGTGAGCACGGGACCACGGTGGACAATGTGCTGTACTCCTGCGACTTCTCTGAGAAAACACATCCCTCCCCCGCCAGCAGCACGGTGGCCCAAGTGCAGAGCATCATCCGTGAGTATCATCATCAACAACAACAACAACAACAACAACAACAAAGCATTGTATTTATTGCATTTTCTTCACTCTCTGTTGCTTGCTCTCTGTCCAGGCCGTTGTAAGAAGAGGAGGAAGAGCGAGGGGCATCAGGCGATGGACGTGGAGGAGGTGGGAGCGGAGGGCGGCGTGATGAGCAGTCAGCTGCCGGACGTCCCGAGCGACTCGTGCAGCTGCAGGGCCAGCGGCTCCAGCCTGATCGGGGGAAGCGGGGCAGGCTGGGAAGGCACGGCCCTCCTCCACCACGGCAGCTACATCAAGCTGGGCTGCCAGCAGTTCCTCTTCAGCATCACCGAGTTCGCAGGCAAGTCTGCCGGCAGCCGGGACGAGAGCGTCGCCGCCAACGTCACCACCGCCACTCCCACCCTCAGCTGCAGTGCCGCTCCCAGCCTCCAGGGGGCCACAGTGGACGTGAAGCTCAGTGCTGCCACCACGCAGCTCCACCAAGTGCCCGTGCTGCTCCCCAATGCCGTTCCCTAGCCCCGCTGTGAGCACGCTCAGACCACTGAGACTTGTACAGACTCGTGTTTGTTTAACTTAATGGTTCATACATTTTTGCATGATATGAAGTCATTTCTTTGTCCAGCTTTTGTGGGCAAGTTGCACATTGAGTTGTTTGTTTCTTTGTAAATGAGGAACGAGTTATTTGAACTTACACTTTGAAAGGGATCCTTTGGTTGTCCTTGATACTTTGAGAACCAATGAACAGTGAAAGGTTTCCACTTGTTTTAAAAAAAAAGAAAAAGAGAGAGAAAAAGTGCTCTATTTTGTGCCAGTTATGGTAGGTTTTTTATAACACTTTTTTCAAGAAATTTTTATTTTCTCTTATTTTTATTTATGTTTTCAGGTATCGTATTTGAATGTGCTTTTGTTTCATTTTTAGTTTTGCTACTTTTGCACAAGTAGCTTTTGTGCTAAACTCTGTACACATGTTTATAGCTATATATATATAAATATATATATACTGTATACGTCTATATGTTTTTCCCTACAGAAAAATCTGTGAGAATTTAAATGTCCATACCCCATACATAGAAACTACTCAATTCTTTTTCAGTACAAAAGGGAAAGGATGGGCTCTATGTAGATAGTTTTGTTTTGTCTGTTTGTTTTTTTTTTATATACATCACGGCAGTGCTACACCCTAGGATTTGTGGAGCCCTGGACATGCTCAAGTGTCTGTCATCAGTCACTGAGAGATTTCTGTTGTAAAGAAATTTCACCCGGGAAAAAAAAACACATACCGATCTGTGTATTTACAATTCAGACTTTTTTGTCTATTGAACATTGTAAATAACTAAAAGATAACTTTAAATAAGAACTCTTAGAAAACACTTTGTATTCTGGTTTTCTATGCTTTCTTGTGTAATTTACTATGGATGCCTAGACATGTATGCAAATGAACAAACATCTCAGTTTGGGTCCTCATGAGATCTTAACCTCAACCATCATTGCAAACTCCCGTCCTGCTACACCAGTTTCGCAAGAGAGAAAGAGAAGAAGCCGCTGCCACCGCAGTCAAATTAAGCAGTTATCATTATCAGTTATTAGTTTGGCAAAACACGTCCCTGCTATGCACTCCAGGCCACTTCTAGGGCCTGAGGGGGAAGCGCTGCTTGTTATGGCAGTCAGGCGCTCACTGCCAATGAATCCCAATGTTCTCCCAAAGCCCTGAACCCTCAAGGACCTAACTGGCATCAATCAGTAGATAGATTCATGCTAATTACTGTAAGTCTTTGAGTTTACAGGGCTTAGGGCTGAGAAGGGTCATTTGGATTCATTCTCTCTCTCTCTCTCTCTCTCTCTCTCTCTCTCTCTCTCTCTCTCTCTCTCTCTCTCTCTCTCTCTCTCTCTCTCTCTCTCTCTCTCTCTCTCTCTCTCTCTCTCTCTCTCTCTCTCTCTCTCTCTCTCTCTCTCTCTCTCTCTCTCTCTCTCTCTCTCTCTCTCTTATGCTAAGTCTATCTTTCACCCACTGAGTGTGCCAGTGCATGGCTGGTTGGCAGTAGGGTGGCGTGGTTTCAGAGGGGTGAAACGCATCCATGGCAAAGGAGAGGAGAAGGAGCTTGATGAATGGCTTCATTGACACCCCCAGACTAAGTGACTGTTTAATCTCCCCACACACACTCACTCACACACACACAGGCTATTTGGTCAGTGGACTTTAAACTCCGTTCCAGAGTGTTTTTCGAGATTAGAAGAATTAGCATTCCCACTCGTAGGAAATACTGAATGTTACTCAACTTCTTTGACACAAGCAAGCAGGATAAAACATGTTTGCCGTTCTTGTCCTCACATCTGTGGTAATTTTGGGAATATGTTTAATTGTGCGGCATAAATTGAAACTACCATTGTGCAAAAGTACTGCAAAACTCCATGGGAAAACTGTGATTGTTACAGGTAAGTCCTGAACGTTTTATCATTGAGGAAACTAACTTTTTCTTCAAGTTTCTAAAGCCCACTTGAAAGTTATTTTAAATTATCATGCAAATGTAACTTTGGCATAGTTTTTAGATGATGTCTGCTGTATTTGTATCATACCCTCAGGGGCTTTTTTTTTTAATGATTTTTATTTGATCACTTTTTGTTCTCAATCTCAGGCTCTAACTCAGGTATTGGAAAGCATGCCGCTCTAGACTTGGCCAGGAGGGGCGCTAGAGTCATTCTTGCCTGTAGGGATCAACGGAGAGGAGAAGCAGCTGCCAGTGACATCCGAATTGTAAGAGCACAACCAGGACTAGCCTTGGCCACATAACACAAGCTGGAGTGATTTTTTTTTTTTTATTAAGACAAATCACATGTCAGGGGAATACAGTAGTAGACATATAAGGCAAAACCAGGTGTAGGCAGTGCAAGATACAAAGATAAAAAAATAAAAATACTGTGTGTGTGCATGTCACAATTGAGGCTGTACAGATCTGTACTAAAGCGCAGTTCTTTGGGCTTTCGCATTGCAGGAATATTGTATTGTATCAATGTAGTTATTAAAATCAATCATAAAGGCTGGGAAATAGTGTTTTCCATCAGTAAATTTACATTTGTGAATATGACAGCAGGAATATGCGTCTAGTCACGTCCATTGAATCTTACAAGTAGCCTACTCAAGAAGAGTTTTTCCTGTAACTTCTGGGTAAAGCAGTAGAAATAATTGGACATGGCAGACATTGCTTTTAAAACAGTTTTAAAACAGGTTTCTGTAATGCAATCTATCTATCAGATTCTTTTAACAGTTCTCAAATAGAACTGCCTCTTAAATTGTGCTTTGCTATATGTGGATGTAAAAAGTAAGTAAGGCTATATCAGACGTTGTAAACAGGCCACCTTTTAAATTCCTGCTTCTTTGTGTTAACAGAGCAGTGGGAACAATGAAGTTGTTTACATGCACCTGGACCTATCAAAGCTGCAATCAGTCCGATCCTTTGTTGACAACTTTCTTAAAAAGGAACCTAGACTTGATATTCTTATCAATAATGCAGGTAAATTGAACAAATAAATAGTGGTGTATTTTGGGAATCAGTGTTTTTTTTTTTTAATACATCATGTTCAATTAGCTTGTCAATAGTCATGTATTTACATGTATGTGATGCAGGGATTGCAGTTGATGGCAAGACCGAGGATGGCTTTGGAATGATCTTTTGTGTCAATCACCTGGGCCACTTCCTCTTAACCCTTTTGCTGCTGGAACGGCTGAAAGAGTGCGGCCCAAGCAGAATAGTGAACGTATCTTCAATAGGCCATCGTGCAGCGAGTATTGACTTCAACTGTCTCAGCACACACAAGGATCTGTCCGCAGGCTACTCAGGAGTGGATGTGTTTGCTGTCTACTGCCAAAGCAAGCTGTGTAATGTGCTATTCACCCACGAGTTAGCCAAAAGACTAATAGGTACCAATGTTACCTGTTACAGCCTCCACCCAGGTCAGTGTGATTCTAAAACCCTTTAAAGTGCAAAATGCAGACAAACAACAGTGTATTTAGAAGATACATCATTTGCTTCTGTATGTCACGATCAAATAATATAGGAATCTTTGATGTCCTTGATGCTCTTATATCTTCCCTTTAATGTTTTTGTCCAGGTGTGATTAGGACAGACATTGCCCGCCATGGGGGTACGGTGTGGAGGATGCTCTGGCTGCTCCTGGGTGTGTTGTTCTTTGCGGACGTGGAGTCAGGCGCCCAGACCACCCTGCACTGTGCCCTGCAGGAGGGCATCGAGCCGCTGAGCGGACGCTACTTTTCCCGCTGTGCCGTGGAGGAAGTGGAAGCCAAGGCCAAGGACGATGCGGCCTCCAAGAAACTGTGGGAACTGAGCGAGCGCTTCTGCGGCCTGTCATGAGTGGGACCAGAGAGACTGGGGCCCTTGCACACCAAGAGGCCAGGGAGAGACAGAACGACTCCAAAGACATTCCACTGACTGGGTTACCCCCAGTTAACACGAAGGCCATGATATAATCATTAAGAGTGACCAATTTGTGGTATTCTTTCTTAGGACCCAAAATATCCAGCAGTGCCCCTTATCTTGTATAATTATGGTAGAACAGCATTGAATTGCTACCGCTAGGGTACGTCTTTTCTAGGCAAGGCTTGTCCAGCCTCTCTTCAGTACTAAGAAATTGTATTGGTTTGTTACATTACCAACAATTTCCAACAGAGCTCAAAGCAGTGGTCCCCAGTTACAGTGTACAGAAGGTGCCCTTCTGTTAAAACCAAGGTTTTGAACTGATTCGTTGAAGAAAATGAAAACCAGAAACCTTTGCCATTTTGCTAGGAACAGAAATTAAACTAGAAACTGGTAACTTGTTTTTAATATTGGATTCTTTATTTATTGCTGAAAAAGTTTATGTCTGCAATGAATGATGAGGTTCACCTCCTTTCAGTCACTGAATCTATGGCGAGTGCAGACAGACTGAAGCTTACCAATTCCACCAGTAAGAAAAAGCAAAAGGTCTAGGTCTCAATAATTTCATCGGAGGTAGCCTAAATATTCATATCTACCTGTAATCATAAACTGTTTTTTATGTCTTTTGGTATGTCAACAGTTGTGATCAGGTTGGAATTCATAGCAGGGCACTGTATTAAGGCACCCTTTCAAAAAAAAAAAAAAAAAAAAATTACAGTTTTTGTTTGACTGGGAAATCATCCAGTTCTTGATGTACAGTATAGGCTATAAAGAGACAGTGCTACAGCAAGAGCAGGGTTCTGGTGCATAGATTTGTATATGTCCTCAGAATTAAGTCAAGAGAAGATATTTAGCTTCAAAATGTACAGCCATAGTTGAGATACTCTGTAAGCCATTTTCACAAAAAGAAACAGTGGAACCAGAGGTCACCATATTAGCCAAGCCGCCTCAGGACGGTGTCACAGGTCTATGAGTGTTTCTCAAAGTCAAGGAAGCATACTTGGTTGGCTGCTTTCCCGAGTGTTCCATGTCATTGTGTGTGGCCAAGCACTGTTCAAATGTCAAGGATAGGCTACTTATAAATTCTATCGAGGACTGAGTCCTTCATTTGTAGATTTTTCAAGGCTGCACTGATGGAACCTTGTCTTCGTATTTCTACGGCTTCCAAGGCGAGCGTTCTACCAATGAAGAATTTTCGACTTTGAGAAACACTCAATGTGCCAAGTTTGTAAATCAAAGCATCTCTGAGGTATGACCTCAATTATTGTTTGGCCGCTTCACCGCTGCATTCAATTGTCTGTACCAGGAAAACGCTTTGGAATTTTGAAAGGTCTGCAAACTTTGACTACTTCTCTCAAATTACGGGAATCTATTTCCTTTTGCTCATTTTACATTAATCTAATACCTTTTCGTAAATCTAATGCTTATAGCCTACCCTTACCTTCACTATCATTCTGATTGCCACTAGAAGTCATATTTGCTTCTTGCTGAGCCACAACTGTGTTCAACTGTGTTTTAACAAGCATGCTCTCAGAATAGTTTAGACAGTGTGGAGCAGTTTGATTAATGTTGACAAAAAAGAACTTTGGATTAGTGTGGCAAAGTTTGCATTTTCTTAAACTTAACTTGATGCTGGGTCACCACTTTGTTAGGGGAATTTCTGGATACTGGTTCTGCAGTGTGTGTTGTCATAACAGTCATATATGCAAATGAAGAAAAACAGTAGCCTAATTCAGTTTTGGCTTTTGTGGGAACTTGACCTCAGCTGCCATGGCAAACTCCCATCCTGATTTACCAGTTTGGAGAGAGAGAGAGAGAGAAAGAGGCGCTGCCAACGTAGCCTAATAAAGCATTTATTAATATTAGCTAGGTTATTAGTTTGCCAAAACATGTCCCTACAGTGCACTCCAGGCCATTTATAGCCTGGGGTGGGGGGAGGCACAGCTTGCTATTGCAGTCAGGCACTCTCTCTCTTTCTCACCCCATGAGTCTGCCTGTAAATGGCTGGTTGGCAGTTGGGTGGCATGACTTGAGAGGGGTGAAATAGGCCTACATTCATGGCAAGGGAGAGGAGGGATCAACAGCAGAGCTTGAAGAAGGCTTCGTTGACAACCCAGGGCCTGTTTAGTCTTCCAAAGGGGTATTCCAAAAGGCAGGTTTACTGGCTTACATAACTGGAAATGTTAACCCAGGTGGTAAATTGTAAACTGTTTTCTGTTCCAAAATGGCATGACTAAGTTACAATGGTTTAGATTCTGAAGATAACCTGGGATTGTGCTTTGGACATAACGGGGGTAGGTTTTGCCCTTTTGTGTTCGCACATTTTAAATACACGTTGAATAAGACCGCTGCAAAACTTACACCGTGGTCAGCAATTCCATGATCTTTTCCGTGGTCTTTCTTTTTTCAGAAGGGTGGCGACATTAGTAATTAAAGTGCGAAATCCAGATGACATTGGTTTTAACAAACAACCTTTGTCAGTGGAGTTATAGTTCTATACATACACAAATATAAAATAGACAACCACACTCCCAAAAGTCAAGTACAATATCCACCACTCTCCGCTTTAAATTTTGTTTTCAGCGACTTTCGTGCGTAAAGTGTGTCTTGTGCTAAAGCATTGGCTATGGATCTACGTTTCCTGGCCATAAACCCACGACATAGTTGCCACTTGCCAGATTAAAATAGCCTAATACATGGCAATAGACAGGCATAACATCTGTAGTCCTGGCTCATGCTAAAGATTCCCTCTCCAATGGTGTCACTGATAAAGTTCGCCATGGACTACACTGACTAATTACTGAATCTACAGTATACGACTACATTTTTTAATATTAAAATCCTCCTCCTCCTCCTCCTCCTCGGACACTGCTCGGAAAGAAGTTGCTGCTCCGCCTCTGGGAAGCGAGGCGCACGTTTCACTCATGGTTTTCGACTAAATAGTTGTTGTCTTCAATAAATTTGCCGTGGACGCTTACAACTGTACGTTAACCAACACGTGGTTGATTGAAGTAATCCACAACCAGGATTTTGGAACCGACTGCTTGAGTTTACTTGTCATAGGTTCAATTAACCTCAATTTCAGACTTTACCTCAGAATACCTACTCTTTGGAATACCCCTCTAGACTTTTAAACTCAGCTCCAGACAGCAAGTAGGATAACAAAACATGTTTGCAGCTCTTGTCCTCACGTCAGTGGTACTTTGGGGAATATGTGTAGTTGTGCGTCATACATTTTTTAAATATCCAATGTGCAAAAGTACAGCAAAACTCCATGGGAAAACTGTGATAGTTACAGGTAAGTCCTGAGGTTTTCCTTAAGAAATCCATCTCAAACATGCCTCTATGCAGCTATTGAACTAGCCTAGATGTAACGTTTTAACTTTCAATTAAACAAGTAAATTACCATGCTAATGTAATATTCTGCTTTGGTATAGTTCAGGTCTTCAGATATCTTTGAATCATAACCTCATAGGCTTTTTTATGACTTTGTGTTCTCAATCTCAGGCTCTAACACAGGTATTGGAAAGCATGTTGCTCTAGACTTGGCCAGGAGGGGCGCTAGAGTCATTCTTGCCTGTAGGGATCAACGGAGAGGAGAGGCAGCTGCCAGTGACATCCGAATTGTAAGAGCATATCAAGGAATAGCCTACCTACCTAATATGACACAGGCTAGCAGGATGACGAATAACAAGAAAATGATGCATCAAGTTGTCACTTGGATTTAACCTGTAGGCTATCCAAAGAGATTTTTTCTCTCTGTACCACTACCCCCTTGTTTGGATTGAGATTTTAGTATCCTGCAATTAACCTCAATACTACTAATACTGTACATCAGATGTTGCTTTTAAATGATGCTGTGGATGTTTTTCTCTGCTGCTTTGATGTATTTCAATGGGGGTGCAATAATGTAACCTCATGTCAGGTGACGCGCTACACTGCATGCAGCTCTGTGCAAGCATCTGAAATCGCACTGCTTAGGATGGGATTTCAGGACAGAGATGGAACGGATGAACCAATCAGGAGACAGTAGGAACTGCCAGAAAGGAAATTTGAAGGCGTGACCTTACAGTCAATGGGCGTGACATAGCTCAACTATTACAAACGTACAAACCACAACTATAACAGATAGGAAAGAAATTGTGGCAATTATACCACAGATACTGATGTTTATGTTTGTTTGGAATGGCTGAGAAATTTGATTTCACCTTGCATCATGGGATGCAGGTGTAGCCAGTCGCGGTCCGCACCGCACACGGGTCTCGGACCCGCCACCCCGCAAGCTACAAACTCCCGGCGTGGGAGTGGAACGCTCTAACCAACTGAGCTAAAAGCCCGAGCTTCTAACTCAGCGTGTTAGAAGCGCCCATGGAATTGGGTGATGAGGATTTACACACTACCACCGAGCTAGCCGCGCTAGCTGGCCTCCGTTACACAGGGTCTTTTCATGGGTTGGTTTTGATGTGAGTGCTTGAAGTAAGATGACAGACAAGTGGTTTGTTCAAATATATGCAAGGTTTTTCTGTGACGTCCAGTCTTCTGAAACAACTCTCCTATGAAAAGCTTTCATGGAGAGTGCAGATGCTTGCAGCACAACAAGTTAGCAATAATGGTTAGCAATAATGTGCATACCAACAAATGTGTCGGTATATGTGTTGGTAAATAAATAAGTAAATAGATAAATAAAGGCTTTAGCAATACCAGACTTTGTAACAAAGCTTTAAAAGAATTATTTCCTCCTTATCAGAGGAGTGGAAACAATGCAGTAGTGTACATGCACCTGGACCTGTCAAAGCTGCAGTCTGTTCGATCCTTTGCTGACAACTTTCTTCGACGGGAACCTAGACTTGATATTCTCATCAATAATGCAGGTGAATCTAACAAATGTTTATGGTGTATCAGTGGTATTTTTGGAATATCTTAAATTGGCTTCTGTCAATAAATTTGTATCATGTGATGCAGGGATTGCAATTCATGGCAAGACCGAAGATGGCTTTGGAATGATCTTTTGTGTCAATCACCTGGGCCACTTCCTCTTAACCCTTTTGCTGCTGGAGCGTCTGAAAGAGTGCGGCCCAAGCAGAATAGTGAACGTGTCATCCATGGGCTATCGTGCAGCGAGCATCGACTTCAACTGTCTCAGCACCTACAAAGACCTGGCCATAGGCTACTCAAGAAAGGACGTGCTTGGCGTCTACTGCCAAAGCAAGCTGTGTAATGTGCTATTCACCCACGAGTTAGCCAAAAGACTAACAGATACCAATGTTACCTGTTACAGCCTCCACCCAGGTCAGTGTGATTCTAGTCGTGTAGTTACAAGATACGTTGATCGTTAGCTTATGTATGCCACAAACAGATAATATGGAATTTCAGCCTGTTAAACATCTCCTAAGTTCTTACTGAATTTAAATGCATTTGATTCATCCCCTTTGGTCATTGTAAGGTCAAAAATAGTTTCATTGACATTTAATGTTTTTGTCCAGGTGTGATTAGGACAGACATCGCCCGCCATGGGGGTACGGTGTGGAGGATGCTCTGGCTGCTCCTGGGTGTGTTGTTCTTTGCGGACGTGGAGTCAGGCGCCCAGACCACCCTGCACTGTGCCCTGCAGGAGGGCATTGAGCCGCTGAGCGGACGCTACTTTTCCCGCTGTGCCGTGGAGGAAGTGGAAGCCAAGGCCAAGGACGATGCGGCCTCCAAGAAACTGTGGGAACTGAGCGAGCGCTTCTGCGGCCTGTCATGAGTGGGACCAGAGAGACTGGGCCCCTTGCACACCAAGAGACCAGGGAGAGACAGAACGACTCCAAAGACATTCCACTGACTGTGTCTCTCAAAATTCAAAATTCAGGAAATGTACAGTATTTGTCACATGTATACTGTAGATCAGGGGTTCTCAAAGATCAGACAAATTTAGGGACCCAACATTGAACTGAAGGCCGCAAAAAGGGCCGGGGAAGGAAAAAAAAATACCTTATGTAGTCATTTCAATTACCAGGTTGCATCTCTAAAGTTTACATTTATTACAATAAATAAATTCATAAAAAGATGCCACTGAACACTACTCAATAGAGATGCATTTTTCCAAAGCAATGTATAGCTTATAAAATGTACAGATCATACATAATCACGTACAGATCATATAATCGCGGGCTGCTAAAGATGTTTCAGTGGGCCGCACTTTGAGAACTTATGCTGTAGATGTACAGTCACCAAAAGCAGAGAAATGGAGATTGTGACATGTTCTCCCTCTGTGGAAATAAGAATTCTGATTAAAAAAATGAAGTAAAAAATGTGAACCAAGTATTCATAAAGCATTATAAATGCTTTCATTTATGGATATAATGCTTTCAAACAGTTAGAAGCACTAACATTAGTATGGGCAGTATAATGTTATAAGCCTTTTAAACTTATGTCACAAAAGTTTCACAAACTAACTATGGTAAGCTTCTTTGGCCTTTTGTGTCTGTAATAATGCCTTATTAATTTTATTCATAAGTAATTATGTGTTAATCTCACTTTCTTTAGAGTATGCACTGAGCGCTTTTAACTCAATATTACTTGGCATGGGTAATCAGACATATAAAGGGCAGTTTGGTGTCCTCATTCTCAGGACGCAAAGTTTAAAGGATGCTGAATGCATTAAAGGGACCATATACTGAAAAATCTCCTTTTTTTATGGCTGCTTTTGAATGTGTTTCTTGGCCTCTACACACACTTTAAGTGTCACTTTAAGACTGTTCAGCTGCTGTGTGCTTAGACCACACCTGTTTAAAATTTTGTCACAGGGTAAGGTGGGTGGGGTCCCACAACATTGGCAGCCACTTAAGCAACTGAGGACAATGAGAATGGACAATTGCGAAAATAAAGAGACAAGTTGGCAGCCACTTAGTATTTACGAACAATGAAAATGATCAATGGACTAATTATAGGCTATAGGGGAAATCCTCAATGCGTTGGCTGCAGGTGTCTAATTACTTTGTGCACACCCCCATGGGAAACAGCCTGTTCTGAACATTCTGAAAAAAGCATAATATGACCCCTTTAAAACCTGATAGTCCCGTGTGAAAGGGCTTTTGCCGTTATGTAATCTGGCATGTTGTGTTTGGCAATGGCGTCATTAAGCCGCCATGGACACAGACATACTCTGGCAACATACATCCCGTTGCGCAGTCAAATGAAAACCCTCTCTCTTGGAGAAACCGCAGCCTCCAGCTGATCAGACCAGGCGTCTGTTTCCCATAGGCAAAGTTCCCAACTTATTCGGTTGGCAATGGGAAATTGCATTGCAACCAACAAAGTAGCTAACTTAGTTAGCAACTATGCTTATGGGAAACAGACCCCAGGCCTGCTATTATGAAAGAAAAATGTCCACCACTCTCCGTGGTTAAAAACCACCTTCTACTGAAACGCCATCAATTGCACCACCAGCACAGGTGCACTCATCACCGCCAATTAACAATGATAGCCCCGCCTCCTTGAGAGACCTGCCAGCCACGTCTGCACCGAGGCTCCAAGAAAAAACAAAACTTTATATAGAGCCAATTTATTGTCATCCATGTTGCAAACAAACATAATCTTAAACATCGGCAAATGTTCAATGGCAATTGAGAGTGGCCAGTCTGACAGTAATGTCCCTGCATCCACTTCAGAAAATAGCCTTACATAGCTTGAAGTCTGAAGTTGAACCCCAGTGTCTTTGCCTGTCAGCTAAAGATGGGTGATTCACGTGTGTGTGCACTGCATTCTAAGAAATAATGTGCAACTGTTAGTTAGAACTCGACTCTGTCACAACTACAGATTGGCCAATGCTCTTATCGGAGATAAGATGGATTGCTAAGGATGATCTGCAAATTTGCAATTTCAACAGTTTGATATCAGAAAACAATGTGCAATTGAAGAGGACAAACAAAAAAACAATGGAAGAGCAGGGCTACACAGCCAGCCAGACACAGAACAGCAGGGTCGATGAAGGACTCTTGGAAAAAGGAGGACGGGGGCAATGTGTCAAAAGTTAGGATGCCCTGGCTTATTACCTCCGCCAAGGAGGTTATGTTTTTGCCGGCGTCTGTGTGTGTGTGTGTGTGTGTGTGTGTGTGTGTTGCTGTGCGTCTCTGTCTGTGTACAACATAACTCAAAACAAGGGACAAGTAAGAACTGATTCGATTTGGGTGGCGATCGGTGATCCAGAACTAGATCTGGAATTTATATTGTGTCTGTGACCACATTGCCTTGGTGGAGGTCTGCGCTCTTTGAGCGCTTTTCTAGTTATATTTCTGTATTTCCCATCGTCCCGTTGCCAGACCTGTATTAGTGTGAACATGCCAATATGGGAAAACATATTGCTGTGAGATATCAAATCACCCCCCAAGTGGTTTACTCACAATGTCATTTCTTTGAAAAGTGTCTGTGTTTTTGATGCAACCATCACAGCAGTGTACAAGAAATTATATCCAATTTGTAGATGCAAATCAATATTTATTCAAATGTATTCAAAATTTTCATTATCAGTTGAATACCTTCCTGAAAAACAACATTCAGCTTTAAGAACAGTATGGATGCCAGAAGTTTTCTTTCTTAATAA
>JAODXP020000020.1:23986711-24171529 GCA_027497455.2 Sardinella longiceps
TTTTTTTTAATCTCAAGTCTTTTTATTGTATTTTCACATAAGACAAACAAACACAATAACAACCCCCTTCCCACCCAGCCCAACCCTATCGCACCACCAGATCGCTTTGACAGTAACAATGGAAAACAAGGAAATGAATAGTAATATTTTCACAGCAGTTTGACTGATACATAAATGAATGTGTATATATATTGTACAGAACAGTATTGACACTGCTAAAGATACTAGTGAATAGACATTGAAGAAAAAAAAATAAATAATAATAATAATAATAATAATAATAATAAAGAAGAAAGAAAGAAAAAGAAAGATGAAAAAAAAAAAATGATAAATAAAATGTAAAAAGGGGAGGAAAACAGTAGAATTAGACCATTACAATGTCATTAGAGTCCATTTGTTCAACTAGTGTAAGGACAGGTTGCCAGATATAACTAAATTTAAGGTTATTACCTTGTATATGATATCGTATTTCTTCAAGTATTAAATAGTGCATGATATCATTAATCCAGTGTTTGAATGAAGGTGAGGCTTTATCTTTCCATTTCATTAATATAATGCGTCTGGCAAGTAATGTTGCAAATGCCATCACTGTTTTGCCCCATTTGCCTATACCTAGTTCTTCAGGTGTTACTCCAAACATGGCAATTATTGGGCATGGGTCAATTGGCATATCCAGAGCTCTAGATAAGAAAGAAAAAATTGATTCCCAAAACTCAGATAATTTAGGACAACTCCAGAACATATGTGCCAGTGTAGCTGGCTCAGCGTTACATCTGTCACAAGTTGGGTCAAAATTAGATATAATTCTGGCCAACTTTGTTTTTGACCAGTGTAAGCGATGAACAACTTTAAATTGAGTGACAGTATGTCGTAGACAGATTGAAGATGAATGTATGTTGTTTAGAGCAGCCTGCCATTGTGTGTCTGGTATTTCAATGCCTAGGTCCTCCTCCCAGTTGTGTTTCAATGCTGTTAACGGTTTCAGATTCTCCATATTCAGTGAAGAATACACTGTTCCTATGGTCTCCTTGATAAAAGGGGGGATTTTAATCAATTTATCTATTAGAGACTCTGAAGGTAATGACGGAAAGGAAGGAGAGTGTGTGGAAACAAAACTACGGAGTTGTAGATATCTATAAAAATGTGATTTGGGAAT
Source organism: Sardinella longiceps (assembly GCA_027497455.2). Taxonomy (NCBI): domain Eukaryota; kingdom Metazoa; phylum Chordata; class Actinopteri; order Clupeiformes; family Clupeidae; genus Sardinella; species Sardinella longiceps. The sequence goes on from JAODXP020000020.1 coordinate 23,987,868, forward strand.
GTTAAAATGTGTTTGAAGGTGTTCAAAAGACCCAAAGGTCCCACCAACATATAAATCCTCAACTATTCTCAATCCTTTTTCAGTCCAGAGCCTAAATGCATGGTCTGTCATAGAGGGTGTGAACATATTATTTCTCACCAAGGGAGCCTTTGTAGACATCTCAACCAAAGAGAAAGCACGCCTAAACTGCGTCCATATCTTAAGGGAGTGTCTCACAATGGGATTAGTGGTGAATGTTGATATTGGCTCTGTCAGAGGTATCTTAGACAGGGCCAATGCATGCAGGGAAGCTTGTTTACAAGATGCTCTCTCAAGCTGCAACCATCCAGGGCCTTTTTCATGTTCGGGGCAGTTAATCCAAAATAGTATATTTTTAATATTAGCAGACCAGTAATAATACTGAAAGTTGGGTAAAGATAGCCCACCATGTAGTTTGTGTCGTTGCATAACCTCTTTACGAATACGTGGATTTTTCCCATTCCAGATGAAACTAGATAAAAGTTTATCAACGTTTTTAAAGAAAGATTTAGTTAAGAAGACAGGGACACATTGAAAGATAAACAGGAACCTGGGCATAATATTCATTTTGATGACATTTATTCTCCCTCCAAGAGATAGGGGAATGAGGTTCCAGCGCTCTAGGTCATTCTTCAGACTTTTTAGAAGTGGAGGAAAATTGGCTTCATATAGATCTTTAAATCTACGGGTTATCCAAATACCCAAATACTTAAATTTTTGTGTGCATATCTTAAAGGGTAGAGGTTGGCTTGTGATCAGCTGACAGGAGGGGTCAATAGCCATAAGCTCACTTTTCTGCACATTAACTTTATATCCTGATATCCCACTAAAGCTACTTAACAACTCCATTAATTTTGGTAGGCTTGCATCAGGGTCTGACATATATATTAGCATATCGTCAGCATATAATGAGACTTTATGTTCAGCCCCCCCTCTCATTATACCTTTAATTTCAACATTATTACGCAGTGCTATTGCCAGTGGTTCTATAGTTAAGGCGAATAGAAGAGGAGAGAGGGGGCATCCCTGTCTAGTCCCGCGTTGTAAATTGAAAAAAGCTGACAGGTTGTTATTAGTTCGAACAGCTGCCATTGGCAAAGAGTATAAAATCTTGATCCAATGTATAAATTTCGGACCAAAACCAAAACATTCCAAAGTGTAAAAAAGGTAATCCCACTCCACCCTATCAAAGGCTTTTTCAGCATCCAATGATATCAATACCTCAGTGTCTTTGGGTGGAGTGGGATCATAAAGAACATTGAGGAGTCTTCGTATATTAGAACTTAGCTGCCTATTTTTAATGAACCCCGTTTGATCCTCTGATATCAATGATGGTAGTACCTTTTCCAACCGTAAAGCCAGCATTTTGGCAAGTATTTTACTATCAACATTTAAGAGAGAGATTGGACGATATGAGCCACATTCTAAGGGGTCCTTGTCCTTTTTGAGGATAAGAGAGATAACAGCCTGACGCATGGTTGGTGGTAGTGAACCAGCCACAAATGACTCTTGAAACACAGGAAGTAGAACTGGGGCTAGTTCTTTAGCAAACTTTTTAAAGAATTCGCTGGGGAATCCGTCAGGTCCTGGGCATTTACTGTTTTGCATAGATTTTACTGCAGAAAAGAATTCCTCTTCTGTGAATGCCTGTTCAAGTTCAGATGCTACTTCTTTCTGAACCAGAGGGATATTTAACGATCTAAAAAAGGACCTGAACAATTTTTTATCTCTCTGTGATTCAGAGGTGTATAATTTAGAATAAAATCTATGAAAGGTTTGGTTAATTTCTGAATGATCAATATGTTTGGAACCTGACTCATCCTTTAGTTCAGATATGCACTGAGCTGCAGACTTTTGACGTAGCTGGTGTGCAAGGATTCTCCCTATTTTCTCTCCATGTTCATACATTTTATGACGTGTTTTATTGAGAAGGTTTGTTGTTTTCTTAGTGGATAGAAGATTAAATTCTGTCTGTAGCATCAGTCTCTGCTTATATAAGTCTGGAGATGGGGTCTGAGCTAGTGACCTATCTACAAGTGATATCTTATCCATTAAAGTCTTAAGATATGCCATTTCATTCTTTTTCTGTTGGGCACAGTAAGAAATTATTTGTCCCCTAAGATATGCCTTCATAGATTCCCATATAGTTGAGGATGGCATGCCTGGTGTAGTGTTACGTTCCACAAATGCAGATATTTCAGATGAAATAAAATGAACAAAACATTCATCACCAAGCCATAGATTATTTAAGCGCCATGGGCGGTAAGTGGCTTGTGACGTCGGCATGTCTAATCCCATCAACAATGGCGCATGATCAGATATCACAATAGTATGATAATCACATTTACTAACCATTGGGAGAAGACGATTATCAACAAAAATGTAGTCTATTCGTGAATATGTCTTATGGACATGGGAAAAAAAGAATAACATCTAGAAGCGGGGTTCTGAAACCGCCAGACATCTGAGACACCATATGTTTGAAGAAATAGCTCAATGGTTTGGGCAGCCTTAGTCTGGGGTATCACTCTAGATGAGCTACGGTCTAGAGGTGAGAAAGTACAATTCAGGTCCCCTGCCAAAATTAAATAATGAGAGTGTATGTCTGGTAAGCGGGCAAAAAAATTTGAAAAGAAAGTTTCGTCATCCCAGTTAGGCGCATATATGTTAGCTAGGATAACTGGAGTTTCATATAATCTACCTGTAACTATTACATACCTCCCAGAGCTGTCTGCTTCTACATTTGATTTTACAAAGGGGATGTTTTTGTTAATTAGAATGGCTGTGCCCCTTGATTTATTATTAAAGCTTGAGTGATATAATTGGCCTATCCAGTTCCCTTTCAATCTGGATTGGTCACATATGCGTAAATGTGTTTCTTGAAGAAAAGCTATTCCTACATTAAGTTGGCAAAGATGTGATAATACTTTCTTGCGTTTAACAGGGTGATTCAAAGATTTGACATTCCAGCTAACAAAATTCACTGGGCAACCTGTGGCTCCTCTAATCTGTGTAGAGTTAACCATTTTCCATATTTATAATCATTGATAACTCCATATTGACATACATAAAGCAAAAACATATCCTCCAAAGAATAAAACCAGCAACAACAACAAAAACATCTGGTGCGATTATATCCCTCCCCCTGTCACCTAGAACAAGGTGAACACTAAACCCCTTACAATTGAATCCACACATGTGTGCTTGTTATGGGAACTCTAGCAGGGCGCTCTGCCAAAACAATTACAAAAAAAAAAAAAAAAAAAAAGCGCTTATTTGAATGAGTAGCCTATAATAAAACAAATCAAAAAGAGGGCATTGTCCATGCAAGTGGCTTTGAATTGTTGCCCAAACCTAAATATAGCAATCAATAAGCAAAATGTTGAAGTCCATTAGCCAGCTAGCTATTATTAGTGCAGTAGAGATTTGTTATGGTAGGCTACCTTCATTTACACGGATTATTATCCAAGCAGTGAAACCAGAACAGTCCGGGCAGGCCTAGGTTATGTCACTCATCAGACGTAATTCTCTCACCTTCAATGATGTTAGATTTCACGTAGGACATCGCTTGACTTGGATCAACAAAGTCTTTCTTTATTCCGTTGTAGGTGATGCGCAGTTTAGCGGGATGCATTACTCCATAGCGAACATCCGCCCGACCTTTTAGCAATTGCTTGACATCATTAAATGCAGATCTTGCTCGCGCCACAGAGGGAGGATAATCAGGAAACACAGAGATGGGTACGTCGCCGTATTTCAGGGCATTCCCTCCCTGTCGCGCCCGGCGAAGTATATCCACACAGTCCTGATGATAGTGCAATTTCGCGATAATGGGACGAGGTTTCCCCTTGGCTTGAGCTAGTTGTGGGGTTCGGTGCGATCTGTCAACCACCATCTCTTTATCCATGTTGAAAACTTCTTTCAGCAGTTGTGTGACAAAAGAGGGAGAGCCTGAACCAGCCTCCTCTGGAACATTCAATATCCGGATGTTTGACCTCCTCATTCTTCCTTCCATATCCAGACACTTTTGTTGTAAATCCAACACTTCGGATTGAAGTTTACCGACTGTAGTTTGGAGACTCACCACGTCGTCTGTATATGTCGTTAGGCTGTGCTCCATGTCAGACACCTTAGTTGTCATCGACTCTAGGTCAGAGCGAAGTCTCGCTACGCTGGTCACAACTTCGTTCTTTACCCCTTGTATTTCACTTTTCACTGCATCAAATTCACCGGTAAACGCATTTTTCAGTTCTGACCTAATCAGTGTCGAGAGTTCGTCTTTTAGGGAAGCAAGAAGTTCAGCTTTGACCTCAGCCATGCTAGCTTGTTTGCTATTAGCAGTATTTCGCCCGGAGTAGGAAAATTGTCGTAGGCTGTTCTCCATTGGCAAGATATCAATTTAAATTCCACCTCGGCCACTAGTATGTGACTTCCAATGAATATATGATCGATAACAATAAGCAACAAGCGCTAGAAATACAATTTTAAAATAAAGTTTGGCAGAGCTTTCCAACACGTGTCTTACTCCATGGTCTGCTCGATAGCGCCCCCCCCCTGAGTCTCTTTTTACAGGAGAGTGAACAGAGCCTCACATCTGGAGAGGATGAAAACTTCCTGTGTAATTAAACAATGAATGAAATCATCAACAGTATGAGTCATAGTTTTCAGCTCACAGGCTTGTACTGCAAACAAAAAATGTTCGACTCTGTTATCTTACTCACAATACTTTGAATGATTGCTTTCCTTCCTCAAGAAACTAGTTGTTTCCTTGAGGCTTTTACAGTATTGTGTTTGTAGAGCAGCAGGCAGGCCTCTTATACCCCACCCACCCTCTTTTCACACACACACACACACACACACACACACACACACACACACACACACACACACACACACACACACACATACACACACAGACACACACACACACACACACACACACACACACTCACATATGCACACAGATTTAGACAGAGGCACATGTAAAAACACACTGCAAAAACCCTCTAGCCTGCGGTGTAAAAGCTCATTAAAACTCCTTGGTACAACATGGCTTCCTATCTTGTGAAGCACAACAGCAAAATGTAAAATGTCAAACAGAATAGCTCTCAAATGAGGATTTGAAGACATTAAACATAATAGAGACAATTATTTCAGTGCCGGACAGTTTTGTGATTGTTATTCATCTCATTCTCTCTCTCTCTCCCTCCCTCTCTCTCTCTCTCTCTCTCTCTCTCTCTCTCTCTCTCTCTCTCTCTCTCTCTCTCTCTCTCTCTCTCTCTGACTGTGAGCATGTGCAAAGCTCTCTAATTGTCTCAGTGTTTTTGAAAATGTGTCATTATGTGAGCAGAGGCACCTACAGCACCAGTTTCAGTAGCCTTTGGACAGCATGTTCACAGTAGGCTGCTCTGCTCTGTTGCGCCATTTTCATCCTGTTATCGTTTATCACTCTTGTATTAATTTAAACTACTAAACTACAATAAAACAATACTATCTAATGACTTAGAATTAAATCAAGAATGAAAAAGAATTCATAGTCCCTCAATATTAACTCAAATGAAATTAAGAAAAGGAAATTATATCATTTTTTTGTTTACATTCTCGGCTCTTTTCATGGCATTGTTTTTTGTCCTTTTCTTTTTGGAATTCTTATTCACTAATTCTCACAAATACATGTCGACATATTTTGACTGGGAAGGTCATAAACATTATTGTACATGAACATTATTTGGTTTTGACTTTTGGACTTGCTGTGAGTCGATGCAATGAACATGATTGTACATTGACATTTGCTTGGTTTTGTTCTGCTGTACAGCGATGCATGCATCTTACAAGTGCTGTACATTTGTAAAGAGCCACTGGGGAGCTGAGAGTTTTGTATAATCTAACCATAAGATTGACTGTGAAGATAGAATATTAGCCTAACCTAAAAACAGACCAAACTACAATTCTTGCTGTGCCTCTCCGTTTAAGTACAGGCAGTTCTACAGAAGCTGTAAATGTGAGTGTGAGAGTTTGACGTGCATGTGTGCTGACAGAGAGGTTTGTCTGGCTGATGGGTTTGTGTGCTGCTGTCTCCTCTGGAGAGTGAATAGAGGCTTCTCTAAACAGTGCTGTGGGAGGCACGGCTCTCGGCAGAGGGGAGGCAGGGCTTTTTGTTTTTCTGACTGACTGTTGCCACCCACGGGGCATTTAGGGGGGTTCAGGTGTTGTGCTGATGTGCTTTCCTGCTGAGAATTTCACACCAGGTGCATTTTTATGGGAATTAAAAACTGCTGAACATAGACCCCCCTGTGCTCAGCCCCCCAGTGCATTTCATATTTTGGCACTGTTTAAAATTAGACTTTAGATTTGGGATGCTGTCAGAGTGGTGGTGTGTTTCTGTCCAGTTCATGTGAGAATACACGCACGCTACATCTCACTATGTCTGCTTTGTGATAAAGATGCATATTAATTTAAGCTGTTGTGTGGAGTTCTAGTGGAATATGTTTTGGTTCCAAGATGTCTTGCATCTTCTTATATGAACTTTAAACCTGCAATCCACCAGCACCTCTTTCAAGTTGGCTGTGCAAAGGGATTTTTTCTATTTTTCATGTCTTGCATGCAGCTTTGCATTCACTCGCATTGTATTTAATACAGAGCCAAAACAGACCCGATTTTATAGGAAAGATCTATTTTCTATACATGCATACAGTACATTCAGTGAATATCTTGGCAAACATGGAGCAGAGGGGTATTTTGACAATGTCAACACAGTTGTGTCTTCACATTCCGTTGCTGTTTTTAGGTCATTTTTGAATAGAATATGCTCTTACATATAGATTTATGTAGGTTTCAATCCGATTTTTATGTGATACATTTACAGGTATACATGTATGCTTGTAATTCTGTATTTGTCCAATTGTAGCAGATGGTTTTATTCATCACATTGTAGTCTTCCCTTCATGTCCAATTACATGCATATGGTGTGTGAATGTGTTTCATAATTATACCCCATGCTGCTATGCAGGATTTTGTTGAGAAATTGTAATGTATGTATGTGTGTTATTGAAATATATTGTGAGTGTTGTACTCTACTGTATGTGTGTGGGTTTGCTTGCTTGCATATGTGTGTGTGTGTGTGTGTGTGTGTTTTCTTGCTTACATATGTTGACCCTCTTATCTATTTGTGTGTGTGTGTGTGTGTGTGTGTGTGTGTGTGTGTGTGTGTGTGTGTGTGTGTGTGTGTGTGTGTGTGTGTGTGTGTGCGCTGACGGTCTGGTTTATGAGATGAGGGAGCATTATGAGCTCTAGAGATCAACACCACTAATAACGCTACTGCTGTCTGTTGCCATGGGTGATTTCATATGCCTAGAAATGAAGATAGATGCAGTGGGTCGGACCCGGCCAGATGCTGAGCAAAATGTGCCACTAGAAGAGAGAGAGAGAGAGAGAGAGAGAGAGAGAGAGAGAGAGAGAGTCTTCCTTCCCTCCTTCCTTCATTTCTTCCCTCCCTCTCTCTATGCCAGCCCTGGCAGCACCTCTTTCCACTGCAGGCTGCCAGGCAGTGACTATGTCACTGAGCTTGACAAGAGAGGTTTAGGTGGTCTCTGGAAACTAAAGCTAGCAAAAGGGTGAAGTGGTTAGATGATGAGTGGTTCAGTGCTACTTCACCTGGGCGTGAGTGAGTGAGATGACTCAGTGGGATCATACAAGCGAAGGTGATGTCAAGAAGAGTCTGAGTTGTGCTGAGACGTGCCAAGTCCCCCTCTTAAGACATCCTAGACCCCAGACACTTGCCCTGCTCTGACTGGCTGGACCAAGCATCCAATCAATTTCATTCTGCATTCGCAAATGTTAAATACAAATGTTAGTTTATCACACACTTTGCCCCTATTTATCTTGTATGTGAAGTGTCTGAAGCTTTGGGGATATGAAGACATATTGCTCTTATCATAGAATTCTTTAGCTCGGGACTCGTGGCTAATGCTAGTCCTCATTAATCAGGCCAGAGCACTGGGGTCAACAGAGCTAGACAGCAGATGGGCTGGTACCATGGGTTGTTTCTCATTTTATTACTTTACTTCTTTTTTACTCACCTTTTACCACAATGTCCTTCCTTAATTCTCTCACTCAATAGCTTCTTTATCTAGACTCTGTCCTCTGTCTCTCCTTTAGCTGCCTGCTAGCTTTCCAGGCTAATCTTCTTTCCTCGCTATCTTTCTCCCCTCCCTCCTCTCCTCCTGTCAGTCTCTTACAGGGAGAGCACGGTGGCTGCCGCATGGCCTTGGGCCCGGGCTCCTTTGACTTTGAGGTGTCAGACTGCTTCCTCCTTGGCTGTCCTCTGGGGCTGGTCCTGGCCATGAGGAAAACAGTTTTACCTGCTTTTCAGGGTGGGTAGCTCCCCCTACACGGACACTCACACTCACACTCAAACACAAGTCTCTGGCAGCTGTCAGATGCTCACATGTCAGAGAATTTCATGGATTTCACCAAATCCCACATTGCTTTCTTCTTGGCAAACAAAAGTTATCCAACCACATCCAGGCACAGCTCTTTTTCCAGCACCTTATCCAATCAATAAAAAAGTAAACAAAATCCACCAAGGTGTAGCCTATCTAATACATTTTCAAGCATCATGATTTCATGTCTGTAAAATATTTTCAATCTCTCTCTCTCTCTCCTCTAGTCTCCCAGCTCCGTCCAGCATGCGGTCAGCTTTTCAATCTGTTCTACCCGTCCGATCCCTCGGCCTCACGCCTGGAGCCGCTCTTCCACCCCACACTCCGGCAGCTGTGCCCCTTCTCTGTGCCCCGCTACCAGCGCTACCCCCTCGGAGATGGACGCTCTACCCTTATAGGTCAGTCTCAAGGACTCACCCTCTACAGTAGGATTTTGATAGCCTAGGAGTAGGCCTATAGTAAACTTTGGTGTAGTGAGGATCAGATTTTAACAAGGTTAGAACAACCACTGCCTGTCTGTAACGTATCCATTGTGTAATATATGCTGTGTTAACATGCAGTTAAGATTTAGGTAAAAGGCATTGCCAGACCAGGTGTACAACTACATTTGTACTTCATTTATACACATTTCAACAAGCGCAAAATTAGTTACCACCTTGCATTAATTGTACGCAGTACTTTAAAGTATATGCATTATGCTAATTCAGAATGTAATGTGTGAAGCTCCAGGTAATTAATGCAGTAGTTTAGGACTGAAAGGCCCACGTGAGAGATCACTTTCCTGATGTCCTTGTGAAAGACTACAAGCAGTTGGCAGTTATTATACAAGACCCACCCTATAGTTAACATTATGTTTTCTTTTATAGTGTCTCTCAGGTCCATTCTCTCTCTCTCTCTCTCTCACACACACACACACACACACACACCACATTAGTATTCAGGTGGGCATGCTGCATTCACTCAGTGCCAAGAAATGTTTCCATATTAGACTTCATGATCATGACTACGTAAAGGTCAATGCCTGCTGGTTCGGACCAAAACGTCACCTGAAATGGGATCTTCCCCAACACAAACATGCACACACGCAAAGATACATGCCCCCTAGCAGGTCTCCAGCTCTTGAAGGGCACTATTGTTTTTTCTCTGTGATGCTCTCAGCAGCACTACATAGAAGATCAAGTGGTCTACCTGACAAGTAGGAGCTTCAGCACACCAGCTCTTATGTAACTGTGGAGCATCACTTAATGGCATGCAAGAATGAATGACTAACTAGAAAATATGATCATTTAACTGAAATTGTGAAATAACAGTCAATAGCAGACTGAGGTAGTGGTATACAATAAGAAGTAGTGTGTTCAAGGATATGCATAGAAATGGTGAATTAAATATTTTTTATTACAACATAACCCAGATGATGAAACCAATTTCTTTCTTCAAATGTAATGAAGAACTAACCACTGCAAGGGTGAGAGTGAGAGATAGAAAAGGAGTAAGTTGGAGAGAAAAGAGAAGTAAAGACGTACTGTAAGAGAGGAAGAGTGAAGCAGTGTGATTCGCTAGTTCAAATCAGAAAAATCCTCTCATGTCGTCTTGTTCTAGTCTAGTGGATCAGACTCTCCCTTTCTGCAAAGAGTCTGCAAACCTGATCAATGGGACGCATTGACTTGCTGGTGGGTGGGCTCTTGGTTTGAACCTTAAAACGATTGGGTCTGCCTTTAGTCAATCACTAGCATTTAGTGGTGCTGTGCTCAAGCTGATGCCATCACTTTTGGCTACTGTCTGTACTTGCTGATCTTACCGTACCTCAAAAGTCAGCACCCACATCTTTCTTTGAAAGTACTTGGACATATTTTTCCTTGGGGCAACACGATAATAAAGAAAATTTGATACAACTTAAAAAGTAGCCATTGTACAGCTTGAATAGCAGTACAAATTTATTGTCTGAAAATAACTCAACATACAGCCATTAGCACCTAAACAGCTGGCAACAACAGTGGGTTAACCCCGCAATGAACATGTTCAAACTGTAGGCAGTATGGAGGCATAGTAGTGAAACAATAATACTGAGGGGAGCTGCGATGCCGGCACAGCCAGGCTCCTTAGGGTCACTTCTTTGGCCATGTGCTAATACTGGTGATGGGAGCTTCTCATTCTGCCATGCAGCCCCACTGGACTTAAAATATTGGGACATGTCCACAGTCAGCAGCATCTGCAAACAAAAAAGAAAGAGAAATATTTAAACATAGTTAAAGGGGTATATTTATGGGAGTTATGACTGGTTTATAACATTTGAGTTTGACAGAAAAGGGGGAGGTATATGGGGTGGGGTCTAGAAACGGCCCAGCTGTGCTCTTGATGCTGTCAGTGTCACCTGTACCACATTTCCACCCAGAGGGACAGAACTATTACATCTCCTAAGATGGGTTTAAGAAAGATTAGCTGCCTACACTGGTGAGCATCTCCATAATAATAGCTTACACAATGCTTGAACTCAAAGTTCTTGCCCACTAGATAGATGCTGTGCCATGCAAAGTCAGCCCATAGATTTCAAGAATCCAATCTGGTACTTGCTCAAAAGGAACATTATGAAGTTTACTTTTTTCAGGCGACCAAACTGGAATTTCTAAATGAGAGACCCAATGTTTATGTCTGTGGCAAAGTCAAGAGCCACGCTATTTACACATTTCTGGATAGCAATGCACTCTCAGGAGAATATTTATTGAATAGTGAGGACATTTATCACTAAAGGTGACAAAAGGTGTTGCTAGATTTGCTTATACATACAGGACCTTAAAATCCATAAGTGTTCATTGCAGACTAGAGCTGCTTTTACCTTGTATGCTGCTCCTGGCTTGAGAAACTATTTCCAGTTTGTGATATTTCCTCAAATGCTGTGGAACTCTCTGTGTCATACGGCCACACCCCTCTACAGGACACTTTTTCATTGGGCGGCTCGTTGGTGAGCAGGCTTTCCTGAGTGACTGTGCTGCGTCTCGCGCTTCTTGAGGGTTCCACTGGTGTACCTGTCTCAGATGTCGGGGCAGGTGAATCACGACAGCCGTGCAGCCGCTTACGATACAACTCTTAGATCCTCGGCCATGGGCCTTGACTTCTGTGTTAGATTCTTTGTCAGTGTTGCTCCTGGATGGACTATTTGGGGATGCTGCATCTTCTTCTGGTGCCTCCTCTTGTTGTGTTCCCTCTTCTGCACACGCTGGGGACGGAGTAGGATCCATTCCACCACTTCCATCTCTTAAAAACTTCTCATCTTCTGCATATGCTAAGTAGGTAGTGGTATCTAGTCCACTTCCATCTCTTGAAAACTCTGAAGAGTTAATATTTATGTAGTTATCACACAGTAGTGTATCCTCTTGAGTCAGCTCCTCTCGAGTCGGCTTGTCTTGGTCTCCCTCCTCCACATATGTTTTGGGGGGAGAGCAGGAGGGAGGCAGACCACCACTTCCACTGTCTGAGAACTCTAATGACTTAAAATCAGCCTGAAATAAAAGAATATTAACATTAATGTTTCACATTATTTACTCGTCACAGTTATTTTACCGTTATGAATTGTAGAACAATAACCATATTTATTTTTAACTCTTGTTTTATATAATTGTGCTGATTACCTTCGGAAATCAAAAACAAAGTGCAGAATGAATACATTGGGCCATACAGTACAAGTCAAAAAACTTAACTTACACTTTCGAAATCTTCGGTCTCCTGAATTAAGCCATATAGTGTATCTAATTCAACTTGTGGTTCTGTGATTTTACGTCTCTGAGGAAAACCTATTTCCAGTTTGTGATATTTCCTCAAATGCTGTGGAACTCTCTGTGTCATGCGGCCACACCCCTCTACAGGACACTTTTTCATTGGGCGACTCGTTGGTGAGCAGGCTTTCCTGAGTGACTGTGCTGCGTCTCGCGCTTCTTGAGGGTTCCACTGGTGCACTTCTCTGAGGTGTCGGGGCAGGTGAATCACTACAGCCTTGCAACCGCTTATGATACAACCCCTGGATCCTCGGCCATGGGCCTTGATTTCTGTGTTAGATTCTTTGCCAGCGTTGCTCCTGGATGGACTATTTGGGGATGCTGCATCTTCACCCAGTGCCTCCTCTTGTTGTGTTCCCTCTTCTGCACACGCTGGGGACGGAGTAGGATCCAGTCCATTTCCATTTCTTGAAAACTCTGAAGAGTTAATATTTATGTACCTATCACACAGTAGTGCACTCTCTTTAGTCGGCTCCTCTTGAGCTCCCTCCTCCTCCTCCACATATGTTTTGGGGGGAGAGCAGGAGGGAGGCAGTTCACCACTTCCACTGTCTGACTTCAAATCACCCTGAAATAAAATCACATTAACATTAATGTTTCACATTACTTACTCGTCACAGTTATTTTACCAATATGAAATGTAGTAGGATACCCATATTTATTTTTAACTCTTGTTTTATATAATTTGTTGATTATCTTCGGCAGTCAAAAACAAAGTGCAGAATGAATACATTGGGCCATACAGTACAAGTCAAAAAACTTAACTTACACTTTCGAAATCTTCGGTCTCCTGAATTAAGCCATATAGTGCATCTAATTCAACTTGTGGTTCTGTGATTTTACGTCTCTGAGGAAAACCTATTTCCAGTTTGTGATATTTCCTCAAATGCTGTGGAACTCTCTGTGTCATACGGCCACACCCCTCTACAGGACACTTTTTCATTGGGCGACTCGTTGGTGAGCAAGCTTTCCTGAGTGACTGTGCTGCGTCTCGAGCTTCTTGAGGGTTCCACTGGTGCACTTCTCTCAGGTGTCGGGGCAGGTGTATCACTACAGCCTTGCAACCGCTTATGATACAACCTCTGGATCCTCGGCCATGGGCCTTGATTTCTGCAGTTGATTCCTTTTCAGTAATGCTGGATGGATTCTGGTTATTAGGATGTTCAAGACCCTGTTCAGATGACTCCTCGTGTTGTCCCTCAACCATGCCTGTTGAGGAGGTGGTAGGACTCAGAGGGGGCAGCTCACCACTTGTGTTGTCTGAGAGACCTGAGGAACTTGTCTTACTCTGCAAAAGAACCCCAAACATTCAGCAACATTAACATTTTTATTGCACATTCTTTTTGCACTGTTGTGTAGATTATTACTTACTATTACTAGACCAGGGTGCCCAAACCTTTTGGAACTACTTATGAAATGAAAAAGATGGACCATGATTGAATTTAAAAAAATGCACTCGCATCCTGTGCACATAAGTTATGCACACTGCCCCATGATATGGCCTATTCATTGTTCCCTCATTAAACGTGTCTTTCATTTCTTTAAAAAATGTCCTTTCATGAAGTAACTCTGTCAATATGCTACTTGTCTTCCGTGAATAACGTCAGAGAGCAACTCTTTCACACCCGGACAGGGCTCTCCAATTTTTATAAAGAACCTGTCTAGGTCACTTTGCCATCTCACGTCAGTGCACAGCAGAGTTGCAGTAACCTCCAAGATCAGCCGCCTTTGAACCGGCTGTGCCGCACATACGTGTACTTCCAGTCTTTCACAATATGGAAATTTAACAGACTTTTTTTTATTAGTCTGTCTGTATTCTTTTTCTTTTCCTAGTTGTCCATTTCATTTGGGAGGTTGGGTTGTGTATCCTCATTTGGATGTCTGATATGTAATCTTTTTACAGGTACTGATCTGTGAGGACATTTTGTATGGTAATTTCTATAAAATTAGAAAAATGATATACATGTTGATTTCTTATCAAATAATACGAAATCAACAGAAATACAAAAACATTTTCACAAACCTCAAGCATGTTTTTCTTTTAAGGCATATGAAATGCTTATCTTGCCAACCCTTATTTGTCGCTGACCCTAATATCGAAGTCTATACTGTATGCTGTTTTACAGTGCTAAATGCTAAATGCACAATGACCAAATTTTGTGCAACGTAGACCGAGATGACGAAACGGCAGCTAACACTAACAGAACAGGGCATGTCAAAAGGAAACCTAGGCTAATCTATTTGGTTTCGTTTCGACTGGGCGTCTTTCAATGCAACAATATGACGCGCCTTGCTAGAAGTTAAAGAAACGCTACATTTCACATGTTCACAACAGTAAGATGGTAATGAATGGCCAATAGACACCAAGGCAACCAAAGGTGAAGGAGAGATGTTGGTAGACGTAACGGCTGAAAAAATGTCAAATACACCCTCACAGAACAATGCAAGAGCAGGACCGGCCCAGAACATGTGACCCATACTGGCTGGTCCTAAATGGCATCAGCCACAGCTAGAGTCTGCACCTGGTTTTCTTTTGGACCAGTGAACCTTATGCACTACTTTAGTAGTAGTAGTGTTGTAGTAGTAGTACTAGTAGTAGTAGTAGTAGTAGTAATAATAATAATAATAATAATAATAATAATAATAATACATTTTATTTGAGCACCTTTCAAGTCATACAAAAACACTGTACAAGAGAAAGTTAAAACAAAACAAAAATAAAGAAACGCATAAGGCAATTACTTAAAAGTGGAAACATTATGTAAGACAAGAAACAAACAGGTAGAGTAAAACAGTGACTCATTTTGGTCAAGACTACGGTGGAAAGGCAAGGGTGAAAAGGTGAGTTTTTAGTCTGGATTTAAAGATGGAAAGTGAAGCGGATTGACGTATTGTACTGTAAGTGGGGGGGGGATTCCAGAGTTTAGGACCAGCTACACTAAATGCCCTATCACCCATAGACCAGAGACGAGCAGAGGAGGTGAAAAGGAGGTGTACATTTACTGAGTGTGAGGTGTGGGTGTGTTGGAGTGGGGTTAGGAGATACGTGAGGTAGGTGGGAGGATTTTGTATTGTACGGGAAGCCAGTGTAGCTGATGGAGGATTGGAGTGATATGTTGCCATGGTCTTGTGTGGGTAAGAAGTCGTGCCGCAGAATTTTGAACATGCTGTAGTCTGTATAAAGTTTTAGGTGGGAGACCATACAGAAGGGAATAGCTGTCAAGTCAAGTCTGGTTATGGTTATGGTTATGAAGACGTGAATGAGTGACTCCGCAGTGCTGAAGTCAAGTGAGGAGTGGAGTTTGGAGATTGTTTTGAGCTGGAAGAAGGCAGTTTTTAAGCGACATGTTTTAATGTCAAAAGGGAAAGCAGAATCGATAATTACACCAAGGTTTTTTTTACTTCAGAGGTGGTGGTGGTGAAATAGCCGGGAATGGAAAACAGGTATACTGTTCTATTTTTTTTCAGTAGTGTAGGCATAGCAATGAGAATGGCTTCTGTCTGATCATGGTTGAGTCTTGAGAAAATTCAGTGACTCTTCTATTTTTTCAGTAGTGTGGGCGTAGCAATGTGAATGGCTTCTGTCTGATCATGGTTGAGTCTGAGAAGATTTTGCGTCATCTATTTTGTGTTATTGAGGCAGGTGGCTAGGTTAGCAGGAGGGAGTACTTGGGAAGGTTTTGCTTTTGCTTTTACAATTAACCCATGGGGTAGAATTTTAAACTGTGTTTTCAACAGCTTAAAATGCTCCAAATTTCACTCCAAAAGCTATGTACCATCACCAGACATATTACAACACAGCACTGTCAGTGTGTACTGTATGACTACAAATAACTTATTCAGTGGTTAAAACAGTGTTTTTATGACGAAACCACTGTGGTGGTGGTCAGTGAGGTCCCCCTAAACTGTGAAGCGCTTTGGGTGTCTAGAAAGGCGCTATAGAAATCCAATGTGTTGTTGTTGTTGTTTATGCAGTCTTTACAAACCTTTTGTAAACAAATAACATGTGGCTGCTTGCATAGACACACAGTTTTAACCACTATTTAGTAATTTGTTGTCATACACACTAGGGTGCTGTGTTGTAATGTGTCTGTTGATGCTTCACATTTTCTGTTCATTTGGAGTATGTTAAAATGTTAAACACACAGTTCAAAGCCCTGCCCTCATGCATTAGTTGTTAGTGCTAATTCTCTCAAGGAAACCTACAGTATAGGCTATGTAAGGGGTAACGGCCGACGAGGTGACCAGTTCCACAGAAATAATTGGTGAGGTGGAATCTAGAACTCCGGCGACGCGTGGAGACTGAGTTATTCCGCCAAGCCAATTATTTCTGTAGAACCAGAGAGGATTCAAGCGGATCTTTGGTAGAACTGGTCACCTCGGAGGTCGTTATCTCGCTTATCCCGTTTCTGTTTATCTCTAGTATATTTGAAGAAGTGTATAAAACGTAAAAGAAATATGCAACTATTTTCAGTTGAAAGTAGATCTACAAGGCTGCTTATTGTTGTTATAGTTACCATTCTAAAAGGCATTCATATGGAACAGTAATCAGATTAGTTATTTTTTGGAACTACTTCCAAAGTAGCCAGTTATCTGGAAATAATGGTCACCTAGCAGCCAATCAGAGAAGAGAATCGCGTTCTGAAGGGAGATAAGGTTGAACCAGAGATACTTGAGCAATAGACCTCTTGTTGAAATTGACTGAAGTTGCCCTTTAACCAACTCTGCTTTAACCGTATGCTGCCAACTGAGTAAAACTGTTTGGTAACACTTTACTTGACGGGTGAGTACATAACACATTCATAGCAGCTGTCATAAAATGCTACAAAGCATTCATGACTGTTTCATAAGACATGACTCCTCCTTCATACCCAACCCTTAAATGTATCTAAACTAAGTGAGTGTCACGTCACTGACCCAAACGTCTAAGCATTTTGTTCATTTCGAGATCTACCAGCACAGCCTTGGCAATCGTAGGTCATCGTCATATGGAGCACCTCTGCGCTAGACAGTCAAAAAAAAGAGAGTAAGTCAACTTACACTTTCCACTACTCCGCACTCATCAACTGATCCATCTTGTTTGCCTAAATCAACTGTTGGTTCTCTAATATTGTGTCTCTCAAGAGAACCTATTTCCAGTTTGTGATGTTTCCTCAAATGCTGTGGAACACCCCGTGTCATGTGGCCACACCCCTCTACAGGACACTTTTTCATTGGGCGGCTCGTTGGTGAATACGGCTTCCTGACGCAGATTGTAGCTTTTCGGGCTTCTTGAGGGTTCCACTGGTGTACCTGCCTCAGGTGTCGGGGCAGGTGAATCACCACAGCCGTGCAGCCGCTTACGATACAACTCTTGGTTCCCCGGCACCAAGCCTTAACTTCTGCGTTAGATTCTTTGTCAGCGTTGCTACTGGATGGACTCTTGGGGTTATCACACAGTAGTGTATCCTGTTGAGTCGGCTCCTCTTGAGCTCCCTCCTCCTCCACATATGTTTTGGGGGGAGAGCAGGAGGGATGCAGTTCACCATTTCCACTGTCTGAGAACTCTAATGACTTCAATTCAGCCTGAAATAAAAGAGCATTAACATGAACTTTCATCAAGTATAATTTGCCATTATTTACTCGTCACAGTCATTGTGTCACCTATGACCAATGTTTATTTTTGACTTGTTTCATTGTGCTGATTACCTTCGGCAATCAAAAACAAAGTGCAGAATGAATACATTGGGCAATACAGTACAAGTTAAAGAACTTAACTTACACTTTCAATAGCTCCGGGCTCCTGAGTTGATCGATCAAGTTCATCTAATTCAACTTGTGGTTCTCTAATTTTACGTGTCTGAAGAGAACCTATTTGCAGTTTGTGGTATGACCTCAAATGCTGTGGAACTCTCTGTGTCATGCGGCCACACCCCTCTACAGGACACTTTTTCATTGGGCGACTCGTTGGTGAGCATGGCTTCCTGAGGGACTGTACAGCATCTCGGGCCTCTGGAGGGTTCCACTGGTGCACCTGTCTCAGGTGTCGGGGCAGGTGGATCACGACAGCCGTGCAGCCGCTTATAATACACTTTTTGGTTTCTCGACACCAAGCCTTGACTTCTGTGTTAGATTCTTTGTCAGTGTTGCTCCTGGATGGACTATTTGGGGATGCTGCATCTTCTTCTGGTGCCTCCTCTTGTTGTGTTCCCTCTTCTGCACACGCTGGGGACGGAGTAGGATCCAGTCCAACACTTCCATCTCTTGAAAACTCTGGGTTAATATTCCACTAGGCACAGACACAACAAAAAGTTTTACAAAATCAACACAATTAGATAAATTATGATGAATGAACATGAATTACTGTTGCTATAGTTATTGTTGTTTGCTAAGATGGAAATCTACTCTTTATTTTATTAGTGTCATTCAAAACAGCATCAATAAATTAATGATTTTGATCCTCTTGACTGGGTATTTTACACAAGGCACTATTTCATCTCTTACCTTGGAGATGGTGCGCCATCCTGTAGGCCCCTTCTCCAGCTTGTGGAACTTCTTCATGTGCTGGTAAATATTTCTTCTCCAACGGCCACACCCCTTCTGAGGACATAGTTTCTGTTTGCGCTGGCTGGGTTGGGACCGTGGCTTTTCTCTGCTGCGAAGCACAGCAATTTGAGCTTCAGAAGGCCCAAAATGGTGCACCTGTCTGAGATGTCGGGTCAGGTGGACCACCACAGCAGTGCAGCCCTTCATAATGCACTTCCTAGTTGGTCTGACTTCTGCACTGATGGCTTCCTGTGGGCTCCACTCGTGCACACGTCTGAGGTGGCGGGGCAAGTGGGCCACCAGAGCATTGCAGCCACTTACAATGCATCTCCTGGTTCCTTTGCCACTTCTGCTTCTAGATTTTTCTGTTTCGCTATCTCCAGTGTCCTCCTCATCCTCCGTTTCACTAAGTTCTTGTGAAAATACTGAAGAGGTAAGGTTCTCCTGTTAAACAAAGACAGACATTGCTATGTTAGAATACATTTTCGTGAGGTGTCTGGTTGTTGGCCCTTGTTGGTCTTCTACTTGCCTTTTCAGATGAGGCCCAGTCTGTCCAGCGTTCTTCCTCCCTCATAGGCACCTTGACTACCCCATCCAGTGGAAGATCCAGTCGATGAATACGAACAACACAGTTTATCATATCCATCACCGGAGCATCAGATGCAACAACTTCCATCTTGGATAAAAAAGAGAAAAAGTATTAGACCAATGAGACACACAGTGATAACAATTTCATCATAGATTGGCTCACATTAATGAGTCAAATTTGTGTTGTGCCAAACAACTAGCCTTAGCCATTCTAAAACCAGCGTAACCTACAACTCTGGAGGCTTCTTGTTTACATGAAGTGTGGCATGGTCATGTGTGTGAGACATGCATGAGTTAGGGGTGCCAGGAGAGGATGGAATCCCGTAGAGGAGAGACTTCAACAAGGTTGGGAAAGAGACACCTTGTTTCTGATGGCCAGTAACTCATTCCATTATTGGGGGACAGTGGATGAGGACGGTCTATGCCAGGCAGGGTGCCTTTGAGAAGTGTGTAACCATGTAAGTCTGGACTGAATACAGGTACTGTAGGTGGGCGCAGATTTACTGGTTTAGTCAAATTAACCTACTTGATGGGGACAGGTAGAGGTAGCCCCAAGAAGTCAAACCTAGTGTGTAGACTACTGGTGATTGTATGAATTGATTGATTAGATTGTTTAAAAACCAGACCATGCCACTGCATCAAGGATAAAGGACTATTCACAGCATTGGCTATGCAGCTCTTTGTTATTCAACTAGGCTACTTGCCTTCTCAGCCTCCTGGACTGGTGCATGTATACTGTTGGGCAGGCTTCTCCCCTCCACGCTGGATGAAGCAGACTCTTCCCCGCATTCTTCATCTCCCACAGGCACCTTGACTACCACATCCAGTGGAAGATCCAGTCGATGAATACGAACAACACAGTTTATCATATCCATCACCGGAGCATCAGATGCCACAACTTCCATCTAAGATTTTTTTTAAAAAAAGAGTGAAGTTTAAATAGGGCAGCAGCCATAGCTCATAGGGTCTTAGATTGACTGATGCCAGCATTGTGCTTGCAACAAAGTCCCACTTTAGTCCCCAAGATGTGAGAGCTGTGCTGCTGGCACAGTGAATGTGAAATGACTTGGACTAGGCTAGTCTGCAGACTCCATAACATTCTTTGCATTAAAAATTTGCACAAGACGGGGGGGAATGTTTCACAGTATCACAGAGGTTTTAATCTAGTTTAATAGTGATCTCCATGATAAGGCTTGTCAAAGCCACCATTTCTTGCACGCACACACAGTTTGAGTGTAATCTAACAGCGAAATGTGTCTTCATTGAATTGCCCCCCTGGTGTGCGTGTGTGTGTGTGTATACATGTGTGTTATGGCTAAACAGGTTCGGCTAACGTTAACGTTACTTGAGAAGTCTACGGTACGATTCTGTTACATATAGCATGCTGAAGCTGAAAAGGCAGACGTAAACTTACTTGCATCATTAAATATTGGGAAATTCCACTTCTCTGAACTAACGTTAAACCGTTAGTAACGTTAGTGCATGGTAACTGAACGAAACATGCACAATAGCGGTGCTTTGGTTCTCTGTGTCACGTTAAGATGGTGGCAGCATACTGGTTCAGCTGACTGGCGCACCAACTTTGATATCGCAGCTTCATGACCACTGAGATAATAAATCCTTCGAAAATTTGATCTTCTGCTCTGATCTTCAAAAGTTCGGCATGGCTTCAGATCCGACACACACAACAGTAACCTACTTCCGGGTACGATACTCGCGTCATATCCACGCCCCCTTTTAAATAAAGGAGTCGGCTGGCTGGCTACAGTGGGAACTTTTCTCATCTGGCAAAAAAACATCCAGAGTAGACAATAGACTTGTTTCACACCTGAACATTCCGAGGTTCTAAAAGCATTCCATGGTAGTAAACTGAACATTCTACCATTGAAATGCATTGGATTTATGCCTCTTTCTGACTTGAAAAAAATGGGTAATAATATTTAAAATAAGTCTAAATTCACTTTCTTTCAAATAATACACATTTGAAGCACGCAAATTTGGAGGTCCCGTGTAGATAAAAGTGGTTTTACATTTATGTGCATGAAGCTTCAATCTATTCAGGACCTCCCAATTTGTGTTTCAAATGTGTATTATTTGAAGGAAAGTGAATTTAAACATGTTTGAAATGTTATTACCCATTTTTTCAAGTCAGAAAGAGGCATAAATCCAATGCATTTCAATGATAGAATGTTCAGCTTACTACCATGGAATGTCGGAAATATCACCAGGCATCACTGACTCTTGTCTAATAAAATATATTTTAGCTTAGAGGGGAGGGGGGTTGTCAATGTGTGACCTTGCAGAGAGATCTTTCACCCCTTATTTTTTAGCCTATTTTCATTCTTCTTTATTCTCTCTTTCAGCTGACACAATGTTGAAACACCCGGGGGGTTCAGCCCTGTTGGAAACAGATCTTCCTCCTGAAGGTGTTCCTCCAGTTGAAGTGGAGGTGGTCTCTGAGGAAGAGGTTGGAGACGGACTTCCACATAAGGCAAGATTGTCCAGGAGCGACAGTGAAACATCAGCTGCCTCTCAGCATCGATCTGTCAGCTACCTCACAGACTGTGAGTGTACACTAATACAGAGCCAGTTGCACTGCAGTACACACACACACACACACACACACACACACACACACACACACACACACACACACACTCTGTCTATTATTTTACTACTCTCTGATTCAAGATAAAATTGGTGACATAAGTCAACTTTAGAATGGTATGAGTCTAAAATTAAGCTCATTAAATTAGGTTGAAACAACGTAACAACATATGACACATCAAGCTGAGTTTGAAAATGAATATGACCTCAGTCTAAAGGTTGTTAATAGGGTAACTGGAATTGGTATTAGGCCTATGTAGCCCAAAAGGATAAATGTCTGCAACCATACTGATCAGCAGGAATTTATTCTGTGGCCTATACTTTTCCCTCCTTAGTCTGCAGTCAGTGGTGGGGCCAGAAGAGGCTGGACTATGTGCTCTTCTGCCCTGACGTCCTCACTACCTTCCCCACTGTGGCTCTGCCTCACCTC
Organism: Sardinella longiceps; assembly: GCA_027497455.2. Lineage (NCBI taxonomy): Eukaryota > Metazoa > Chordata > Actinopteri > Clupeiformes > Clupeidae > Sardinella > Sardinella longiceps. The sequence continues at coordinate 24,010,247 of JAODXP020000020.1, forward strand.
TTCCATGCCTCCTACTGGGAGTCCACAGACGCCGTGGCCTTCATCCTACGACAGGTAGTTTTGATTTTCAATTTTGGTTCATGACTCTGGTTACTTGGATTTCATGCTCTCTGTTTTGTTTGGAAAAGTAAAGCGGATGTTCTATTTTTGGCTTGCCTCTAACCCTACAACAAACGTGATCAAATGTGAAAAATCTTTTACAGCCATTGTTTGTCCGTAAAGCAGTTAATGCAAACAAAGAAAACAAAACTGCATGTTCCGTATGCAGAAATAAAGAGTTCTTGAAGCAGACAGGATCTCTGCTGATTGAAACAGATTTGGCTGCTGGTCCATCTCTGTGGCACACTGTCCTTGTGCTGCACTGGCTCCACTGGTTCCTGATGAGGTCTGTGCTCTAGGCTTGAGCTTGGGCTGATGAATCGATAGTATTAACAGCATGTGTCTTTTGTGTGTCCAAATCTGTTCTGCTCTCTCATGCCATTGGCTGTGTACTCAGGGGGGCTGATCTGAGGTCAGACTCCTGCCTGCCTATTCTCTGTGCTTTGGGAAGAATTGTTTCTCTTCTCTAGACTGCCTGCAGACCACTGCAGGAGGTATTTCTTTTTCTAACCCAGGGCTACATCAACAATAAGTTACATGAGTTTAAAGCAAAGCAGTACAATAATAAAAATAAAATAAATAAAAATTTATTTGACATTGTCGTGTTGCATACCTCTTGAACAAGTTCTTTTCATCGACACTCTACTTTATTTGGTGGTATTTCTTAATTTCCTCTGATCTTGGATTGACAATTGTCTGAGCAGTTAGTAACAGCCAGCCTTCAGTCACTGTATGATGTGTCATCTCTGGATCTCATTGTACCTTCTAGACATTTCTAGCAATGCAAGACCATCAACCTCAAGGGCATCTATTTTCTCCCTGCATAGCTGTCTTGAGACTTTCTGCATAAAATGGACAGCTGGGACCACAACAACAGTAACAGACCCAGATATTTCAACATAAAAATGCTATTTTTATGCCTTTGGGAAAGAATTTGTGCTATGTTGTTTCCCTAGCCTTCACTTAAAAAGTCTAGACCACCTAGTCTAGTCTAGACCACATAGACACTCCCACAAGATTTGCTTGTTTAACATAGCGACATGTTAAGCAATGTGAAGTAAATTAAACCAGAAATGTATGTATTGTAATGATCTTATAATGATCTTCCCTTCTATATTATTAATTGTTTATTCAATTTTAAAAACTTGCTGAGCAATATTGTCTCACCTTGTTTTCATGAAAGAATACTACTCTGTAGTTCCAACTATTCAGTATCCAGTTGGAATTTCTATTTCCCTGATCAGATCTGTGTGTCTGAGGTTTGGTCTGTGTGTGTTGCCTCCTCTGCATTGCCCCGTGCACTGCTGCAGCCCTGCTCACACGCACTCACACACGCACACACACACACACACACACACATACACAGGCTCTCTGATGTCCTGCTAGCAGACCTTGACCTGGGGGGGAGAGAGAGAGAGAGAGAGAGAGAGAAAGAGAAAGAGACAGACCTATGGCGTCAGAGTGATGTCACAGGACTCAGAGCTATTTCTGGAAACAAAGGAGTTGCAAAGGGGCACATCGATCTTTCGTCCAGGGAATCAGAAGAGGAATGGGTGTGGGAGGTGATTGTGTGTGTGTGTGTGTGTGTGTGTGTGTGTGTGTGTGTGTGTGTGTGTGTGTGTGTGTGTGTGTGTGTGTGTGTATGGATGGGGTGGGCTCCCTGAGGCCTCCATGGTTCTTTAGCTCTGATGTCCATACACAGGCTTGACACATGGACAGCTCCTGATGTGGGCTGTTAGGTGCAGTGTGGACGGCAGCTAGCCACAGAGCACCTAATGCAGTACAACAAAGGAGAAAATATCAGGGATTTCATAACTTAAATGTTTCGCTTGGCTCTGACAAAGGCTTATCACACTGTTTCCCCACTCAGTTTTTTTTCCTAACAAAGAGGCTGTAAGTGTCCCAGAAGCATTCCAAACAAAACAGATTGCTGCAATATTTTTGAAAATGCTGGGTTTTTACCCTTGTGGGAGGTATGTAGATGATTTGGTCAGAGTTTTCTTGTGTTTATAAGCTGTGATAAAATATGTAAATTGTGTCTTTATTACACTCCCCACCCCTCCTTTTTTAATAAAACTTTGGGCCACAGTGCAACGGAGCAGTCGTTGTGATATTGTGATCATCTCCATGCAGCCCCTGAGCACACTGTCTGACTCACACTCATTTCTCTGACATGATGCCTGTGAGGAGCTCTGGCCCAGCTGCTGTCTCAGCTCTGCCTGATTACATTTAGCCACATGCTAATTGCGGACTCGCTGATTTGTCATCCTTGTGTGGTGATTGGCCAGGTGTTGCGGTGCGACTGCCTGAAGGTGGGCAAGGCGGACTGCTGTGATGCCATGCCCCTCTGCCCCTCCAGCCCGCGGGAGAAGTGGCTCCGCCGACGCACCCACGTCAAACTACGGGTACGGCCACCTCACGCCAAACTGTCATGGAACACGACCCCAGACGCTCCCCCTCTGCCCAGTGCAGCCTACACAACTAGAGCAAGTTCATTATGTGTGAACCAGCCCAGACTGGGACTAGTGCAGCCTACACAACTAGAGCAAGTTCATTATTAGCAGTCCAGACTGGGACTAGTGCAGCCTACACAACTAGAGCAAGTTCATTATTAGCAGTCCAGACTGAGACTAGTGCAGCCTACACAACTAGAGCAAGTTCATTATTAGCAGTCCAGACTGGGACCAGTGCCACTGACTGAGTCACTCTGGGCTGCAGCTGACTTCCTGTGGGCCTGAGAGCACACAGAATAGCAAAGCCACTGCAGCTCTGCCCTCAAGGCTCTTTGACCTCCTTTAACAGCTGCACTCAGTGGCAGTCAGATCCTCTCAACTTATTTGAGCTCATGGAGAGGAGGAAAAGACATTTGGCTATGAGATCTGTCTGAGTGTCCACTGAGTAGCAAGATGACAATTTGAGATGTTATAGCCAGAGAGACCATTTCTGCTATACTAATTCAAAGTTGATTCAAAGTGAAATGTCAAACTGTTACTGTACTAAGTGAAGGAATTTTCAATGAAGCAAAATTAAAAAAAAAAAAAAAAATATTCAAATTACATAATTATTTCCAATCAAGAGACCTCATAGTGATGCAATATCCACGGACCAAAAGGTTTCTGCCACATGTCACAAATTATTACAAAGATGGAACCTGATATTTGAGTCAGTCATGCAAAAACTCAAATGTTTCATCTTTCTGACATGCTGCTGGGATTGTTAAATGACCCTGAGCTAATGAACATAATTGTGCCCCTAAGAACACAGTCAGTCAGTCACACACACACACACACACACACACACACACACACACACACACACACACACACACACACACACATTACATAATCTTACATGAAATAACATTTTGTCCCTGCACGTCTCTCTCCCACAGAATGTGACGGCCAACCACCGAGTGCATGATGTGATTGCCACAGAGGACGGGCCCCAGACTCTAGTGGGGCGATTCATGTACGGGCCCCTGGACATGGTCACTCTGACAGGGGAGAAGGTAAGTAAGGGCCCTCACTCACAGCCATGCATCCATCTCTGACATTACAGACAGAGAACCTGACACACGATTAAAGGTTTGAAAGGCAATGACATTAATGAATGAAGTGAAGTGTTTTTTTATTATCATTTCAACCATATACACTGTAAAGTCAAAATAGATGCTGTTTCACCAGGGATGAAGTCATGCTACATTTAAGCTCTAAAAGACAAGGCTACATATTTAGTACATGCATGAAGGAATGATGGAATAATGCTGTCATTTCTAATCAATTGCTAAAATGTGTCCAGAAACATGTGTGTGCATGCATGTTCCTAAGCCATTTCTAGCATATTAATCTTTGCCCGATTAAACAGTACTGTATGCACTCCACGCACAGTCAATGTACATTTCAGCACACAGACACACACATCTGTGTCCCTCAACAGTCCTGTCCTGTTCTGTGCACAGTGCTGAAATGTGCATCATGCATACAGTGTGCAGGCTGGGGATTACATGTGCATAGATAGAGAGAGAGAGAGAGAGAGAGAGAGAGAGAGAGAGAGAGAGAGAGAGAGAGAGAGAGTCATTTCAACTGAGGCTGTGCAAGGAGAGAGGGGGAAATATCCAGCCTTGCTCAGGTGGTAGCAGGTCCAAGGACAAGACTGTGGTCCCAATTTAGCAGTGCTCTCTGGCCTCCTATGTGTCATTACAGAGGAACCTCTCCGGCCTCTGCCCTCTTTGTGTGCCCTGTGGGTCCTGCCTTCAAACACACACACACACACACACACACACACACACACACACACACACACACACACACACACACACTACGCCCACTCCTTCCCCTTACCTTTATTTTCTCTTTCTCTCCATCTTCATCCTTTCTTTACAATATAGGATATGTGTGTTTTCCATGTGTGTTCTCATGTTCTCTCTCTCTCACACACACAGGTGGATGTGTTTTTGATGTCTCAGCCTGCCTCGGGTCGCTGGGTGTTTTTTGACACTGAGATCACCACCAACAGTGGGCGAGTGGCGTACACCATCCCTGCTAATAAGCGACTTCCCGTTGGAGTCTACCCTATAAAAATGGTGGTCAAGTATGTACTTTATGTGTATATGAATGATGGCAAAATCCTAACACTTACCACAAATCATTTTATTGCTGGTGGAAATTAAATTAAACTTTTCTAGAATATTAATATTAATCTAATTTTGATTATTTATTACACTCTTACACACACTCCGAGCAGTGGGTTGTGAATTAGAACAGCTCAATGGTATTTTTTGCCCTCAACGTCACCTTCCAGGCACTACCTTACCTCATCCTAACCCTCATCAGAACCCTAGATTTGGGGGTGTGCTGCCTTGAAGGCATTGCTGCCTATAAGGTGCTGTTGAAGGCAAAAAAGACCAAAGATCTTGAGATCATGCTCCTGTTTGGAACTCACCCCAAGTTTGATTCCCTGACCAGCAGACTGTATGCTTCTATGGCTCTAACAGACGCCTCCTTTGGACTGCTCATATAGTACCCTTTGATTGCAAAAGATGTTGCTTTTGATCAAAATGGAATGCAAATCCTTTCAATGATCCTCCTGGGTACAACCCTCTATACAGTAAATGTACTATTTAAATTAGTAAGTTTAAATTATACAGTATATTATTTCTAAAACCCTCTCATGATCTTTCTCCTATATACAAAGTACTGTACATCTAGAGATTTCTAAAACCCTCTCATGGTTTATCTCTCATACTGTATATGGTACTGTATAGCAGTTTTTCCTATCACTTCAGGCCAATAGTATACACCACAAGTCTGATTCTATGTGTTGCTGGCCCCACCATACTTACCCACGCCCGTCCCACAGGGGAGACCAGACGAGTGCTGAGGCCTTCCTGACGGTGCTGCCCAAGGGCATGGAGTGTGTGGTGTTCAGCATCGACGGCTCCTTCGCTGCTAGCGTGTCCCTGATGGGCAGCGACCCCAAGGTGCGCGCAGGTGCTGTGGATGTGGTCAGGTACGTCAGCTGTCATCATCATCATCTCACAAGGCCACTGGTCTTCACATGGCCATAATAGCCACAATAACTCAACAGTCTGTGCATGCGAGGCAAAGCTGTGACTTTCTTTAAGTCTCTACTCTCTATGCTTTGTTGTGTGAAGCACTGGTAATATGTTAAGCTTTAGTCAGTGATTGAGTGCAGAGGTGCAGCGAGAGCTGTGTGCTAATGCTAAATAATAATAATAATAATAATAATAAAGTCACTTCGGCTCCTATAGCCCAGCAGGGAGCGGCACGGCGGCGGCACACACATAATATTACAGCAGAAATCAAATGCTGGAGAAGTGCAGCTCTATATAAGCTCTCAGAGCCGAGGGAGCTCAGAGTGCATCACTATTGATTTAGTGGCAGCCCAACGCTGTCGGGAGAAGAGGCCATTTACTGCACTTCTCAACTCTACTCAAATAGTCCCTTCACGCCGCCAGGACACGACTATAATTAGCTTTCAGCAGTGTGAAAATTAATTAAACTGTTGAGATTGAAGAATTACTTTTTTTCTACTATTGGTACAGAAGGCCACAAATCCTGTCAGATTGAGAATGACATACAGACAGAGGTGAAATGAAATCACTACAGACTTTTTTTTTTTTTGAAGTTTTGAACTGCTGAAGCAGAGACAGAGTAGTGCCATTTTCATATGCAGGTAGCCATGCTCACAGTCTAAGTGTGTGTGTGTGTGTGTGTGTGTGTGTGTGTGTGTGTGTGTGTGTGTGTGTGTGTGTGTGTGCGTGTGTGGCCTTGCAGACACTGGCAGGACCGGGGCTACCTGATCATCTACATCACGGGCCGTCCGGACATGCAGAAGCAGAGGGTGGTGTCGTGGCTGTCTCAGCACAACTTCCCCCAGGGCATGGTCTTCTTCTCCGAGGGCCTGGTGCACGACCCTCTCCGCCAGAAAACCATCTTCCTCAGGGCTCTGGTGCAGGAGGTGCGACCCACAGCCTCTCTTCTCTTTTACTGTCACCCCTCCCTTCATCCTGTCTTCCTTACTGCAATCTACCTGTTTAGACTTTATCTCTCTATCTCCCCTCCTTTCATCCAGTAGATTACAATGGATGTCATACTTTTACAATGTCCATATTTACACAAGTGGCAAGCAAGACCTAAGCAAGAATTTGTGTGTGTGCGTGTGTGTGTGTGTGTGTGTGTGTGTGTGTGTGTGTGTGTGTGTGTGTGTGTGTGTGTTTGCAGTGTCACATTAAGATCAGTGCGGCGTACGGCTCCATGAAGGACATGTCTGTGTACAGCACACTGGGCCTGAGCCCCTCACAGATCTACATCGTAGGCAGACCGTCCAAGAAACACCAGCACCAGTGCCAGGTAGACTATTGTACAGTGTACACACACACATACACATACACACACACACACACACACACACACACACACACACACACACATACATGCACATACACACGCACATGATCTCTCTCTCTCTCTCTCTCTCTCTCTCTCTCTCTCTCTCTCTCTCTCTCCCTCCCTCCCTCTCTCTTAAAGACACATAAATAAACACACACACACACACACACACACACACAACACACAATTTTTTCTCACTTTCTATTTACCAGAGCCTGTAGTCCCCAGGCACTTTCTGTCAATAACAATATTAACTGATGTAATCTGTTCACATATTTATATCCAGAGGAATGAGCGGAATATTGAATTAGTCTTGGGTGAGTCAGAAGTGATGCTGCTGGAAATGTTCTTGCATTGAGCTCCGCTGGTGGATTTGGACTTTTCGGAAGCAGCTCTAAAAATGGATTTCCCCCAGTTGTCCTGGCCTAATCAGATTCTGTCTGGTGTCTGGCTGCAGTTTACTCTGTTTCCCAGTCCTCTTTATTTATTGACTTATTTCTTTGCTTATTGATTTGTTTAGCTGCTGTGTTCTATTGTCCAAAGGCCGAGCAAGTCTGCTGACAAATAAAACTAACTTCATTAGCTGAAATAAACAGACCTATAAAAATGATATGCAGGACTTTTTTTCAGCTATATCGTATTCTATTGCTGCTTCTTCTTCTTCTACTTCCTACGTAGATCATCCATATCACTTTTAAATGACCAATTTCTTCCTGTGTTGTTTTTCAGCCTGTCTCTTTTGCCTTGCTCTCTGTATATCCGTGACATTGAGTGTGCATCAGGATGATCTGTCTGCAGTGTAAACATAACACTGCAGACAGATCATATTCACGACAGAATGCCAATAACAGTTTTGTTACAGGGCTCACTCAAATAGAGAGAAGCTTTTCTTCCATCAGAGAATGCTTTGGCATTAAACATTTGGGGTAGAGGGTAGTCTACTGCAGGGGTTTGTGGGTATTGTGCTTGTTTAACGTGTTTCAAATACAAATTTAGGTTTTACATGCTGTCTTTCAACAGTTATGCAGTGATTCTATATGCAGTTCTGTAGTGATTCTCTGCCTTGTCTGCTAAGAGTGTGCTGTTCTCACCCTTACCTCCAGAGGGCACTGAGGAGTAGACTTAAACAGAGCTGTAGATATATTACGGCTCTGCTTTGGAGAAGAGATGGGACTTTCTTAGCCTGCTCTTACCATCCCTGTGTCACAGATCATTTCATTTAAGAGAATCTTAATTAAATTTACTTTCATTATCTTAAGGTATACAATTACTGAAACGTGTAATTAACTAGTAACTAATTAAAGGCAATGCCTTTTAAATGTAACACATTGCTTTACTTTGGTCCTCAGATCTATGTCCTCTTGATGCCTACAGTCCCAGTTAGAAGTAGTGACTTTGTGTTGTTCAGTGTCAGGACTTTCAGAGTTTGTGTTTGTAAACAGAGTCAGTTCAGTTAGTCTGGTGGGAATCCATTGATTGATCTTGGGACTCCAACTGTGCACTGCTGCCTCACTGCTGTTTGCCAAGAGTGTCAGACTTTGGGTATGGGGCCATTGTATCAGAAAAGCACTTTAGGGGATCCTACTGTTGTAAATGCCAAAACAACATTGTTCATTTGTCTTTAGAGATTTTGTGTCAATTTGGAAACAGTCTGAGTTGGACAAGATTTAATATTGTGACCTTCAATCTTGGCCTGCCCTATCAGATGAATTCTGCAAATGTCACTGCCAAATAGAAAATAAAAGAAAGTGGCAGGCTTAGCAAGAGTTTAGATGGGAGAAAGTAACCAGACAAATGTATAAAGACACCTCTCAAAAAGAACGGATGACACTTTTTGACATTTAAGTAAACAAAATACAGTGCTGAACACTTTTTTGAACACATTTCGTATTTGAGTTAAAGTACTATAATAGGTCAGCTAAGCTGTGTGAACTTGCATTTTGATTATTGTATCAAAAGCAGTTGTTTGTTGACCTTTGTTCCTTGTTCCTTCTTTTCATTCATTTACTCTCTCTCTCTTCTTTGCATGGCTGCCTCCCCCCTTCATCTTTTCTCTCTCCTCTCGCCCGTCTGTAGTTCCTGAGTGAGGGCTACGCAGCGCACCTGTCCTCCCTGGAGTTTGAGCACGGCTCCTGCACCAAGAAGGGCCGCATGATCCCGCGCCAGGCCTCTTTTGGCCTCACCACCAAGTCCGACTTCCTCTCCCCGTCCCCTGACTTCCTGTCCTGCAAGCGGACACCACTGCTGCGGAGGGCCATGTCTGTGCAGCAGCCCTCTCCACCCTCCTCCACTACGACCACGCCCAAGCCCGAACGCGCCCAAAGCCAGCCTGAACGCGCCCACAGCCAGTGTGAAGTCCATGTGGATGAAGTGGGGCCTGTTCTCATCAAAGAGGATCTGGCTCCCTGACACACACACAGGCTGCTGGGAAGAGAGAGGAGGAGGGGAGTATGGAGAGAGAAGTCCCCTGGGGCTGAAAGTGAGTATGCATCATGCAATACAGTATACTCAGAAGGACTTCTATATGACAGAGGATACTAGGAGGCAGTTATGATTTGGTAATGAGGGACAACAACAGAAATGAAGGAACATTAAAAAAGATGCCATCTTAATAGGCAACAACAACACCCACCAACAACAATATTGTACAACTACTTCAGAAGTGTAAATATTTTAAATTGTGGTTTTCACTGTGCCTGTATTGGTACAGTAAATAATGCGAATACTAATCTCAGGCACTCAAAGCTGTAATTCCCATCTGTTAAGTTTGTATTTTAGTGACGTAAGACAAGTGTCCTGTCAGAGTGTGCCAAGACAGAGCTACAGTGCATAGGGCAAATTACACTGATTGGAGCTTGACTGAAAGTACAGGAGGTGTCCCCTCTTCTTCCTCCTCCTCCTCCTCCTCCTCCTCCTCCTCCTCCTCTTCATAGGGTTTGATTCCCTCCACAGTCGATTGCATCTTGGACAAGCTTGTGTTGACCTGCGTCATCTGCCTGCTTGTGTAGAAAATTGGCCCGGGGAGTGGCCCAGAAAATGGGCTCATCTTCCCCGCGCTGCTTCTGAATGGGGGCTTTGTGTGGGGGAGGCTGATCAGGAGGTGGCTGCCTTTGTGCTGTATTGTAATCAGGTGGTGTCAGATAGGGAACGTTGAGTGGCAAACATAGAGAAATGTTGTTTTTTTTCCTTCTTTGATGGCTCCATTATTGTGTGTCCTTCTACGTGTTGCATCTACACACAGACATGGCGGCGGTTGTTTTGTGTTCAGATGCGGTGTTACTCTTTTGGCTGTGTGGAAGACTTGATTGACATAATGGTAGTTCTGAATGGTAACACAATGATGGAAAATGGGGTTAGGGGGTTCACTTGGCTCTCAACACCCATACACATAATAAGAGAACAAACAGGATCAGACCCTGATATAACAGAGAGAGAGAGAGTGAAAGAGAGAGAGAGAGAGAGAGAGAGAGAGAGAGAGAGAGAGATTGCTTTGTGCATAACGATTTAGAGATCAGAAGAGTGCCTGTTTTGATTCTCAGTCAACAGCCCTGTCTATCCGTGTTGTCTGTCTGTGTTATGTCTGAGTCTATCAGTTTATTCTCCTCTGCTCTCTCTCTCTCTCTCTCTCTCTCTCTCTCTCTCGCTCTCTCTCTCTCTCTCTACTCAGCTGTCTTTGTTGCTTTAGCAGACACTCTCATATTTGTTCATTGGGTTTAATCAAATCTATCAGATGTTCCACAAGTGTTGCAAAATAAATCAATTAGACCGGTTATAATTCAAATGCATAGAAAACAATTACATTTCCCTATCTTTTTAACACCTATTTGTTGTGTGGCTGAATTGAGTTGATCGGTTAATTTACTTATAATTCATTTATGTAGAAGACATGGAACAAGGGATGGAATGGTGGATGGTCCCTTATGGTGAAATAATTCAGTAACTCATCACAGCGGTGTTGTTTTATCCAGAGCCAGGCAGTGTCTAAACAAGATAAGTGGGTAAACTATAGCCAATGTTGTCAAATCATTATGAGACTTGTTCTTTTTGCTTTTCTCTTCCCTCTCTCTCAAAATACCAGCACCAAAATCGGAACTATTTTACCCATGTGTCCTGAAACCTTGGCATGGCGTCAGCTGTTTGGGAGTCGGTGCCAGAGTCCAGCTTCTAGGAGAATCAGCTGATGACTTGATGAGGCTGAGACTGAACGAACATGAAGAGATCTCAGCGAAGGACACCAGCTCAGTGCCAGAGAGCAACTCCACTACATGGGACCTTACATTCTCTTTGCTTTTGCTCTCTTTCACCTCAATGTAAATGAGTTTCTAAAGCTCCAGTGAAGAGTGTGGCCAAGACGTTAAATGTGCTTCATGAAGGATGGATTATATGCAGGTGGCCTTCTGTGTTTCTCCAGTCTGTACAGCCTAAGAGATAAAAGACTATCAATTTCTACAGCTCGACCAATGCAGCATAACTCCTCATGATACAGTCATGTCTGTGTCAGTGATGTGTTGTTGGTGTTCATAGGACATAATCTGAAGTCATGTAGCCAGGTAGTAGACTTATACTTAGTAAAGTAGAGCCCAGAGACTAGGTTCAGTCCTGGTGCAGAGGCCAGTCCAGTACTGATGCCCTGTATGCTTGTGTTGTGATATGTGTGGCATAGGCAGTGGACACTGTAGATGAGCTCTGAATACTGTATGTAAAACATGCACCATAGAGAAGGTACCAAAAAGATCTGAAGGCACTGCATTGGTCCAATAGTAACTAGATTATTTGAACATAAAAGTTGAATCATTCTTGGCAACACTTCAAATGAAGTAAACAATCTGTCGGATGAGAGTGAGCTTTAGCACAACAATATGCTCTGAGAGACAGAAGGCTGTGGACCTCCTGTAGGCGCCTCTTTGAAGTTTCAGCCCCACTTAGCTGCAGTGTGGAATCTGAAAATCATCCCACATCAGTCACAGCAAGCTACTTCAGCCACAATAAGTAGGCCTACTGTTGTTTGCAGAATGAGACAGCAAATTGGTCTAAGTGATTGAAGCTAAACAATGCAGTAGATTTCAATTGGAGTTTATGTTGATGATATGAAATTGCATTGGCCAGCTCTGACAAGACTATGGACGTGAGAGTAAAAAACTGTCTATGAACGTGAACTTGCAAGCTACAGAGAACATGGGTCTTTTAATTCAATTCAATTCAATTCAATTTACTTGTAGAGCACTCAAATACAGTATATTGTCTCACGGCGCTTTACAGGTAATACGGGGAGCACCCATGAGTAACAGGGGCAAGGAAACACTCCCTTTGCTTACTAATAACTCATTTTTAGGAAGAAACCTTGGGCAGATTCACGCCTCATGGGCTCAGCCCACCTGCCAGGGGCTTAATAAGGTGTTTTAGCTCGATACCAACATTTCTGGCAGAATTATACTGAGGTTTGTGAGGGGAAAAAATCTATATAGTTGCCAAACAGCACTAATGGCCCAGCTTGTTGCTAGGCCCAATTGTTGCTATGACAATTGAGTTTCTTATTACTTTAATTTGAATACTTTCAAAATACTTTTATTGAACTTGCACTGCTTTAACATTTCCATGGAGACCTTCTGTTTTAAGATGCTTTCTGAGCCTAAAGTGCAATGTGTTTGTCACATTGAAACTGTGAATCCTGGATTAATGCTGTAGAAAATGCTGTGCAAATGTTGTATATAATGTGTGAACATGGGTGTCTGTTGAATTCTGATCAATGTGTTTCCAAACTGAAAGAAGTCCTAGAGCTTATTCTGTATTGTATATCTGACTGCTGTGACCTGCAGGGCTTCTTTGCATTGCCATTAAAGCAGTATTTTGTATTTGCCTCCAACAATTCACTAAGAAAGTCTTATTGCCTGTTCTAAATGAGAGGCATTGTGGTCCACACAGCAAAGAGTCTGGTGTTTGACATTTTATTTGCCTAAGTTCATTTGAAGCACTTTTAAAGCTCTCCTGGAAAACGTGTGGAGCATGAGATAACAAGGAGGTTGGTTCCCTCTGTTTTCTGTGAAGATACTGAGTGCACTATGCTTGCTCATTAGGGAACCAACACAAAACCATGTTGTTGCAACCAACTAAAACCAAGCTGTATAGAGAAAGGCATATAGATAGCACTAGTGCATCTCTGCAGGTGTTTGAACTTCTTTTTTAAGGATTATTAACAGCTAGACTAAATAGTACTGTGTTCACTACTACCTATATATTTTCTATTCTTAATACCACCACACACCTCTATCACAATTAGCCAAGTCTATAATCCACATTTCACTTGTCTGCATTCCAAATGCAAAAATCTCTGAAAATCATAATACAACCTTATAACTTTTTTTCATGTTGTGTCTGTGCTACTAGTAGGCTCAGGGGTGCCGCTGGGTGGTTAGGATGATTCTAAGGGCCCGTCATAGGGCCCAACATTTCTAGCAGCGCCCCTGAGTAGGCTACCTGCACCAATGAAGCAGACAAGCCACAGTTGTTTTCAAAATCACATTTTGTGAAAGTACTCTTTTTACATTATGTAAGGAATCTGCTGTTTACAGACATTTTGCAAGTCCTACATACAGGCCAGTGTCTCCAAATGGATTTGAATGGTGATGGTTTGGTTCTTTTCAACTTTATGAAAATGTTTCAATGAGCTTTTCTCACAAAACATGGGATTATATTTAAGCTTTTGAACTTCACAGGCTGACTGTGTGCAAATTGTTTGGAGTTTCATAAAAAGCTTGGTAGGGAGTGAAAACACCTAAATGTGTCAAGAAGTGGTATTGTGTCATAATCTGTCACACTCAAAGGTGACATTGTTCCTTATTTCTTAAACCAACACCAGACCTTCTTTTATGTAAAAGACTTTTAATTAGCCAAACAAAAAGGTACACATTACAGTATCTTTGAAGTAACAATTCATATGAATGGACATTTTTGGTAAACCTTTGGACACACATCCAATCAACAATACATATTTGACCTTCTGAACAATCTCAATAACTTCCCAAGTGAACCTTTTCAATCCCAAAAATACGTCACAGTAACATAAGCTACTTTCCCTTGGCTGCAGCTAAGTAAGAACAAATTACTTAAGTTTCCCATAGTGATATGAACCTTAAATTCCCAGAGGATACAAGTCAAAAGAGATTTTCAAAAAAAACAAGACTGCTAAAACTGGGTAGTTAAACAAGTATTTTGCCATTAGTAGATATTATTATTTATAAAACATTACATCGGAGACAAACAAAATGCCTCGGTCATATTTAGTGTTAGTTAGGTCTACATAAAAAACTATACTTATAAAGACACACAGCATTAACTCACAGTATTTTAGTCCTAGTGTTTCCTAGTACAATTGCAATTTTGGTGTAAGGCATCGTTTATACGATATACAGTGCATTCAGCAAGTAGAAAATGTTTTATGAATAGGTCCACAAAAGTAAAACATGATGAATGGATGGAAATAATAGCTGACGAACAGACCTCATAATTGTTGTGTACAAACAGGTAGTACAAACTTTGGCCTCAAGTTCTAAAAAAGGAAACACATGAAACAAAGATAACAGAAGTAAAAAGTGAGCAGCTCAATTTAGCTTGAAATGCAGTTGCTCCACCAGATCCTTAAGGATCAGCTCCCAACTCCTAATAGGTACTGTAAGTCACAGATACTCCAAATGTGTAACAATGTTCTCCCATTGATTTACAAACACACACACACACACACACACACACAACAAAGAGAGAGAGAGAGAGAGAGAGAGAGAGACATACAACGTAAACAGACATATAAATAGCATGTATATATAAATGTCAAACTAATGACAGTGTAACTTAAGAAGCAGATAGAGTATGCTGGAGTCCCTCAGGACGTTTAGTGAATACTGGACATGACTGTGTCCTTCCAGCTGCCCATCATCTCTCGCACACGGCGGCTCCCTTGGCGCACAGAAGCCCTGGACAAGACGCCGGAAGCTTCCCTCGGGGTGGAGGTGGAATACTCTCCCGCCATAACACTTCTGTAATGCTCCACAGCCTGACTCCTGCACAGAGAGGAAGACATTCTACATGGGCCAAGGAAATCACAAATCTCACTAATGTTTAGACTGCTGTGAGTTTCATACAAAACCATTGCCATTAGTTACATCAGAAATTTTAAATTGCCAGGAGTTAGTTTGTATTTGCTGACTGAAACCTGAAGTTCAGTCTGTTTTTGTCATCAAAACATGCAGTGTCATGCAGTCAGTGTTCACACAATGTGGCTGCTTGTGTCACTTCAGCACCAAACTGTACACAGAAGTAGACTTAGCTTGTCTTGCATCCAGCAAGCCAGTATGGTACGTGAGAGCACTGGACAGTGCAGCAGCAGTAGCAGCACATACAGTACAGTATCTTTCAAACACATGCTAACATGCTAGTCATGCAGCATAGGCATGAGCTGGTCAAACACCTCACAGGAGGAAAGGAAGGACATTTACCTCGTTGTTTTTACTCGCTCATTAGGGAATACTTGAACTTGCTGGTGAGGAAAGAAAACAGGTTACAAAGTCTTTTCAGTCTTTCACTCTTGCTATCTGACCACTGATCTTCACCCACAGTTGTGTATATGACAAACTACAGCCATCATGAGACTGACCTACTGTAGTTAGCCTATCTACAGAGCTAAAGATTTGGCTATGAAGCTACTGTATTCCAAAAGCCATCTAGGCTAGCTTGCTAGCTAGTAATGTGCTTGGAGTGGATGGGAGTTTGTGGTCAACTGAAGCAAGTGGGCCTCAGACTCAAGGCGGTAGAAAGAGGAAAAATGTGTGGAATCTGGAGATAAGCTCTTAAGGGGGCCACAGAAGTATGGGAATGAGGTCAGAGCCAGGCCTCCTTCTGCTCAGTCTTGCAGCGCATGGCCCGGCTCTCCAAGCTCCCCTCCCTTCCACTCACCCCTGTACAGACACTTTATTAGGCTGGGGAAACCAGACCGGAGGAGGCCACAACACATAATCAACCTCTGCTTAAAACATAGAGAACAACAAGCTATAGTCTAATTCTAAGCTAAATTTAAAAACTAAAGGATATTGTCTATTCACTTTTCTGTTTCTCTATACTATGCAATGCACAGGCAGTCAGTCTCTACATCATCTTTATCTAAAACTCGGACATGTGTTTCTCGTTTTTACGAGCCCACGCCTCACACACCCCTACTTTTCATTCAGGCTCCCAGAGGCTTCTCAAATTCCTCTGTTGACAGACACACACACACACACACACACACACAGATTCAAAACCACTAGGCGGGAAAGCAGGCTAGAAGAGGGGAGTTTGCTGAGACAGAGCTTCTGCTATGTGAGAGGGCGACACGGCCGTTAAGAGAGGGAGGGGGACGGAGAGAGAGAGAGAGGCCAGCAGTTTAAAACACAAACAGGAAACACTCTACATCTGGACTGCAAGCAAGGATAACAGGAAGTCTGGCATGAGTAACTGTCCTCTTCAGTGAAAGCCAGTACAGTACATAAAGAACTGATTGACTGGAAGTAATGCAAGGATTACTGGTATTATTACTGTCTACAGTTCATTTTGAGGGATCAATTTAGCCTTTTCAGTAGCCTGTGGTCACACTGATAAAGTATTGGCCATGTAGGTTGAGACTATGCTCACTATGTTGTGTGACTATATTCAGAAGAATAACTCTACACAGAACCATGGTGTCAATCAGACCAGGAAAAGCAGGTTATCGCACTTGTAAAAACAACACTGCTCCAGAACAGAGCGCATACCGTTCATCCCTGCCAATGACATCATTGAGCGCTTGAGACAGGCTCTTCAGTTTCCGCAGTCCTCTGGACACACCATCCAGCTCCCGCTCAAACTGCCTGTTCAAACACACACATACAGTTACCATTAGTTTTAGGCCACACACCCATAGGCACAGTGTGACAGTGTGTGTGTCTGTGTATAGCAGAAAGAACTGCTGTTACACATGGTGAACAGGAAACAGTTTGTGCATTAATTTGACGCCCATACAGGACAGACCACTCACACTCTTCAAGATCTGACAATAAAATAAAATCAAATAAAACAAAATAAATTAAAATAAAATAAAATGATAAGTGATCACCAGGGTGGGTAGGTAGCACCTCCCTTGTTTTACAATGTCCTAACCATTCGTATGTCATTCTGTGTGTCCTTGAGTTTTTATGGATGTCCTGAGTGTCAGTAAACTATTTTTAAATCTGCCCTGCAAAGCAGGACCTAAAGATGCGAGAGTGAAGGTGAATTTTCTCAAAGGGACAGAAACTAGGCTGCCTAACCAACTCATTGATGCCAGAGGGGAAAGACTGAATGAAGAGCTGTGTTTACCGTCTCTGGTTCATGGTGTTTGGGGAGGCAAAGGGGCTCCTCAGGGCCGCCATGCGCACCAGCCGTCTCCGGCCGCCGCTCGACCTCACACCTCTCACTGCGTCACTGGCCTCTGGGGTGCAGGCTCCTCCTCTCCGCGGTGTGCGTTTGGTTGCTGATCTGGGTGTACGTTTAGCGGCAGACCTCGGGGTGCGCCTGGCTGTGGAGCGTGGGGTGCGTGAGGGAGTCACTGCAGTATTTCGAGTTGTGGTGTTGTGGCGGCGAGGGGTTTGTGAGGGGGTGGGAAAGCCATTCTCATCTCCCTCAAGTATCCGGCCAGGTGTCGACACCAAACAGTCCTCTCGAGACACCTGCCTCTTTTGGAACTTCTGTATGGGGTGAGAATAGATACAGGTTGCACATCTCAGTCACCAAAGATCTGTTCCCTAATAACTACAGTTAATTAACTGACATTTTAAGATGTGTTCATACTCAAGTACAATCATTTTCAAGGTCAGTGACCTTGGTCATATCAAGGGACAAGTATGTAGGCTAAGATGTTTAGGCCTACAGTTATCTAAAGTAAATAAAAATGTTTGTCAAACCTGATACACTCCAGTAATAGAATTCTTTGCATTCCGCGTCAACTGGCGGACAGTTCCAGTCTTCTTGTTCATCTCAATCGACTCCCATGTAGGATCCTCCGCCTCAGTGACCACATTAGATTGGACAGATTTTAGTGGAAGTCTTTTGCGCAGAGACATGCGTAGAGAATTCAAAGAGCTGGAGGTGCGAAGTTTTCGGAATCTGTTGGGTGCTACAGGAGAGGTGTCTGGTTCATCGGACTCGTCAAGTTGGGTGTGGACCCGCCACACGCTTGTTACAGCCGTGCCGACTCCGCTCACAAAAGAAGACGTCATGTTGAGAAGCTAACAATGAAAAGTAACATGATATCAGTTAATAAAAACAGCATAAGACTGGCCATTATATACATGAAATACGCGCACCTATCCTTTATTTTATCCAGAGACTTGCTGATATAATTGGCGTGTTTTGAAGCCTTGGTGGTGGTGGTGATAGGTGGTGATAGATGATGAAGGTGGATGGGTGAGAGTGAGATAACTTACGTTATAATTTCAAGTCCAGCAACAAGTTAAACACGAACATACATCATCTTAACGTTACCTAAGAAATGTCAGTTAACTTCAGATAATATCAAAATAACTTCAAAGAGCTTTAAGGCTAACAAATCTCACGACGCTAACGTTAATTCAGAGTCAGGATTCAGTTGAGATAAACAGTGGACAACATTAATAACGTTACGTTAACAATGCCTAGGCTAACGTTGCTGTTAAGTCATGGATTTTGACTCAACGTCGCTACATTTACGCTAATCACGTTAGATGCATAAATGTTACCAACATCGTTTTCTAGCTTAGATACAGGCCTCCTACCTTATTTTCAAATTTCTTCAACGTTATTGTTCACTGTAGTGGCTTGCTCTCTTCGTGTGCACAACTCCAATCCACTGTTTGAATTTGGCGGACCACCCTCCAGACGCTCCACAGTCACAGTTGACCCAGCCCCTACTCCGTGATTGGCCACTGATACCCTCATCGCTCCTCTGAAAAGATTTGCAGAGCGCTTCACTGCATTCTAATAAACGCATTGTTATGCAAACTGATTGAAGCTACTATTTCCCACACAACAGTTTACCAACAAGCTGTTTTTCTTTTTTAAATCAGGGCTATCTCTAGTATGTTGTGTCCTTCTCTAAAGCTATTTGCAGGCTGTTCAGAACAGAAAAGTAGAACAATTAACAGTAAGCCTGCAACACTAGGCCTACAACGTTAAGACAATAGGCCTTGGCCCAAAAACTAAAGCCTATTTCTTATCACTTATCAGTTTGTTTAATTTGTCTAGGCCTACTCAATTCTCCATTTATCTATCTCTATAAATGTAGACAAATGTTAGGGTTAGGGTTTTTTTTCCTAGAATGCCAATGCATAAGTTCATCCAAATGGTGTCTTTCATTCGCCCCTCCTGTTGTGTGCACCTACTACAAGTCTCTCAAAAACCTATTGAATCTTTAATCTGATGGTCTTGGGGCGTCATGGGAGAGAGAGATCAGTCCTTTCGTCACTTGGGACTGTGGCAAAGATGTCCCACCCACCATAAACACCTTTATCTCAAACCAGTACAGCTCTTCCACATAACAACATTTCTGTATTTACAAGGAACCCAATCATGTTTCCCATCATAACAGTAAACTATAATAGAATCATTTTAAATAGCTGTATCCTTGACCCTGATAGTGACCTTAGCAATCAGCAGTAACAGAGCCACTTTAATGGGGTCATTCCCCCGTGTTTTAATGAGAAGTTGAGAGCAATGGCGGGCGTGTTCCCAGTGCCTGCAGTGGCAGTAAATATGTAACAGGTCTGGGACTGGGCCGTAGGGCTGCGATGTAAACATTGCTAGGAGCAGCAACATACTGTACACACACACACACACACACACACACACACACACACACACACACACACACACACACACGCACACACACGCGCACACACACATGCACGCACACACACGTGCCTGCAACACACATTCCAACAGCCAAATGTTATTTCCTGGTCTCACTGTTATGAAAGAGACTATTTTATTGTGTAAGACAAGAAACTTTTTTATTTTCAAAGTTCAGTAATCAGGAGTGTTCCTTGAAGTTTTGCCATCACAGGATGAGCTTCTCTTTGAGTCGTGATGATCCTGGGCAACTCCAATTCACTTGAAGCACTGGAGAACCACACAAGCAAATATGTAAAGACTTAGACACATCATATATAATACAGTATAGGCCTGTATGAACATCACAAGGTACAGGCAACAGAATTCTAACATGTCTTAGTTGGAGTATTTATTTATTCATTTTTCTATTTTTACCTTCACAATCCTATCCCACCGTGCGAGCACTGCAAGTAAGGTGGTGAGTACAACCACAACTATTCCAGCAATCATTGCATCTCTGGGAAACTTCATGGTCTTATCTGAGATCGGAGGAAAAAATAGACAATTGTGACAAAATCAATACAAGGACTTTTTAATGGTTTCCATGAGGTCTTTTAACAATGTTTTTAATGCATTAAAATCAGTGTGAGCAATTCTAGACTATATAGCGTATAGGTTCTCAAAGTGCGGCCCGGGGGCTAATGGTGGCCCGTGATAACATCTGATAATCTGTAAAACTCTTAAAACTGTTCATTGCTTTAAAAGAATGAATGTCCATTTTATTGGTGTTTAGCGACATCTACAGTATAACCATTTATTTATTGTAATAAATTTAAATTGTATATGCAACCTGATCATTAAATGATTACAAATGGAATTTTATTTTTTCAGTTTTTTTTTCTTTTTCTCCCCCCGCCCCTTTGGCGGCCCTAAATTTAGTGTTGGGTCCCTAAATTAGCCCTCACCTATGAGAACTTAGAGAAAAGCTGATATTGGGTATGAATTGAACTGTTTGTCTTTACAGTAGATTTCTTTATTCCATAAATGAATGATTTAAAGTAATGATTTAAAGTTAGTCCCAACCTGTTACAATGACATGGAAGGTCTTGGTTCTCTCTCCCATGGCCTCTGAGTTGGCTGTGCAGGTGTAATTGCCTTGGTGGAGTTCACGATTTATGTTGGTCATTGTGAGGCGTGCCGTGACCCCGTCGTTGGTGATGGTGAAGCGGCCCTCAGACAGGTCGAGCAGCTGGCTATCACGATGCCACAGCATGATCACAGGGGGGTGGGCACGAGAGTCACAAGCCAGAGTCAGGTCACTCTCCTCCTCAACGGAATGCTCCTCGGTGCCCGAGAGCTCAGGGGCATCTGCATTAGAGAGGCCACAGCACATGAGGACTACAGTATAAGGGGTGTAAAGTGTGAACAGTAAACACATAGCCTACAGTACAGCACATAGGCTACTTCTGATAGGATCACTTATAACACGCATTAATCACTTTAACACACTTAATACCACTATAGAGCTCCAGGAGGGTCTACGAACATGCCTTCAGCGGAAACTACGCTGGATGTAAAAACAAAGGTGTTTAATTTAAGTGCACTACAGAATTCAGTGTGTTCATTGTAATGAATTGATCGAAGGGGATTTGGTTCAGATCTACAGCTGATCAACTTGGATGCGGCCCAAGATCAGCTGGTGTCCCAGTTATCCAGTATCTGACAGAGAGAGTTTTCCACCAGACACAGAGAGAATCCTCTCTTTTCTTCTCTTACATTATTGGCCTGCTGATCCGTGACAGCAGATGGTACATGATAGTGTCCCCTGCCCATCCCAACACACACACACACACACACACACACACACACACACACACACACACACACACACCAACTGCTCTGTAACTCACAGATCACTTCGAGTTGCACAGAGTCGTTAGAGGTTGCGTTGTTCATCAGCTGGCAGCGGAAAATAGCGCCGTTGTCCTCACGTGTCACGGGGTGCACACACAGATGGCTTTGGTCGACGCGATTCTCCTCCATCAGTTTCACAAGCTGCCCATCACGGAACCACTGCAACTCCCCGCCAGCAGTGTCCGCAGAGCAGGACAGAGACACAGTCTGGTCCAGATTGGTCTGAATGATGCCCCCGTTGTCCACTGGGTTTGAGCCCACTGTCACGGCTGTCACAGTTAGAGAGATACATCATGGAAGAATGAAAGTTAGCAGGAAGTCCTCAATTAATTTAATACACATTTTGTGCCAAGGTCGGTTTGACCACTCACAGGTCTCAAACCTGCCACCCTGTCAACCACAACACATCCACAGCATGGGACACACAGGCTCTGGGTTACTGTAATAGCCCAGGATTTTACCATTGTGAGGATTTACCACATACTGCCGCCAGCTAACCCAGGCTATTATTTCCTGGGTGACTGGATGCACATTAACATAAAGCAGTGGTTCTTAATTGGACCAGCCTTGGGACCCACAATTCCCCATTGCCAGTGTAATCTAATCTAATATAATGAAATTGTGCATAAGAATATTAACATACAGACTCAGAATTGTAGTTCATCTCTGTATGCAGGGCACATCTGGAATATGGACCTGATGTGCAATGAATGTCATTTTCTTTTATTTAACAAACAATAGGTAGTTCCTGTTTAATTGTGCTGAAGGTATTTCAGTGGTTCTATTGCCATTACACGCCTCTGGAGCTTCCTATCTTGTAACTTTTTTTCAATCTGCTCTCTGTCCCCACATGTGCAATGATACAAAATTTAAAGGGACACTGAGCGATTTTTGCTGTAAAACTGCTGTACATAAAAGGCATACAAACCCTTTATAGGTTTGCTCAACCGTTTGGTAGAGCAACTTTTAACTCATCATATTTTGATAAAAACCAAACCATCCTTAATTAAATCACATTGAATCATCTATAGCCTAATACTTGGATACTATATATTAAATGCAAAAAACTTGCTCGGTAGCTCTATGTATTTTAAAGCCATGCCATTTTAGCTTGTAGGACTTCAAAATGAATTTCATAAATTATGCTTATTATAAATTTTTCCATATTTTCCAAGTATAGGAGTTTTTTTCTGTTTAATATTGTTAGAAACAGTCCATAGAGCACACATATTCATTTTCATGCAAAAATACACGTTTTGAATATTTAATAATTTTGTGAAAATATGCTCTACCAAACGGTTGAGATGTCTTTAAAGGGTCATAATTCAGTGAATGGAAATTAATATGCTGTTATGTCAAGTAACAAAAAATCATAGAAATTCTTCATAGATCCTTTTTTAACTCCATGGTTGGGTACACTAGTTCCTAAAAATGCCCTCCACACCCTTAGATGGTATACTTAAGCACTTCAAGGGAGTGTAGGGTATGTCTGATATTATAATAGGCCTAGTTTTCAATGGGGCCGAGTCTCCTCTCCCCAAAAATCCATAGGCCTATTTTCATAGTAATAAACATACTCATTTGACTCATCTTGGTTTGTGCATGTTTAGACTTATATGGCAAATGCTATTTCAAAGTTTTTGGCCAAGCCTGTCTTTGGTTATTGGACTTGGAGGCATGTACCAATGCATTTCAATGGGATCGCCATTAGTATGGTGTTTAATAGGAGCCTATTACAAAAGTAGATAATTTTGCTGAAAAAGCAATAAAGAGCACTTTGTAATGTGATGTTAGGCAGAAATACATATATACAAAGTTTTATAGCTGTATATCTATTTTTTTTATATGTTTCCAGTGTCTCGTAAAATGCACCCCTTACGGTCATCTCAACCGTTTGGTAGGTTCACAAAATAAAAATGGGGCGGAAAAAAATCATTGATTTATGTTATTGGAGTTTACTAGAGCTGGAAAAGACAAAAAAAAAATTTCATAATTTTTTGGGGGTGTGACCTACAAAGGGATACAAACATTTTCAGTCTTTTCTGGCACTATTACAATATGTTATGGCTGGTGGCAATAAAACTTGCATCTATCCATATGACTCTATGTCATCCGATTCAATTTGGAGATGGTACCAAAACAAATTCTCTGATAAAACTCAAACAGTGGCAAAGATTTGCCTAATCAACTGAAAGAAGTTACCTCAAATTGTGGTTAATTAGTCCTTAGTGTTGTTTTAAAGCTTCTGTGACAAAAATCACATATGCGTGGCTTTTTTTGTTTTTTAAAGAAAATGTTATTCAATGCTAATGTTAAAATACTTGTACTTTGAGCAGCATTTCACACACCAGTTAACGGATTAGTGATTAGGAAAGTTTTCATTCTTGGGTAAAGACAACTGTGCTGGTCAGCAGGACATTTTTGGTCAGTATACAATATCTATTTTTCCAATAAAAAACTGCTGTCCATCATTTTAAAATAAGGAGAATGAATGTGCCTTTGTCTCACTTGTCTAGCTATTCCTCTAGAAGTTGTCACATATCTTTCTTCCATGTATTAGCTGGAGTTTGAGAGTGTGTGAAGTGTGATTGCTTTACCTTCAGCCGTCAGCGCAGAGAGGAGAAGAAGGTGAGCCAGAGCTGCTATCCACATCAATGCCATCCTGACTGATGATGATGCCAATGCTATTCTGGGCATGGAGAAGGACAACAACATGAATGTAGGACATGCTTTTACTTCCTCTGTGCCTGCCATAGAAAACTGATGACACTGCAATGTGTTACCAAAACTCTTACCTGCCCTATGTATAATTTCCCAGGTGGGCATTTACTGTGATTGTAGACTTTATTAGCTTGGAGGAACACAATTAGAGATGCAATTTATCAAGTAAAGAAGCTAAACCTCTATTGCATACTGTACCGTGACAAAACTCCTGTCTGATATTTCCAAAAATTGTTTTAAGTGCCCTAAAGATTTCTTCTCTGGCATTACTTTCTCTACAATATAACTGCTATTTATGGCAGTGTATTAAACTAACTACAGATCAAAACATTTTCTATAGCTGCAAAGCTACACAGAAGTACAGTAACATAAACTCAAATACATTTCAAAGAAACTGTGAAATAGAGACTTTCTCACCGAGACGTTTGTGATGATGTCCAAAACTAGCTATGACGGATCCAAAGGTTGAGTGTTTCTGAGAAAAAGACCCACAAGCCTGCTGCACACATTTAAGTACACCAAGTCCTTTTTATTGCATTTCCTAGTGCAATAGTCACCTTTCCTCTATCAAGTTTATAGGCTCTGCTTTAGGTGCGTTGTGCAAACTCTCTGAACATCAATGTTTTAGTGTCTCCGTAGATTTGGTTGCTTTTCTATTGGGAGCTTCACATTAAAAGATGCCATTTAGTGTTATAAACTGAGATGCAATGAATCACACTGCAATTGGCATTGACACTCCTTTCCATATGATAACAGAGACCCACCTTGCCAAATAACTTTCGTTAAAATCATAATAGCTTGACAGTTTACTGTAAACAGCTGAGCTGAATTCCATTCTACTGATGTTTTTTTTTTTTTTTTTCTAATGCAGCACAAGATTTGAAATTGTCCTATGGAACTTTACAGAGAAACAGAGACAGGACAGAGTCCATCAAGAGCAGTGACTATTGTAGTAGTCCAGCCAGAATTATTGCATTTGAAAGGCTAAGTTGCAGCCCACAAACAGTGTTTGTGTTGTCTTTTCAAGTGGTGTTTGCGTTGTTTCATTGTGAAGGCCTCATTATTCTTCCGAAATACGTCATGACAAAGTGAGAAATAAAACAAGGATATGTTTAGGAGATGCTTTTGAAAGATGGAGATGGAAAAGCAACAAAATATTTTGAACACACTGCTTCTATAAGGTATTGTGTTATAGGAGTAACAAGGATAGGACAGACAATACAATAGCCTACAGGACAGGACATAAGTAGACTGGTACTACAGCAGTGGCTATAATCATTTAAGAGAAGACAGTGGGGTGGAAGTGAAATGTATAAATTCAAATTTGACAGCAGAGAAAGAAAAGTGCAGGAGTGAGTGCATTCCATTCAGTTTTAGAGGCTTTGTAGCCTGGCTTTGGCCATCCCCTTGGTCTACGCTTTAGCTTCACACAAGGGTCTGGCATTTCACCATTGACAAACAATTGCAAGCTGGAGGTGTGAACTGTAGAAGTTTGAAACGATTAAATCTGATTTCACCCAATTACTAACGCACAACAACAGAAACCCAACGTCATTTCTCACAACTCCTGATCCTGCTTGCTTTTCAGCGCGGTATGGAATTGAGCTCTGCAAACGATGCTAATGGCTGGAATTCCAGACGGAGTCGTGGAGGGAAATGATTATTGAGCGGAGCTACGTAGGAAGGCAAAGCCAGGATTGAGGTTTTGCATCATGTCCCATAGCTCAGCAGTCTGACTGCTTTGGGGAAGAATCTCTCCCTCATTCTGGGGAACACATGGCTGCTATGGTGCAGTATTTTCTGCCTGGTGGCAGTAGGGACAAGAGTGAGTGGGATGGATGTGTTGTGTTGTGTCCTTTACCATGTTTGTGGCTTTGTGCAGACAGCGATTGTTGTAGATGACAGAGAGGGAGGGGAGAGAGGCCCCAGTCATCTTTTCATCTGTCCTCCTCTCGATCCCCTGCAGAGCCTTTTGTTCTGTTTCCATACCACACTGGGATGGAATCTGCTCTTACTCTTGCAGCTATTATTATTACCATTGCTTAGGATTTGGGGGTGGTGTAATTCTATGTCACACTTAAAGAGGATACAATTTACTCAAACAGAAATCTCTATTTGAGGAATATAGAATTGGAGCCTGTGTTGGTGCCATATGACCAACCCTGAACACAAGCTCCTGAAGAGAACTCCAATTGTTGTTCTTGTTGTTGTTGTTGTCTTTTTCTTCTTCTTCTTCTTCTTCTTCTTCTTCTTCTTCTTCTTCTTCTTCTTCTTCTTCTTGTCCTGCTTTCATGTCACATTTTTAATTCTGAAGTCACAACTAGTAAGATGAAATGTCTTTAAGTACAGGCTAGACATGAATTATCAATCACACTATTTTTATATTTATACAAATTCACAAAACAAAGTTTCCATGGCCTACGCCTACAGTGTTGAGTAATTTGTGTTTTGTAGATTTGTAGGTTTGATCCAGAGCCCTTTCTATGGCTCTAGTTTGATCGCAGCAGCACAGAATGCTAGGCTCCTCCCACATAAAAATGGTCATATGGTTTAGGCCTCTCTGGCTATCTCCAGTTCTTCCCAGTCACCTGGAGAGAAAACCAATCAATAAAATAAATACCCCAAGACAATCGATGCTGCTTAACATATATTTAGTTTTACATTGTGATGCTTCTCACTCTCTGTTCTCTGCAGTGGTCTGATTACTTGTAGCCATATTCAATGTCTGCTGTGGCATTTTGATCTCTGTCTTTAATCCCACAGACTCTAGAGGGAGATGACATAAAATTGGCCAGACTGACAGCAGATCAGCATGTCTGAGAAGCCTTTGTTGTCACCTCAACATCACCTCTGCCATGTCCTGGCACCTGTGCCAGAGTTACCTTTTCTCTTGCTGCACTCATCTTAAAAACGTGTTTAAAGTCCCTCTGGCAAGGTAATGTATACATTAGGGTTAGGGTTAGGTACTTTGAGGAAGAAAGAAAAGAATGATCCAAATTGTAATTTTCACACAACAACACCTGTTGGATTGATTTTCAAAGTTGGGAAAAGAGGGTGTTTTTTCCCCTCTTAATTACAAGGGTATTGCGGGGACCAAACTGAAACACTATGATACCCATATCTGAAAGAGAGGATGGAAGATTAATGCTCAATATAGTGATTACCATTTTTGTCCACTAGGCAGCAGTATGTTGGAATCACTTCCATTGTGGCACTGAGTTGGAAGTATGTGAGCGCCCCCAAGTGGACACAGGTCGTGCTTGCGCTCAGCTCCAGCAGGACAGCCTGGGGTGAGACTGCTAGCCCTCATTCACAGTCATGTGGACAAATCTGATGAAGCTGTCATGACTGTGAAGAGAGGACAATTCAACAGTGCTAAGCCAAGGGTAAACGAACATGTTGGGTACTTAAACAGATTGATAATAATTAATGTGGGGTTAATGATTGAAACACATTATACATAAAAGTATTGCAAAAGCATGGAGGCTTACCCAATAAAGTTACTCATTATTGGCTAGATGAGTGGTTCTCAATCTATTTTAGCTCAAGGCATCCCTACTGACAGTTTTTTCATCTTGAACTCTAGGTTAAATTCCTCCTTTCCCTGCATCATTGCACGACACCACATAACAAACATACCACTATTTTTGATTTACTGAATATTAGGCCTATAACAAACATAGACTACTGTTTTTGATTTACTGAATAATAGTAAAACAAATGGCCTCAAATGGCCTGTTTTCAATTTCATATTCAAAATAATAATAAAAAGGTGAGCCTCTCCGTGCTAGATAGGGATAGTAGGGATGATGGGAAAAGAATAGGCCTGGGCCTGCCCATACTTCATGTTGCTCCATCATATTTCATCCCAATGAGAAATGAGCAGGCTGAAGGAGGCAAGCTTGCGATGACTCTTTCCAGCCCTGTCTCATGACATTGATAGAAGTTTGATAGCATTTGATAGATGTTTAAATTAATCCTGCCTGGAATTCTAGGCAATGCTAGCTTTGCCAGACCATGCCCAGGCCTCTCAGACTAGGCCTATACACCATGGTTAGAATTTTCAATATTTAAATGGATATCAAAGTTATATGAAATAAAAATGTGGGTGACAATGACTGAATGAAATTTAATATCAAGGTCAAAGATCAAAGTATTTCATCATACTCACCACTTTGGGAACCCCTGGGCTATAAGAAGGTTTGTCCAGTTTGGCAGGATTTCTTCCAGTCCTCTTACTTGCCTATATCTTGCCTCCTATATCTTATTTGTTCATGCTGTATCTCTTAGCATTTCCTGCTCATGTTGTCTTCCCCTCTCTTCCTCCTCTCCATCCTGCTCTTCCTCTGTCAATGTGCCCCCCCCCCCTCACCCCCCACCCCTGATAAGATTCCCATGGCAAAGTGCAAAGTTTGCAGACCTCAGTCAATCACTGATGGCATACGATTGTGAAAGAGCAGATTGTATAATAATAAATCCTATAACATCCAGGATTTTAAAAATGTTCGTCACAAGCCGCACACATGGACCTTGCACACACTCTGTGAGCCAGCGTCAGCAGAATCGGGAGCAATGGCGCATGTGGGCCAGGTCCAGCTCACTGCTGACCCAGATCAGCAGCAGTCCAGGGCAGTGTCTGCCTGCTGCAGCGCGCCGCTGTTTAATCCTATCTCAGTCACACGTTCAAGATCAATAGGAGTTGTGCAAGACAGGATCAGTGATTGGGGGTGAGAGAGAGAGAGAGAGAGAGAGAGAGAGAGAGAGAGAGAGAGAGAGCTGGGCAAAGGTTGAGTGCTGATGTGCAATGGATAGCATAAACCTGTGGCTTCTCCAAAAGTCCTGCAAAGTGAAGTGCTAGGCAGCTTTGTGAGATGGGGTGAACCGATAAGTGTGATCCCTTGCCTCATACATTTACTGTAGATGGCCATCAGCCATGTGCCTTAAATGAACTCACTGACATGATGTCACTTGCATGCAATACAAAGCTGTCAGGGGCAAGCAGTTTGTTGTTTTCCTTGCATGTTTAGTGGGAATGTTGTGCAAAGGTCAAGCTTTCAGAAATGTGAACAAATTCAACATGAGCCAAAGTAAAGAGGGATCCAAGTAAAAATGGGCGAACAAAACGTGACAGCAATAAAAGATAATGAACAAGAAGAGGGTGGAATAAAGCATCAAGTCTTGCGTAACTCTCTCTAACACGTCTAGTGGCAAAGGTCAGGCCATAAAGACTATCATTGTCTCTCTGACAATCATTTTTCATAGTTCTATGCATTATTTTTCTCTCCTTTTTCAAATGCATTATATAATGCAAGACTAATGACAAATAAGTCATGCAACAAAAGCAGAGCGTTTGTTGTTTACATAGGAATTCCTGATAAGATTATGAACATTTAAGACCATGAAACCCCTCCCTGACCTACTCCCTGACTGAGACCTGTTCCACTGCTGCCTACTGGAATTAAGAGGGTTTGACTGTGGCCCCTCTCCCTCCCTCCCTCCCTCCCTCTCTTTCTCTCCCTCCCTCCCTCTTTCTTTCTTTCTCTCTTTCTTTCCTCTGGAGTGGCTGCAGGCAGGTTACTTAATCAGTAACCCCGCAGAGCGTGTTTCCCTTTTTTTTCGCTGGCATGTGTGTGCATATGGGGAGAGTGAGGAGTGTGTGTGTGAGTGGGAGAGTGTGTGTATGTTCCTCTTGCGCCTCTCCAATGGATTGACATTAGAAACAGTGTGCCCCATTGCAGCACTCTGTCACTCCTTCTTTTCTCTTTCTCCATTCATCTACTCTCTCTCTCTCTCTCTCTCTCTCTCTCTCTCTCTCTCTCTCTGTCCTACGCTTTCTTTCTCTCTCTCTCTCTGTCTTTCCTGCTGGACTTGCCTGACGGGTGAATGGAGAAAGCGGGGATTCCGGAGGCTACGGCCGTGCCGCCGGGTGCAGGGCAGCTCACCGAGGAAACGGCGGCCAGCAGGAGACTGTTCCGTTATGGCTGGCAGAAACGCCTGCTGCCCCTGGCCTACCGAGAGGAGCTCTACCACGTCTTACGCCTGACGGGGCCTCTGGTAAGTGTTTGAAACGCACACTTTTTACCTCACACAAACTCACTCTCTTTCTAACACACACACACACACACACACACACACACACACACACACACACACACACACACACACACACACACACAAACAAGCACATTGACACAGAGAACCAAAGACTGGGGCTGTTATGATACCATTCACTTGCCCTCAAGCACAAATGCTCTTGGGTTACAAGCTTGCTCAGCAGGGGGTTTGGTGGAGACACAGGCAAGTGTGGGAACATAAGCAGAGCAGAGGAGAGGACACTTTCCCTGGCAAAGACACAGGAGACTCAGTCTGACTGGAGGAGTCAGTCAGCCTGTTGACAGGGACAAGAAGTACTGTACAACAAAAGTGCAAAATATACAACTGTGTTGTCTTGTAGGTTTTTATCCATCTGCATTATAACAAATATCAATGACAATATTGCTTTATTCAAATTCTATACATTTTCTTCCTACAAATTTGGTAGGATTATCATAAAACAAATAATTGCAACTGAGGGCATGTGTACTTTTTATGTAAGATGAGAAGACTGAACGTGTGTTTCTATGGCACCCACCCTGTGTGTATCTCTGTCCACATCAGCTCATCTCTCGCATCCTAAACTTCCTCATCCCCTTCGTCATCACCATTGCGTGTGGTCACCTTGGAAACGCAGCATTGGCTGGATATGCTTTGGCCTCAGCGGTAAATACCCATGATCCTTTGCACACATACACAAGTTTCTTCCGTTTTTGCAGTTGCACATTTGTAAAAGAGACAGCACCACCCACAACTATTGGCACCCTTGAAGCAAAGCCACTGAGCCATGGTGGGAAACAAAAATAAATGAAATGTTCCTGGTGTGTACGTAAAACCTTCTGGTGCACTCCAGAGAAAGTTTCAGGAGCTCACATGGAACCAGAAGCAGACAGTATTTGTACCTCCTGTGATGCTTGTTGACGTGTAGGCCTAGTCCATTCTCTTTACATTTTCTGTCCATTATTATGGACACAAGCTGGCATCAGGGCCGGACTGGGATCAAAAAATTTTGTTTTTGGCCATGACAGCCCACCATGATTTTATTCTATAATATAAATGTTTTGGCTAGCTAAAATAACACTGTAAGTTGGAGATATTGCATGACCATGAGATAGTTAATTAACCTAGCCCAATATCCTTCATGAAAACCTTGAGTAAATGACAGCTCTGGCCCAAAAATAACCGTCGCCCCCCCGGGCATTGCCCTGTATGCCCTATGTCCAGTCCATGCCTGGTTGGCATGATGTGTGTAACTGCTCATCATGAATAATCAAAGTGTTGTATCTCTGCACTGAAACAAATGCAACAATGTCCTTTGCAACAATGCAACAATGTTCTTTAAGGGCCATTAACACCTGGAACAAAATGATTACTAACTAACTAAATAACTAAGATAACAGATGAATGATCAAATGGTACATAAAAGTAATTACTACTCAGTAATTGTTTACTTTTACAAAATCTCCTTTTTATCTGTCTGTCACTTCAATTGTCTTCAGAGAAAAGCATGTATTCTTACCTAGTGTTTCTGGAAAGAGTCATAAATTGGCCTTTTTATTCACCCTCTTACCTAGAGTTACATGTAGGTAAAAGAATTTTGGTCTCAGTGTTTCCTAGTCTGACAAACCCAAATTTAGCATTATTTTAGTTTTAGCTTTGCATAGGCACTGGAATATAACATTGCATCCCAGCGCCTGTGCTAAGCTAAAGCTAAAATTTGCATGCACTCAGTGCGCATGCACTAAGACCAAAAAGCTTTTACCCATGTGTAACTTCAGGGTAAGGCGATGAATGAACAATTTTCATTAAAAAAAGTAGAATATTCCTTTAAGAGCTATGGTAACATGACCTTGACCTCTCTTGTCTCCACTGCTTCTATCTAGACTATCAATGTCACCACAGTAGCCACTGGCTTTGGCCTGGCTCTGGCCTGTGACACCCTCGTGGCTCAGGTACGTTATACTCTGACCTCATACTGTACACACTCTCTCACTCACTGAGATAGACAGCTTACTGTCTGTCTGCTCAATGTCTACAATGTCTACACTCACTCACACTCTTTATCAATAAAGGAAGTAATAAAGTAATTTTGTCACATATTAATATTCTACACAAAACACAGCAAATGCGGATTCTTTGCTACAATAGTGGAGTGGCTGAATGCAGGGGGGTTAGAGTACTCTTGGGATGTTTGGGAAGATAAAAAGATTGTGTACGAATGGTCAGTATAATATAGGCTAATATATAGTATATATTATATATTGCCAGTATGCGTGCACACATTGAGGTTTGTGTGTTGTGTGTAGACCTTTGGCAGCAAGAACCTGAAGAGAGTGGGAGAGATCCTCCAGCGGAGCATTCTGATCCTGCTAGTGTTCTGCCTGCCGTGCTGGGCCATCCTCATCAATGCAGAGACCATTCTACTCGCTCTCAAGCAGGAGCCAGAGGTGGCCAGGTGAGGGCGCTGTCACTCCACTGATAGGCCATAGGATCAGATCCCTCAACTGATAGCATTCAGGAGCCGCTTTTCCAAAGCCTTCTGAACTCTAAGTTGTTCTGAAGTACTTTAAACCTTTAACTTCAGGTTATGACATGTCCACAGCTAAGTAGCCTATATATCTTTTGTATACTTTCATAAGAGTGCTCTGGACACACAGGTTTAAGCTTAAGCACATGTTTTACAGTTTAAAATGTCATGTTGGTCTCAAGACTTGTGCACTTACTGCTACAGAAGATCTGCATGGATGCCTACTATTTTGAGTTTTATTTCATAAAAAGGAAAATGATTAAAAATGACTCTAATCCATCTAAGTGCTCTAATCCATCTTAATGCAAATACAGTATGCCACTTATACACACCATACTTAAGAAGTAATTATATTTTGACTCACATAGATTCAGCCTACAGTTAAGATCAGTAGGCTATAGTAAAGAAAACTCACATCTTGACAAGTAAGCAATTTATTTGTGCAAGAGAAAAACGGGAAACCAGACCCAGAATTAAGATTGTGTGATGGCCGATCAACATGTTGTTCAAAATGATGTCTGTATTCCTGAATGTTATTAAAAAGCTGATATGTCATATCTGTTGGGTGGGTGGGTTGTCAGGATAGCACAGCTGTATGTCACAGCCTTCCTGCCTGCTGTTCCGGTAAGTTGTGACTGATAAGAAACTTCAAACAAACTCCTAACCTTCTCTATATCTACAATTATGGATGTGAAATACAGGTTGATATTGTATTACTTACACTGATGATCTGTTACCATCTTCGTCTTCTATTCCCAAGGCCATGTTCCTGCACCATCTGCAAGTGTCTTACCTTCAAAACCAGGTAGGCCAAAAGCATCACAACTCTGACATACTGTAGTTGCCTTTGTCATGGGGTGTGTCTTTACAGTCTAAAAAATATTGCTTATATGGATACGGTTGTTTGTGTCTTGCAATGATATGATGTTATGCCCTACTGGTATAATAGTGCCATCTAGTGTTGTTGAACTTTAATCTTAACTGTGTTACACTTATGTGTAATTCTACTTATGTGTGATTCTTGTCTGAAAGGCTCATTTGAATTACATGAACAACACACTAGCAACACAATACCAAAAAACATACTTAAGGGGGCGCCATGGCTCATACATTTTGCAAAGTGCTTCTGCATAGCTGGACACTGACGATGCATTCTTGTCCCTCAGGGCATCATTTTGCCACAGATGTACACAGCTGCTGTTGCCAATGTCATCAACCTTGCCGTCAATTACGTCCTCATATCTAAGATGGAGCTGGGAGTAGAGTATGTGTTTGATTTCCTACAGTCAATGGGCCACTGAAGGAATCATCTGGTGAAGTAGGACTAATTTGGTGCTTCTCTCATGTTTAGGGGATCAGCTGCAGCTGCCAGCCTGTCCCAGATCACCCTGTGTGTCCTCTTGTATGGATACATCCGCTGGAAGAAGCTTCATCTGAAGA
This sequence comes from Sardinella longiceps, assembly GCA_027497455.2. Taxonomy (NCBI): domain Eukaryota; kingdom Metazoa; phylum Chordata; class Actinopteri; order Clupeiformes; family Clupeidae; genus Sardinella; species Sardinella longiceps. The sequence continues at coordinate 24,044,801 of JAODXP020000020.1, forward strand.
CATGGGACGGTGAGAAACACACACACACACACACACACACACACACACACACACACACACACACACACACACACACACACACACACACACACACACACACACACACACACACACACACACACACACACACACACACACATACCCTTACACATTGGCAAGCTTAATGCAAAATTCAGTGTGTGCACAGTGAGAAGGAATTTGTAGGTGAATTTGCGGTTATCATTTTGTTAGCAGAGACTGTTGCTTTGCAATGCCTATCTATCTCTAAAGCAGCAGCAGCACCTGCACTGGCAGAGCAGTGCCTCCCCTGTGGCCGTGTTAAAAGAGTGTCAGACGGCTCAGTGAGGGGGACAGGACAGGAGAGAGTGAAACAGACTCTCCTCCACTAACACTCCTGCTCCTCCTCACTGCTCTCTCTCAGTGGCAGAGCACACACACTGGAGGAGTTGGGTTCTGTTTGCCTCTGTGGGTCTCTGACCACACACACACACACACACACACACACACACACACACATACATACATACACACACACACACACACACACACACACACACACACACACACACACACACGCATACACATACAGCACTGTCTCTCAGACAAGTTACAGTAGAGTGCCCTTTCAGCTGTTACTGTAAACCGTGTCCCTGTTACTCCCTCTGTGTGTGTGTGTGTGTGTGTGTGTGTGTGTGTGTGTGTGTGTGTGTGTGTGTGTCTGTGTGTGTAGGCTGGTCTACTGCATCTCTGCAGGAGTGGGGACCCTTCATGCAGCTGGCCATCCCTAGCACACTCATGACCTGCTTCGAGTGGTGGATCTACGAGATCGGAAGTTTCTTAGCAGGTGTGTGTGTGTGTGTGTGTGTGTGTGTGAGAGAGAGAGAGAGAGAGAGAGAGAGAGAGAGAGAGAGAGAGAGAGAGAGAGAGAGAGAGAGAGAGAGAGAATAACTCCAAGAAATTAATAAAATGTGTAGCACACTCATGACCTGCTTCGAGTGGTGGATCTATGAGATCGGAAGCTTCTTAGCAGGTGTGTGTGTGTGTGTGTGTGTGTGAGAGAGAGAGAGAGAGAGAGAGAGAGAGAGAGAGAGAGAGAAAGAGAGAGTGAGAGAGAGAGAGAGAGAGAGAGAGAGAGAGAGAGAGAGAGAGAGAGAATAACTCCAAGAAATTAATAAAATGTGTTTGAGCCTTTGCACTCACTGTCTCTTGGGGACTAAAATCTCTGTGTTTGGTCTGCCCGTTGCTCAGGCATGCTGGGAGAGGAGTATCTGGCAGCGCAGCACGTGCTGCTGGAACTGGGGACTATATCCTACATGGTGAGTACAGTAGAGCAGTACTCCAGTACAGCAGCTCCTTGGACACTGCTAGCACAGCCACAGTCAGGCAAAAGAGTGGCAGCTCTCCGAAACGGCCGCTCTCCTAACAGAGACACTTTTTAGCAGGGGTGTCATATACTGTTAGGCTTTTCCTTAGAGGGCGGCCATACTTTGTGACGCCTACATCCATGGTCCCCAACTGTCTGGAGAAAAATGCATGCATATTTTCTTGTGTCTCTGACTGTTACCATCACAGTACTGTAGTCTGTGTTTTTACTTCCTCAATACTTTCATCTTCCTTTCCTATTAGTATGTCGTCTAGTCTAGTGCATCTCATAATTATTTTGCGCATGGTTAAAACTATTTTCAGTAGTTCAGTGTTTTCATTCTGGCCGGCATTGTATTATTTTAAAGGGCCAGAGTCCCTGGGCCGTATGTCTGACACCCCTGCTCTATAGCCCACTGGCCTGTCAATCATAGCTCCAGTATGGCTGATGTTAGGATGCATGTTCATCTTTCCATAATGAAAGACTAGATTGCCCTGAGTCTCCTCTCCTATGTGCTTGTCTCAGTTCCCTTTAGGCGTCCATGCTGCTGTGTGTGTGCGTGTGGGGAACGCCCTGGGGGCCGGGGACGAGGCCAGGGCTCTCATCACATGTAAAGTTGCTCTAGTGCTCTCTAGTAAGTAGTATCTTTTTCATTCTTACATTCTTTTCTTTCTTTCTTTCTTTCTTTCTTTCTTTCTCTTTCTATTCTACCCATCCATCTGTCTCTGGTATTTATTCCATACCTGCATGTGGTGAGTGATAATTACTTAGTGATTAGTAATTACTTTGCATATGATACTACAGTGAATGATGAAACCCAAAATATTTGCTTTTCAACAGGCCTGCTGGCTGTGTCTCAGGGCATTCTATATGCTTCAACCAAATCATTCATTGGAAAAATCTTCACCGAGGATGAGTGAGTTACCCTGAATGTTTTATTACAAAGGAGACAAAGGAGAGTGGCTATTAAGCAACTAATAAAAATAAATGTGTCAAAAGGAAGGCCTGGGAGTGTGATCCCATACAAGATTGAATAGTTTGTCAGATTATGCCCTAGTAACAGGTAGTAACTCTGTTTGAAAAATAGAATGAAGCGCCTACACAATGACATCTCTGCAAGCTGACTTCCTACTTTCTCATTTTTTCCCTCAGGAAAATTGTGGCGATTGTCTCCACCAACATGACTATCTTCATATTCCTGCAGGTCTTTGATGCACTAGTGGTCAGTTTTGTTCTAAATACTAATTACAATATTGGGCTACACCATTAATAAACTGCCTGTGTTCAGCAGCAGTCCAAAAGAGGCCCTGATAAACAGTGCTTAACATTCCTTCTTCTCCCCTGTGCCCCTTCCCTGTGCTGCCCTGTGCTGTGCTGCCCTGTGCTGTGCCCTGCAGTGTGTGAGCTCTGGGGTCCTGGTGGGCTCAGGCAAGCAGAAGATTGCTGCCCTGTCCAATCTCATTTGCTACTACTGCATCGGCCTCCCACTGGGCATCTACCTCATGTTTGAAGCTGACCTCAAGATATTAGGTATCCCAGCCAATAGACATTTAATCCCTTTATGTGCATATGGAAAAGTTCATTACATATCCCTCAATGGCTCAATGTCAATGTTACTTAGTTAGACTGTATCCTGTACAGTACTGTTAGAGTCTCTTTCCCCTCCGTCCTGAAAGCTCATTGTCTGTCCCCATGCAGGACTGTGGCTCGGCCTTCTGATCTGTGTCATTCTGCAGACCTGCTTCTTCGTCACCCTCATCTTTAAACTGGACTGGAGGAAAGTGGCGGAGGAGGCAAGTGCACCATCTTCTCTTTGCTTTCCACAGCTGCTTTTCTTTTACAGGCTACATCCCCAAACAATTACATCACGTGATTGAAACACTGGCGGCTCCTAAGGACACATAGGGTAGAGAAGAGGCTACACATAGATTAGAAATAATGGATGAATATATCAAATAGCTTCCCCTACAGCTCTGGTGTTTACCGATGGACATGACATCTGTCAATAGTAGCCTAAGGAATCCTTTTGAAAAATCCAGAGAACATTATGGCTTCTTCTCCAGGTGATGATGTCCAATCAAATGTAAATGTTTGTCTTCCCCAGGCTCAAAAGCGTGCTGGGAGGATTGGGAAGGCGAAGTGTGTGACACAGAAGGCACCCATGGGTCAGGGTGTGGTGGACACCCTGGGGCCCGAGGCTGTAGAGGGCCCACAGAAGAGCCCTGATACTGGGCCTCTGGTGAGCGTTCACTTCCCACACCTAAACCCCTAAGGCCATCCTAGTCAAACTACACACATACATACTGACACAAACAAACCGCTCTCTCTCTCTCTCTCTCTCTCTCTCTCTCTCTCTCAAACACAAACACATACACAGTAATTTTTAGTGAATCCATAATTTTATTAAAGGAATATTCCACCTTTTTATGAAATTGGATTATTCACTGTCTTACCTGGAGTTACTTATGTGGGTAAGAGCATTTTCGTCTCAGTGCATGCATTTTCCTAGTACAGCAACCCAAATTTTTGCTTTAGCTTAGCATAGGCACTGGAATGTAATGTAGCCAAAGAGTTGCTATCTGGCTACTTTACATTCCAGCGCCTATGCTAAGCTAAACCTAAGGAAAAAGTAAAATTGGGGTCAGGGCAGGACTAGGAAAATGCATGCACTGAGATAAAAATGCTTTTACCCACTTATGTTACTCCAGGTAAGGGGGTGAATAGTCAATTTCTAGAATATTCCTTTAAGATGAAGGAGCTGAATAACTACTCCTAATAAGCTACACAGAACAGTTTGTCATTGCGAGCTTCAGTACAAGTGCTTCCAATCTGAGTGGTGTGCTGGCCCCCTCTGTCCTGTCCTGTCCAGGCTGCCCCGGTGAGCCCCTGTCCCAAGGAGAACGGCTATGCGGCGGTCAGCACTGAGGAGCAGGGTCGCTTAGAGAGCAGCAAGGCCGGAGAACAGGAGTCGTCCCCCCCACCACCACGACAGCTCTCCATCACACAGCTAGTGCTGCGCCGAGGACTCACTCTCCTGGTGGCCATCTTGGTTTTGGCTGCTGGAATAGTGATCCACCAGGTCTTCCCACCTGTGCTGTTGTCCAGCCAATCGGCTAACAGGACCCTGGGGTGGGACAACAGCACAGCTGCACCAACCGTCCTCCCCAGCCCCACCTCACCCTTCTGAGCCACACAGACACACCGACAAGACTCTGGAGGGGTGGACACTGATGCTCATCTGTATGGAGTCAATAGAGGATGTGCTCCAGTTTACTTTTTTTGGGGGGGGAGGGGTGATACTGTAGAGGAAATGAGGTGTTTTTGGCTAGAGAGGAGCCCATTGGACACAGAGGTGAGAGTCCAGGTTAGGCAGCAGCACACACTGCCACACTCCAATCTCCTGCGGCGGGCCCAAGGCCTCTCAGTGCTACAGATGCACAATAGATGCACACTACTGTACATTCACACGACTCTCTACAGAGTACTCTACTGACTGCCTCTTCAATTTTCACTCAAGCTAGATGAAGATTGGACAAAAGATTGTTCATATCTAAACCTTACAGCCAATCAAAGCCTGTCTCTCTTCAGTGCTCCTGAAGCAATGTGTTGATTGGCTAGTTTACGGCTGGACGTGGGTCACTAGGCCTACTATTCACAGCCACAAGGACACCAGTTCCACTGGACTGTCGGAACAGTAATGAACAATTTCACTTCATTAGAATTGGATTGGAAAATATGGACTCCACCTTTAAAAATTTTGTGCACCTTCAACTGTTTTTGTTCCTAACAGCTGCTTTTTGTATTGTACATGCAGGTCAATTCAGACTGGAAAAATGAACAAAACCTTTTTTCATTCAGGACACACCTTGTTGTAACTAGACACTGATTAAAGGATACGTCCGGAGTGAATTCAAGCATAGCCCTGTTGAACTAGCCTGCTAAATGAACAAGTTAGCGATTGGAACAAAATAATTTGGAACAACATAGACCGAACACGAACGCGAATCACTTTACACTGAGTCAAACGTACCTGAGACCTTACTTTCGGTTTTGAATAATGAAGTTCTATTGGTTCAGTGTAAAGTGCTTGTTCGTTTCTGCGTTCGTATTCGGTCTAGGCTGTTCCAAATTATTTTGTTCCACTCGCTAACTTGTTCATTTAGCAAGCTAGTTCAACAGGGCTATGCTTGTATTCACTCCGCACGTATCCTTTAAGGATTGTTATAGAGATTGTTAGACATAGTGTTTTGAGAAGGGACTCTCATCGCCTTCATATTTTTATTAATTTAATGATGTGTTGATATACTGTAAAATTCTGAAGACTAGTTTCAGTAATAATATACTCATTTCACTAATGTACATTTTGATGACATTATCCCTGTTTTGTATATGTACACCATAATGACAATGAAGTATAAGTACTCTTTTGATCTCAAGAGGGAAATTTGGTCTGAATTTATCCCATCCATTAATTAGTGACACAGTAAGTGAACATACACACCAACCCAAGCAAGTGTGTGTGTGTGTGTGTGTGTGTGTGTGTGTGTGTGTGTGTGTATGTGCACTAAGTAACCTAGGTGTTTATGTGTGTGCTGTAACCCAGGCAAATGTGTGTGTGCACACTAATCCATGCACGTGTGTGTGTGTGCACTAACTCATGCACGTGTGTGTGTGTGTGCGCGCCTTTACCCAGACGTGTGTGTGTGTGCATTAACCCATGCCTGTGTGTGCGCATTAACCCAGGCAAGTGTGTGTGTATGCACTAACCAAGGCATGTGTCTGGAGGGCCAAGGGGCAGTGAGATGTTGGTACCTTGCTTAAGGGCATGTCAGCTGTGGGTGTGTGATAACTGGCCTAGTCCAAATGCACAGTGTGCGTGTGTGCATATCGCTGAACAACGGTTACAGGTGCTGGCAACAGATAAATTAACTTATGAAAAGAAAAGAAATATACACACACCATTTAAGATCACATGTGATTTTTATTACTTTTATGAAATTGCAGGTAATAAAAATCACACTGTGGGATCATAAACTCTGTGCAGACATATCGGTATGATTGGCCGTCACCAGTAGGACACAGCTGCTTAAACATCTACCCACGACCAAAAGATGCTGGGACGTGATAAAAATATCAAATCATGGAGTTAAGTGATTGTCTTGCAAAATGTAAATTTATCTTTGTAAATGGATGAAAGTAGGCAGTGTCCACTATACTACAAACCTGCTAAAGCCCATTCCACAAAGGTTGGGCTGTAATGTAAACTGTGAATTATATGACTAAAATAATCCACAAGATATGTGATGTTTTTGCAAGAAACGATTTAGAGGAATAAGATTATGGAGTTCCCCAATGATATCCAAATAAGAGTTGAGTCTTTGTGAAGTTTAAGTTCCATCTGAAGTGCTCTTCACTCAAGTGATTGTAATGCAGTCAGCGTAGCCCACAGAAAGACCCCAGCATCCCACAGGAAGACCCCACCTTCCCAGAGCCACCCACTAGCCTGCGCTCATGGGGAGCTTTACATGTCACCACAGAATCAAACACAAATGGCTTGCATCCAAAACTACAACCAATTCACTTTAATGGAGAATTGTCTTTAAGGCATTGCTTTTTCAAGTGGTACAAAGAACATGCTTGCCACATGGTTGTTTGAGGTCAGATATATAAAATATACAAATATACCAGTAAATCAAATGGGTCAGTATTGACATGAAGAGCATTAGACAGCAGCACACAGACCTCCTCCCATTCCCTTCCCTTTGAAAGCAACTACACAGGCTTGGCTACTTTGGCCACAGGAGGATTTGGGATTTAGCTGATAAGCTTAGTGTATTTTCTTTTCCTTTTTTTTTTCCTGAGCGCACATACGTTTGATTGGCACATATTTGTTTCCTTTTGGCTTGATAATCATATTGCACAGAATATTAGGCACAGTGAAAGGTACATGTACAGTCATTTCATAGACGCATAGTATATACACAGCGGTAAAAATAAGTATTGAACAAATCAACTTTTTTATATACAGTACATATACGCTATTTTATGATTGGACTTCATTATTTTGTGGGTTATTAAGTTTAGAGGTTTTTTTTCCATGTGTGGATTTCTTTGGTAATTACCGATTCCTGGTAAAATCTTCATGTCATCAGACATACCTGAACTGAAAAAAAATGTTTGAAGTGTTGAATACTTTTTTTCACTGCAGTATATAATCTCACATCTCTCTCATTCTCTCTCAAAATGGAAATGTTTTGGACCTTTGGTTCCAAAGAAAACTTTGGTTGAAACGATTTCCAGAGTATAAATGAAAGTGCAGAAGTATGTTGAATGATTGGTTTTGTGTGTGTGTGTGTGTGTGTGTGTGTGTGTGTGTGTGTGTGTGTGTGTGTGTGTGTGTGTGTGTGTGTGTGAGAGAGAGAGAGAGGCTCAGATAGTGTGTATACCACGCTATGTTCACACTGGCTAATGCAGAGTGTTCAACAGTACTGTATGTCAGATTACTAGATATGAACTTAACTAAATCTAGTTTAGTAGAAAATGTAACTGGCTCAAAAAATGTTTCTCCTATGCGACATGTTAGTGTTAACTACAGCAGAAGTGTAGAGGAGTGTTTACTGGCCAAGCTTTTCTTCAAAACTTGTGTATGTATTTTTCCTCTCTCCTATGTCACTGCGTGAGTAAGTGTGTGTGTGTGTGTGTGTGTGTGTGTGTGTGTGTGTGTGTGTGTGTGTGTGTGTGTGTGTGTCTACAGCATACATGTCCAATCAGGTCCTGCTGAGGTGTCCTGTGAGAAACTCGTTGATCAGGATCCCTGCGGCGAGGACCAGAAGCATGGCAAGGGTGGCGCCTCCACGCCTGAGGACGAGCTGGGAGTTGGAGAGCACGTCGCCCACTATAGTCACCTGCGGTGCTGCCGCCGCCTCCGCCACCTCCGCCTCCTTCCCACTCTCAGCCTTGCTGCTGCCCTCCACATCCACAGGGCTCGCTGGCTGGGGAGTACTCTGGCTCTGATCTGACACTTCTTCATACACATCTGTGGACACACGGTTTTAGATGTTTACACATGAAGAGTTCAGATGCAAAACCCCCTAAACACCATTTTTGTGAAAACTGAGTTAATGATATTGTGTGAATCCTGTATAAATCTAGAATTATGTAAATGAAATGTTTGTGTGAAAAAATAAAATAAAACCTGCTCCCCGCCGTGTCTAAAATATCTGTTTACAATCAAAACACTGTAAACGCCTGATAGAAAATGGCCTTTTTCTCAAAAAGTGGTCAAGTGGAGTTAGGGGGTTTTGCATCTGAACTCTTCACATGTTCATCTTCATTCTATAACATCTACAATGCATCCTACATTTATTATGAAGACACTTTTAAGACTATTAACTAAAAATGTGCAGAGTGCAGAATATGGAAATAGTAGCCTTGTCATGACCAGCCCCTGGGCCTATGCTTCTCTTCCTACTTGGGTCTGGGATCTTGGCTATTGAAACACGGCTGCTTGCTGGAGATGTTTCAATTCAAAAAGATTGGATCCATGCCACTATCCATGATGCACCTCATAGGTCATTGCCAGAATTGTGTTGTGTAAACATGATGCAGTCAAATTTATTTGATGCATTAACTGAAGAAATATGCCTAGTTCTGTGTCAGATATCATGGAGTTGAATGCTTGTAGTAAAGAGAAATAAAAATAAGCTCTCCTGCATCTCTGTGTAGTTGCCATTGTTGTGAATGGTGTGTACCAGTTACAAAAATTGTCCTGTGCATAACCTCGCAAATTTACCCCAAAAACGCTGAGTGCTAGTGGGTTTCACGTCATTTTGGTGTGACATAAGTGTGTGTAAAAGTACCTTTACTGTTCTCAGAGGTTCCGTTGTTCTCCAGCACTAGGGCGTCACCTTTGGACCCATCCGCTTGGATCTCCACTCCTGCTCTGCGCTGGGCCTGGAGGTCAGAGAGGACAGCAGTCAGCAATGGACTTTCATCTTCCATAACATAATAAGGCATCTCATTCAAGCTTGGGAAAGTGTACTGTACTGACCACATGGAAGGTCATCTACTACACCAAAATCACTTTATTCCTATTCATCTTTTCCATAAGAAACAATATGAAATAAATGAGGAATATAGTTATTGAAACAGGACAAGCCATCACTGTCAGTATAAAAATTAATCATCTTCATTTTACTTTTAATTATGTTCTTCACGCTTTCATAAAAGACAGCCTGGAAAACCTCATTTGAAATGCACAACAAATGAAAAAAAAAGTTATTAAGAGGCACACCAGACAATGTTTTATGCCGTTTTTGGGTTCATAAACCAGCTACGTCACTTTGATGGTTAAATGACTCATTGAATGAGGGTTCTCTGGGCAGTCTCTGCCACTGCTGAGCGCAGTTAAAGCACTTGCAGTAAGAGATCAAGGATCAGTGAAAATGAAACTGAAATTGTGTTTATAATCTTGCGAGTCAAATTAACGCATCCAAAATGATCACTGCTGGTTGGTTCCTTGACTCTTTTTTCTGTTTGCGAACAAGTCCACATGAATAGGTAAGAATGCACAGTGTACTTAGAGTTAACACATTGTAGCATTGTTTGGTGCCGTGTAGACCAATTAACAATGCTATGTAATGCTTATACAGCATTCTGTGGCCTCAAAAACCACAGATGAGATAAGGGCTGAGTGAGTCCTTTAATGCCATCAGTGGGGGATCAGGATGCTACAATGGGAGATTGAGTAAGGGCAATGAGCACACAAAACTGCACTTGACTGAGGCCAGGATGACCCAAAACACACATCCAAAAGACTACAGCGCTTTTTAAAGAACAAGCAGTAGGCCTAGCCTGCTGTGGTGTGGCCAGCATAGTCTCCAGATCTGCACCCTGTTCAGCTGTTGGGGGTGCAGCCTGCAGCGTGACCATCAGGTGTGGAGAAAGACTCCATCAGACTAATCCATTCTGTGGGAGATGGTCCAGAAGCATGGGGTGAACTCCCATCAGATTACCTTGGAAACTGACAGCTGGAATGCCTAAGGTGTGCCAGGCTGGGGTTGTTGGCCACGAACATATTCATCATTTCAATTAAAATCATTAATTTCTAACTGTTGTTGACTGCATGTCTCATTTGCTATATTCCCTACTCAAAATTTCAGGGCTGCTGCAACCTGTGTGGCCTAATGCAGGGTCTCAAACCTGTCACCCCACAAGCACAAACTCTTGGCGTGCGGATAGGGCGATTTAAGAACTGAATCAAAGCCAAGTTTCTAACTCAGCAACTAGAAACACCATGGAAAGCTAATTATTATTTGCACATACTACTGCTGAGCTAGTCGGCCTTGGTCATCCAAGGATGTCTCCAAGGGCGAATGCCACCCACTTGAGTGGCCTAATGTAAGAATGTATGTTCCATTAACTCAACTTCGCACTCGGTTTACAGTATGTTGGGTAACACTTTATTTGAAGGTACTGTCATAAGACTAACATGACACTGGCATTAACTCTGACATGACTATGTCATGAATCTGTCATAAACTTTATACACCTGTCATGACTTCTGACATACCCTAACCCTAACCCTAAACCTAACCATTACAAATACCGGGTGACACTTAATAACAGAAGTCATGACAGGTGTATAAAGTTTATGACAGATTCATGACAACGTCATGTCATAGTTAATGACAGTGTCATGTTAGTCCTATGACGGTACCTTCAAATAAAGTGTAACCGTATGTTGTTCCAAATCCTTTCATTCTACTGGCTGTGTAATGCAGTCAGCAGGCTTGTGGAACAGGACTATGCTTGGATTACACCAAACCTTCGCTTTAAGGTGATTACTGGAGTTCACTCCAAGAGCTACAAAAGCTGCAGTATAAAATTGCTTTAGTTGCTCATAAAAATCACTTCTAAAATATGTGTTCCCTCACACTGCTCTAATTCCTCATGAATCATTTTATCTAGTAGAACCTGGCTGAAATAAAGTTTCCTCTCATTTTAATTTCTTCTAAATGAAAGCTAGCATCTACAGCTTTAGTCACTGTTGGTGTGAACGCACGGTTAGATCAGTTATTTTGTGTGAGCCATGTACTGTATATGTGATACAAGACAGAGGAGATCTGACCTCAATGGTGGTTTTCTTCCAGTCAAGTTTGGCTAACAGGATGATAAAAGCCAGTGATGCCAAGAAGCCACACACAAAGAGGCCCGTCCACAAGCCTAAGATATGAGAGAGAGAGAGAGAGAGAGAGAGAGAGAGAGAGAGAGAGAGAGAGAGAGAGAGAGAGAGAGAGAGAGTCAAGGTGATATTTCTGCTCTGCTGGAGAGCATTAGTGGAGCATAGAAAACTCACTGAGCAGCTCAAGATCGTGTGGGTGGAGTAACTATTAGTTATTCATTTTATGAAATATGTCCATTGTTGTTTGGTTTAATAAATTGTTAACTCTTGTCTTGCCTTAAGTCTTAGTTTTATGTCATACGTTTTTACAATGGCATCGTGCCAGCTAACACTAAATGTTACATAAAATGTTATGTCAAACCCTGGTGCTAATGAACTCCTAGACTAGACCGATAGAGTGAACAGTAAAGCCTACTGGAGCACACGGACCTTTAGCTTTAGCATGGGCATCCACTTGCCCCAAACACAGGGCAACAACAATTTACATCCAAAGTTTACAGGTTTAACTGTTCTGATTTACCTCTACCTTTAAAATAACATTACACAGAATAGCTGTAGTCCCTTACCTGACACCTGTTTATGATATTGTAGACTACATACACAAATATAAGCCACAAATATACTGCTGAGTGATATACTGTACACCAGAGGGCATTATAGTCTCTGACTGTACTACCAAAGGGCATATAGACTGGATACACCCATAGATCTGTGTTTGTACTACTCTCACCAAGCCGTTGGCACTGCAGGCTTCTAATAACAGTGTGAGACGGCTCTCTCTGCGCTAGGATGTCCTACAGGTGATCCACCCCAGATGATGGCAGCTGTGGATCAGAGGAGAACCAAAGCTCCACAGGGCCGTCTCATTCTGATACAGGAAGTGGCTCTGGGGCATACCTCATGTGTGAAGCATATGTATTACATGTGTGTGTGACTCACCCACGTGTACTCACCCACGTGTGTGTGTGTGTGTGTGTGTGTGTGTGTAAGAGGGACTCACCTATGATTCCCATTTTGGCAGCGAACATCAGAGACACTCCGATGGGAAAACCCACAAAGTAGTAGCTCATGATTATTCCCAGAGCACCAAAGAGCTGCTTTCCTGCACCCCTCAAAATGCCCCCAGTTACACCCTGTGGAGAAATATGGAGGTTGTAAGTTATGTTGTATAATGTATGTTGTATAATTGTTCTGTATCTGAAATGTATGAGGAAGCTTATTTATTCTTACCGCAGCGGCATCAAAGAGATGGAAGAAGCCGTACATGATCATTATATCTGACACCCGCTGGATGATATCTCTGTGTGGAGTGGCCAACAACACACAAATGGCAAAGGCATGAGGAATAACAACCACTACCACTACCATTACTACTAGTACTACTACTACTACTACCACTACTACTAGAGCTGCTGCTATAACTGCTACTAGTACTACTAGTGCTGCTGCTGTTACTACTATACCAGCACTTCTATTACTGCCACTACTGCCATCACAATTGCTAGTTCTACTATTACCACTACAGCAGCTACTGCTGCTACACTTACAGAGTACTGCTGCTGCTGCTGCTAGGCCTACTATTACTACCTCTACTACTGGTAGTACTACTATTACCACTCAGCTGCTGCTGTCACTACTACTCCAGCAAGAACTACAACTACTGCTGTTGCTGCTAGGCCTATTAGTAGTACTTTTACTACTGGTAGTACTACTCCTAGGCCTACTACTCCTTCTACTGCTGGTGTTAGTGCTAACTACTGTTACTGTTGTCACTTACTGCATCTGTTGCTACTAAATTATAGCATGTAATAATAATTATCATGAGAGTAACAGAAATTGTGTTCCTGTGTGAAATATAAGTAGAAAAGGACATACAAAAATGTTTTGCTTCCCTGCAGAAAAGTGGGTGACCATTGTCGTTTGAATTCATCTTGGCTGACAAAGTGTCTGTGGCCTGTGTGCTGGGCCTGAAGTGTGCTGGGAGATATATGTGACTGATAGGGCAAATAATCTCTTCAGTCCAGGATCTGTTTCTCAGAGGATCTGACTACTGGGACTGGCCCAGTGCAGTTAAAGACCCCCTCTGGTGAAAATCAAGTCTTTAACTTTGTTAATATTGCACGTGGTCTTTGTGATATGATATCCAAACTATCCTAGGCCTGAGTAGTCAGAGTTATTTCCACCCAGGAAATGTATCATATTTTACAGCCTGGATTTCCTTTGTCACAAACCCAAGGGACCTATCTTGTCAACTGGTCGGATGTCAAAGATGTCCATATGTGATGGGCTGATAGTCAGACTGTATTGTCTGCATAGATGATACTAGGACTCATTGTAAACAAATGAGGTAAAGCTGTAGAATATGACTATGATGGATTTGACCATGAAGCAAATGAAATTGGACAAAGATTATCTAGTTTTAACTTAGAGGACAATCATTGTCTGAAGGAGGGCTGTGCAATACCCTCATATACCTCTGAGAACATTCTGTCCCTAAGCTGGTATACAAAATCTCTCCTCAAAAAAACTCTCATCCTAACTAAAAACACATGATGACTGTGCATTACTTTTGGAACAGTCACAGTGACTTTGTGGCTGCTTCAATTCTAAACCTGTAGATTTCGACACCAACTTACATCATTTCCACTCATTGCAAGGCTTGTTAATACCTGACACATCATGTTAGACAATGACTGATGCTGAGTGTAAGTGACTTATGCACATGGGGTGGGTGATGGCTGACTGTTTAGGTGAGGGTTCAAACCCCCCTCTCTATTCTTGTACTGCCTGTGTCCCAGCACATGTGTACCAGGCAGGAAGAATCTCGTGCAGCAGTAAGCAAACGTGAGCAGCCCGTGCATGGCTGGTGTCATTACCATACGTACTGCTCTGTGGTGAACACGTAGCCAATCACGTCCTTGGTGGCCCCGATCAATACAGCAATCATACAAGAGAATGACACTGTGGCAGAAAGAAAGAAATAACTAAAGACCAATACAATCACCACAATCCCCTCATACTGTAAACCTCATAGAAGAAGGCAATGACAGGAAGTTTATCATGTTTTGTGTACATACATGCAGACACGACCGCCACTTTCCCTGACATGATGGCCTGGTCCGTTTTGCCTGCTCCAAGAGCATTGCCCACTCGAACACTGGCGGCCACAGAGAAACCCAGAGGACTCTGGAAAAGATGAAATTACCTACTTAAATATTTACACCTATATTAAGTTATGACGTTGTGTACACATGTTATAAAATAAAATGAGAGTTCAGAGCGCCCACTCATTCATCATATAGTTATTAATATTACTAATGTAGTAGGAAAATATAATTAACAGCTGTTATAGTTGCTATTGGTTCCTGCCCCTGTGTTTGGTGAGGAAGTGTGTTTGAGCACAGGGCAGGTTAATAATTATTGCTTACCATGTATGCTAAGGTGGCCACCTGATAAACCACAGACTGAGCTCCAAGCTCTACCTCACCAATGAGACCTATGGAGAAGTGCATGGAAGAACCTTAAGCACATAGGCTACATAACAGCAGGGCAGGCACACAACATGTGGGCCAAAGACATACAGTATCTCTATGCTAAGGTCATGCTTAGGTCTTCACTGAGGGACAATTAGTTTGCATAGACGTTTACAGTTTACATCGAAATCTCCAACTTTACGGTCCCAACTCACTGATGATGACATGAACAGCCATAGCAAATGCATGCAAAAAACTACTAGAAGATATCAGTCAGACCAAGGTGAAGCACAGGTTGTGGTCGATACCCTTTGCTAACCTGCGAGGAATCCACCAATCTCATAGGTCCACCACTCCACACACAGCATCAGCATGCTGGGCAAGGCCAGACGCAAGTACGGTCCCCACTCCTGCAGGCAGTCCTTGGACCAGCCTTCCACCACACACAGGTCAGCAGGTTCAGACAGGACATCAGAGGAACATCAGAGGGAAGATGCAGACACAGATTAAGAAATGTCCTTTAAGGGCAACTTCAGTCAAATTTCAACAAGAGCTCTATTGCTCAAGCTGCTCAAGACAAGCCAGCACTGAAGCCTTGACAGTTAACCCGTGGGGGCAGAATTTTAAACTGTTTTCAACATCTAAACATGCTCCAAATCTCACCCCAAAAGCTGTGTAACATCATCAGACACATTACAAAACAGCACTGTAGTGTGTATGACTACAAATCACTAACAAAGTGGTTATAACAGTCTTTTTATGCACTGTTTACAAAATCGTTTGTAAACAAACAATATTGTCTGCTTGTATAAACACACAGTTTTCACCACTTTTTCTGTCATTTGTAGTCGTACACACTACAGTTCTGTGTTGTAAGTTGTCTGTTGATGTTCCATAGTTTTTGTGGTGACATTTGTGTTAACTATTCTTCATTTTTGGAGGTAAACAATATTCTGCAATATGTCTGGAATAATAAAACCTGTTTCTTTCAAGGAATAGCATTTCCTTCAGTGAGGGTTAAGGGAAGAATTAAGCCAAAATACTTATTATAATACTATGTGTATACTAAGTGTACTACAACACTATAATGTGAAGTAAATATGCGTAATGCAACACTTGTAAGTCTAAAAAGGTGAACTCTCCTCCACTCTGGCTTTGTTAAAGGATTACAACTCACATTATGAAGCTGGTCAAACATTACAAAGCCAATCATTACACTGTAAAGTCCCGTGAATAGCAAGAGAGGGCAATGTGACAATGTGACTCCACTTGTACACTAGTAGTGACTGAACTCACCGTCCCAGGTGGCTTTATGGAGACGCTTCCACACAATGTAGCAGTAGAGAAACACAGCCAGGGCATACTGGGAAATAGAGTTGGCCGCTGCAGAGCCACTGCCAGAGTGAAATCATAGTTCATATTTCAATTATCTAAACATTAGAATTCAGGTTTAACATCAGTTATCATTCATTCAGGTTTAACATCAACTACGATTCAATCTAGCTGAGGGCAAATCCCAGAATTGAAGTTCTCCAGCTGTATGATAATGATAATGATGATACTATTTTTCTAATAATGCCTTTTTTCCATCCACTTAAAGTACATTCATTTAGAATATAAGACATGTACAGTATACATGGTTTTCAGGACCTATGTCCAAAAGGTTGGAGCACATACATTATTAGAGAAGCCATACTGTACTCACGCTACACCCAGGTCCAGCACGAACAGGAAGATGTAATTTATCAATGCATTCAAAATGTTTCCTGCTATCCCAACTCCAACCAGAGGCCATATAATTCCCTGATGGACAGTACAACAAATATATTGAATTAATATGTCAGTAAAGCCAACTTGTCTGCTTATAAACAGCACATAAAGGTTGCAATTTTTGTATTACATATTGTATTACACAAATGCAGAGCAAAGGCCTAACCACACAACATAACAACAATGATAGTCATTAGTCATGTAATGTTCTTATGATGTGGGGTGCCCCCCACCCCACTCACCTGATTCTGGAGGTACCTGCCCAACAGCTGGTACATGAATGCTGCCTGTGTGAAATAATAAAGAACAGTTAGTGGGAGATGGGTTACACAGGTTAACACAAAGCCATTTAACACAGTGCAGTAACACTCCCAGCATGAGTTAACTCACAGGCAGGGCAGGCATGAAGATCTTCACATATAACTGTGATAATCTGAAAAACAGAGACAGATATCTGTTAATATGGCAAATATAAGCATCTATACATCCACATAGGTTCAATCTGAATGTCCACCTTGCCTTCATCTGTGTATTAGCACATGCATTCCAAAATGTTTCCCACTGTTCCTTATCTCTGAATGAGCTAAAATAAGATATTCAATGCATGCATTGCAACAGATTTAGCCCTTAAAATGAAACGAAAATCAATGTCCAACATGCATTTGGGCTAAAAACAAAACAAAACAATACAATCATCTTGAAGGTAAAACCTGCTCTATCCAAAATAAACAAATGGCATTAAGAGCATCTCCAGACTTTATCTTCCTCCCAAAGACATTCTTTTTTATTTCTTTTTGTTCATCCTCTATTTTTGCTACTGAATCGTTGATAAGGCACATTATACTTGTAGACCAATGAACAGAACACAGACTGTTTCAACATGTGTCATGAAATAATCTAATTGCTACAGCTTAAGGCAGCACATGACTTTCATGAATAGACATGACATTCTTTAAACGCACAAGGTATCTATAAAGCCTTGCTGGACCTTATTCTCAGAGCGAGATATGCAGCATGAAAATAAGGCTCATGGGAAGCTCATTTATCATCTATGTTTAAGTTGCACAAGTTTAGTCATCTTTGAAGACGGCACATGGTCAGGACAGCTGTAGTCACAACAGTCAACAATACAACTAAAATGATTCCAGTATTATGGTCTATTTTCTGTTCACCAAGAAAACTCTGTCAGGACCCAAAGGTACAGGGGAAAAATGAGGAGAGCAAAGGGAGTGTTGAGACACACACACACACACACACACACACACGCAGACACACAGTCTCTGTCCCCGTGGCCCTTGTTGTTACCTGGCCACCTGTGGGCTCTGTCTGACGAGCAGCAGGATGGGCTCAGTGTTGATGAGGAGGGCCCAGCATGGGCAGCAGGCCAGCAGTTGGATCAGCACACTTCTCTGCAGGATCACACCCACTCTCTTCAGGTTACTACTGCCAAATGTCTGCGGGGAAGAGGAGAGAGCACGCAAACACACACACCGTCAGAACTGCCACTGCGCGCGCGCACACGCACACACACACACACACACACACACACACACACACACACACACACACACACACACACACACACACACAGTTGTCTGATGTTGAGGCCTATGGCAGAATCCCATTTTTAGGGGCCCAAGCAGCGAAGCTGCGGGAACCCTTTTGTTTTTGTTCTGTTTATTGGGGGCCAAGCAGAACAGCTGTCACAGAGGTCAGAGCTGTTTGCGGTATTTCTGACATTTTAACTTTGCTTCTTCCTGGCCTGTTATGTACAGGTATTTTAACATTTTTAATGTTTTATTTTCTCCTTTAATCCATAAGGACACAAGGACCATGCGTGGCATGTTTGAGTAAAAACATCATTGAGTGTCTCTAGTTGTTTATCCTGAATCTGGCCAGTGTTTACAGATGAGCCTGTGAGCTGCCCAGCGGGGGCTTAGAGAGTGGGTGTGAAGGCCAAGCAGGGAAGCGAGACCCTTGTTCTGCTCCTGCTGTGAGGGCAAGTCAGCAGCTGATATGTGAATCCACAGCCCTCACTAGGACACCCAGAGAAGCACAATACACCCGATGTGGTGCAGGACAGGAGGCCTACTGAAGCAGCTAGTTAGGAGAAGACAAGGGATGAGCAAAATGTTTACCCAAAACACTATCCCAACAGTAAGTGTAGCACGCACCAGTGGCGATGAGGGAAATCAGATACTGAGATGGTGAAGCAAAGACAAAAACCACGTGGGGCAAATAAAATAAAGCAAGCACGAATGTAAGGGGTTCCCTCCTCAATCCCATTCCTTGATGATATTTAAGAAGCGCTCCAATTGCGTCAGTTTCCAGGTAACCTGCTGTCTCAGCTCCCTCCCACCTTTGACTGTGTGGTCTCATGGGTGTGAACACATTAGTTAGATCTAACCAGCCTCAGTAGGGTCTAACTGTCTGTGAGCATACCTGTGATATCAGTGTATCGCATGCCGACGCCAGCCCTGAGCCGATGGATATACCTGTAACGTTGATCACCTGTGAAATGACATATTTTTAATGGCAGCTCCTTTGATTGTAACACTTGCATTTAGCTTTTAACATGAATTTCAATTGATACGGAGTGAGACAGTGAGACATTGTTTTCCCAATGCCATACTGTGTATCAGCTTATTTATTATTACAACAAACTTCTTAGCAAAACAGACCTTCCAAATCAAGAGTGATGGAAAACAATACTGGTGTGTTAGTAGGAATGCACAATAAGACTCTCTTGTGGTGCCCTGAGTCCATCAGTGATAGGACTATGTGTCAGCGTACAATGACTTTCATATATTTCACACACTCTGTGTGTGTGTGTGTGTGTGTGTGTGTGTGTGTGTGTGTGCGCCCATTTGCATTACTCACCGCTGTAGCCAGGGCTACTCCTGCCAGTTCTGTCTTTCCCAGGTGCCCACAAAACACTGTGCTGACGAAGCTAATCAAAAAGATCATCAACTGTGAAATCACCTGCAAAAGACAAGCTATGATTAAGCATGAGCTGTGATTAAAAACACTGTAATGTACAGCAATGTAGCAATAAAATCTAGTGGAAAGGCTGTGGGTACTGTTTTCAAGATTTATTTTCAGTCCTGACAACCATGTTAATGCTTCTTGTCCAAGTATCACAACATTAATTTGTAGATGAATCACTCAACCTTTCAATGTTGGTCCAGAAGTCTAGCCTACTATCATGTAGCCTACAAGAATATCTCCATGAATCAATTTTAAGTAGGCTATTACAAGAGCAAGTTGTACAGAGATACTTTTCTTGAATTTCCAAATGGAAGAATGAATCTTATGTCATCTTATGTAATCTTATAAACACAAATGCTTAGTCAACCACAGAGGAAGCTGAAGTACATATGCATGAAATTTGATAACATTGTCCAAAATTTTCCCTCTTAGACACAAACAAAAGGAGGGACACAGTTAGTGATAAAGGATCTCAGTTATGTATGTGATAACACAATGTAGCCTCACACCAAACCTTTCCACAGCCCCCAATTTAGCAAAGCACTATTACTAAACGATGGTAACTTCACAACAGTCAAGATAACAGGTCTCTTTTAATCCTCCTATAATATAAGGGCTAATTGGTACTTGCATTGCTGTTTAACCATATTCTTGCACTGTCACTTTTGTATGCACTACAGCATGGAGCTGATTCCCTATGCAATTTTCTTCTACATGACTTCCAGATTTCCATCTACATTATCTGGAACGTCAAAAACAAAGACAATTGAGCATGGTTATATTTATGTAGTGTGTGTTCTGTATTCCATGCCATGAAGCTAGGCAGCTAAATTTCATTCAGTGTATCACATTCAGTGAATTTCATTTAGTGTATTTACCCATCCCTCCTGTATGCTGTAGGCTATGCTGTGAATGAAATGATGAGATGCAAGCTGTCAGTGCGGTGTTGTAGTCATAGAATCTTACCACAGGTCCAGCTAATTTAAAGAGTTGTACAAACTCGTCCTGAAAACCTGTGGGTATCCACCTCCTTATTCGACTTCGGCAACTTCCACAGACAACTTGTGAGGTTGTGGATCCTGTATCTGATTGCTTGTCCTCGCTTTTAGAGTCTCCATTCGCATAAGGGTTTGTTTTAGTGACCTCCATTCTCAGAAAAAAAACGTAAGTGGTTAAATACTGTCGCACTGCGCTGGTCTCTGCCCAAATCTTCTCTTGAACAGAGGGTCTGCCACGCTCACTGCACGGACTACATGTGGGTCTTGTAGCGGGACGCAGGGAGACCGGCAAAAACTGTGAATTGGTCCTGCCCCTTTCGACCACGAGATACTTATATAATCACACTTTTAGTTAAATCTGTTCTCAGCAAATTATTGCGTTTGGAATAGGCAATCATAGGTGACAGATAATAGTCCTCACGGTTCCATGCCAGAAAATTGGTTAACATTTACCCATAGCCGCTTGGATACAATTGTAGCGCTACAGCCTTTCTGTCCCAAAAAAGACTCAAGCGGTAGCCACTCGACACATTGCCAGAAAATTTACCAGGCACTCTCTTGTCATCCGGTCCTTGTAATAACGTAACCAGCCGTTAGAAGTGTCCCACAATTTCATCAGAAAAACTGTGCTCATGCGCCATCCTGAAAGGCTTTGATATCAGAGATAAGTTACGAATTAAGCGAAGACGCAACTAGGAATTTTCAGCCCATTGAAACACATAACATGAAAGAAAACTGCAATGTCACACTCTAGTTTTCTACAGGCTATTTCTACTGACGGAACGTGCGTTTTTCCCGTTCCCTGCAGATGAAAATTTACCAGCAAGTCACATAGCCTATTTATTTCACATCACCTCTACTCCAATGGTTCCCTCATGCGAACACATGAAAACTAAAAATAAAAGCCTAATGGTGTTCTTTGTTACATCAATCTAATAGGCTATGTTTGGCATGCCTCATTAATTAAGCTATGAAAGACAGTCGATCTAGAACAGTCTTTATTTAACTTAAAAATGGTAAAAACAAATAAACAAAGAAAGCCCTGGTGCTATTTAGTATACCCCAAAACAGAGAAGTTTGGACTTCCCTCCATTACATGAAAACCAACACAGGAGTGGAGTATGTGAACTTCACTCTGTTCAGATCCACTCTGGATAGTGGGATTGTATGGGGCTCAATAAACTTAGAGCACATGCAGTTAATTAATTTATCATTCATTGTTGATACAGTAGTGTGTGTTGCACTATGAGGCATTTCCTTGCCATTTACTCTTGGGATGCTCCTCGAAAAGAAAGCAAGAAAGCGCCACTTTTTCCCCATTATTTTGACATTTTCTCATTTTCTGCAAATTAAGGCAAATTTTTAGGTTAAATAAATAAATAAATAAAGTTAATTTGACTATTTTTTTCCTGGAATATATGTATAGATTAAATAATAAAATAGCAAGATTCTCACAAATAAATGTAATCATCCTGAAAAATAAGCCATAAACAAATATTTTAACAGAATATTTGAGGAAGATGTCATACATAGCCATCATTACCAGGGCGCAGTTAAGCCTAATTCAGCAGGCAGAAATTAGCTTGGTACCAGATCTATTAAAACATGGAAGCATCAAAATTATTGCAGTCCATTCCTTTCTTTTAAACACACATTATGCAAGAGCATTAACAACTTGCAATTTGCAAAAGTATCCAGTCTCACAGAAAAAGTATCACTATTGGTAGGCTGCATTCTGATTATTTTCATACTTCAAACATTGTGCTACATTTTCAAACGACATACATTTGAAGAATAGTCTCTCCCATTCAACTTCATGACTGAGAGCACATTTGAACTCCAAACTCTCTGCCTCTGAAGTCCTCCTTTCCCTCTCTCCTGATTATTAATCACCAACACCTGCTACACCCGACTACTATTTAATCAGCTCAGCTCCTTTCACTCCTTGTCTGGCCATGTTGTCATCACTGTGCGGACTCATTCTTAGTGGCCTTTCCTAGTGACACAAGTTGTCTCTGCGACATTCCCTTTGTTCCTCTCTGGTGTGTTTTCCTTGGATTCAGTGTTTTTTTTCTCCTTCTGGGCGTTGGCCTTTGGCAGTTTTTGGATCTCCTGTTTTTGTATAAACTCTTTTGTGATCTGTGTTTTTGCCTATGAACTTTGGATTGTGGACTTTATTGCTCTTTTGTCCTGAAATCTTCTGTTTTGACTGCCTGTTTGAACTCTACAACAGTTTCATCTGAACTGGTTTTCCCTGTGAAAATATCTCATTAAACCATTTTGCTGATTTCATCTAAACTACTTCTCTGAGTCTATGATACTTGGATCGTGAAAGAAATGATTGCAATTAGTGTGTGTGCATTTGCTTTTGGTTCAAAATTAAGGGATTCTTTGTGAAATACAATATCTGAAAATTTCAATCTTAACCAGAGAACAAAAGTACAAATTTCAGTTTAGATTTTTCTGAAAATAAGACGGTACACAAAGCACATGGCTTTGAATAGTATTGCAAGGTCTTCCTCTAGCGGAGTGTTTCTCAAACTGTGGGGTGCAGACACATGACAAGTGGGGCGCGAGACATCTCTTTGCGCTTTCCAACGGTGTTATTTGCTAGTTGCTGTGATGGGGGGTTCGAGAGAAATTTGGCATTGAATTAGTAACATGAAAATTCTAACATTGACATAAATGCTGTACTCACAAAGTATTCCTCACGGAGATATGTATTGTGTGCAAATTGAGCCTTCCAGGTGGGGCGTGAATTCTCTGCCTTCCAAAGTGGGGAATGACAGAAGAAAGTTTGAGAACCACTCTGCTCTAGCCAAATGAAAATTATATTCAAAAGCTGCTGTAAGATATTACTGTATGCATAGCTATGCGTAACCACACTTAAATACCCACACCCATTACCAACACCCAATGATACTGAGATAGTCCATTAGTCCATGAATCGCATGGTTACGCATTGTTACATTGTTGCACACTGAAGAAGGCACACGGCAAAACATGTCTGGTGCGCCCCTTTTTTGATAAATTTGAAGTTTTCATTTGGGCCAGCACCCTTAAAGTAGTCAATGAACTCTGATTGAAGCCTGCTCCCTGCTACAATTCACTTTGCATGCATAGCTACCAATAAAGAACTCTATCAAGTCATCAAACCAGTAAAGAAGTGTCATCGGTACGCTTTTAAAAGATGCATGTTACCAAAGCCTTACTGCCATATTTTAGGAGGATGGAATGATTGTAGTGGTTAGTTAATCACTTAACCAAAACATATAAGTAGAATGACACAGGTTAGGTCACACACTTTTACTGGTTCTAATGAAAATAATGGAAAAGCAGAAAAGAGAAAGCTTTCATGACCTAAGGATTTTGAAATGGGAGGTTGGTCAATATATTTTCAAAGTTCTAAGGCATTTGCCTACTGGCCAATGACACATTTATGCATCCTGGATTGACACCTTGTGTGGACCTTTGATTATGTGAAATATCATACTATGCTGTGTTCAAATCTAACAGCAGGAAGGGCATCAACATTTTGTGTCTTTTTGGATCAGGTTGTGCCAGGGAAAAGAGGGAAACACACCCAGTATGGTATGACTGAACTGCGTGGTGTGAGTATGCCATTACTGACAATGCATTCACTTCTCAGCACTCACAAACAAATCCAAATCCACAAACATATTGCACTACATACACAGATTATACACACACACACTCCTAAGTAACTATGAATTATATATCGCTCTGTACTCCATGCTTATAATATATTATAATATGCTTATAATATTCCTTCCTCTGCACCACCTATTAATCAAAAGACTTGACAACCCAATTACCTCATTTGCCCTGCCCTTCTACGCCCCCCCTCCATCCCCATCCCCATATGCCCCCTTCAATGCACATACAGTATCACTGTCATCACCTGTAAGTACTCGCCCCATACATACACACACCACACACACACACACACACTGCCTCATCTCTCCTGCCATCACCAGTAAGTCATCTCCCCACATAAAACCAAGGCTGGAGCCATGGACCTGCCCAAAGTTTACTTAATGTTACCAGACAAACTCTGAAATACTGGATCTCTATATGTTTGAAATAAATCGCCTATTGCCGGGAATAGTGGAAATGGTTGACAATTTTCCAAAATAACTGTAAATTCACACACTAAGATGGTTTAAGTTTTTCTATGAGGGCTTTAATGGTAGCTATGCATATTTTCTGTGCAACTAAGCACAGT
This sequence comes from Sardinella longiceps, assembly GCA_027497455.2. NCBI lineage: Eukaryota > Metazoa > Chordata > Actinopteri > Clupeiformes > Clupeidae > Sardinella > Sardinella longiceps. The sequence continues at coordinate 24,069,822 of JAODXP020000020.1, forward strand.
AGAGAGGTAGCTGTTGTTATATTATTTTTGTGTGGCAGAGAGGTCATAGATTGATACCTCTGAGAATATCAACTGATTTTCAACTTCCAAGAATCCACAAATGACCTGCATATTTCTCAGAATGACCTCCATAGGTTGTAACTGACATACTGGATTTTTACACCATACAACAAATACATATGTATTTCATATGCAAAATATCTTTAATAAGAAACATTTTCCCACTACATTTATACTAATAATTATTACAAAAACTTACGTCAGCAAAAAAGGGTAAAAAAAAAAACTGCCTACTGCAAAGTGATGACTGCTTCCCAGGTTGGCAGACATCTTGCACACCACAAAGTGCTCAGTTACTACTTTTAGAAAGACCACCAGAACACTTCTTTCAGGGACCCCAATAATAAATTGAAAAATTCAAAGTAAATCTGTTTTCCTCACCCAGACTGATATAGTCTTAAAAGCAATTGCTGCAATAGTGTCCACCGCAGAAAAAAAAAAATAAAGCAAAGATGAGTCCTCTTGCATGATAAGCAAACAATGCTAGTCAAATCAAGCCAAAGTGGAGGCATCCATTCACTGCCATACAATCTCCATCTCTTACACTCTCCTGCCATCTTTCCATTTCCTCTGTACCAGCAGGTGTTGGGGTAGCCTGGCGTTGCCTGCCTACGTACGTCCGCTACCTCACCTTGATATGTCAAAAAAACCAGTCAGTTGTCACTGTTCATGGAGAAAAAAATGTCATCAGAAGTAAGTTGGACTGTTATCTTGTCAAGACGCAGTGATGGCCTGACATCATCAGACTGTGGACTGGTTGTTTGGTGTGTGTGTGGGTGCCATTACTCTCTCTTCCTCCTCCATCCAACTCCTCTCCTCTCCTCTCCTCCTGCTATGATAAAGACTGTCTCTTTCTCTTCCTCTCTCTGTTCACTTGGCCACAGCATTGCTGTGTGGGGGCTGCTGCTGCTGAGCCTGCTGCTGCTGCTGTTGCTGCTGCTCCACCAGGGCCTGTTGCAGCCGCGTGCGCTTGCGTGCATAATGCTGCCAGTGCAGGAGCTGTTGCTCGTCGATGAACTTGGCGCACTGGGCATTCACCAGCTCCTTGCGGAAGTGCTCATACTGCAGGAGCTCCAGCATGTGCAGGCAGTGGGGATATCTACAGCCAGATAAAGAAAACAAACAATTATTACATCATTATTACACCAATACATTTCATCCTCTTAAAAATACAACGTCCTATCGGACATTCCTCTCAAAACTGAGGGTCTCACAATTCCTATTCTATAAAAACTAATTCATTCACATAATAGGATTGTTTTAATGCATTTTTGGTTGTTTAATCTAGAAAACAAAAAGCTTGTATCTGTAATGTCAAACACTGGTCACGTCGAGTATAACGGGCGTCATGATTTCAGTTAATATTCAATGGAGCATGTCAAATAATCACGCAAAGCATCTTGGGATGTGGAGTACCTCAATCATGTCAGAAGTTGGGCCTTGCTGGAGTTTATGTAAATTCATTTGTCAAACACTGCATCATTAGTCAATCATCGCACAATGTTCTGTTTGTTTGTGCAGTACAAATCATCAAGCCAGGAACATCAAACGGAACTTTGAAATGACACGCCTCTTGGCTACAGCGCAGGAGGATTCGTGTTGGCTAGAAAATCTCAGAGTTAGTGAACAGCTCTTACAAATTCTTACATTTGTATTTTTGCTATTAATTAAATATGGCCCCACTGTCTAGTCTGTCAATTGTAACTGAAATGTGGTGTAAAGCTGTCATCTAAGCAGATTCTGTGAGGTTATGACTTCAGGTAGGGGGTGGTTAAACACATGTATCCAGACCACTCTCAATCTTGATATGGGCTTTGTTAAGGTTATAACTTACTTTCAGCTTTACACAATTTATTCTGCCTAACATCTTTTACACAGTAATATACTTACTTTAAAAACTTGGCATATTCAGGTTCCTTCCAGTATAGCAAGTACTTCAAGTAATTCACAAAGGGCTTGTCTCTGAAGTAACCTCTCTGAGCAAGAACTGTGGTGAGGAGAAGTAGAATAGTTAATGTAGCCCGAAGATGACAAATTGACAGCAAAATAACTTAACAAGTCCCAATTTCTGTACTTACAATTAAGATAATTTGGATTTGCCAAACACTGAACGAACTCCAGTTCCGACTGGAAACGATTCCTGGCTTGCTCCTCTGGAAATTAAAAGGGACATTGTGAACATTTCAGCAAACAAAAGAGTGTCAAACAACTAAGTTAGGACATGTAAAGTGACATCCCAATTCATGCAGCATGGCCAAATTTATGATGAAATCACTGGTGCCGTTTATCAAAGACAGACTTGTGCTTCCAGCAGGACAAAAATATGTACTTATGAATGTAACGTTATGTATGTATGTATGCATGCATGAATTTAACCATCTAACTAACTCTTTCTGGACTTTGTTGGTTTGACCATGCTAGTTAGGAAATTTGGCAAACTGCTCTGACCAGCTGGTCATGGGGGGCAGCTTGGTTTCAGCTGGTTCAACCAGCAAAAATCTCGCGCAAATAAATCCTTCAGAACAGGACTAGTTTACTACGCTAGGCCTTCAAATTGCAATTGAGATAGGAACACAAACATGTTTAAAACTACAGCACTACATGCATATAAAGTTAACTCCAATCTTCCTTCAGGCAATTTTAACGTTACCGCGTTGTAACGTTATCACAAAGCTTCCACTACATTGTGCTATTGATCTGCCTTGGGTAATTCAGCAATGCCAATAAACTTGATGGCTCTAGTGACCATACAAGATTAATTTTGGACACAACGTATCCTATGGATGGTTTAGCAATCTGTTAATTCATTTAGAACTATTTTAGCTCAGTTTAGTCCATTTGTGTTGGCTAGCTAACGTTAGCTTACCAGTTTCCATCAGTCCAGGTGGTTCACTAAACGTCAACCAAGTAATATGAACATGAAGATTAAACTCAGTATCGCAACCTTTCAGTAAAATATCAAATTAAGCTACGTAGCGTCCCAGTTTAACGTTTTGGTCCTCCCTGAACTGTGTTCATAAACACTTCCCTACAAGGATCTTTGGCGTTGCATTTGTTTGCCGTATTTCATCCTTGACGTAAACGTTCTTTGAGGTTGATCTGGAATCAGTTTACACTCTCTCGGCACAGATGAAACGAACTCGAAAAATTTCAGTACGCTTTCAGAGCTGTTCCAGGATCAGTACACACGTCCGTCTGGCGGCTATTTTCTTTTGCAGTTCCAGAAGAAGTGTTGACGTCATATTCCGAGCTACATTGCCCCCCTTTGGTCAGGAGTGGTATGATTGTGGAAAATCAACTCATCTGAGTCGAGTCAAGTAATCCAGTGGCACCCCCAGTGGGATAGTTCACTAAAAAGCTTTACCATGCCTATGTGACATAACTGTAGTGAATACTGAATTAATTAATAATCATTTAGCTTAGACTGTGCATAGATTTACATTATAATAGGGTAAAAATATTTATGGATATGGGCATTTCCACGAAAAAGTCAACCTCACCTTAGAAATTAAAGTCTCATCTGCATGGACATAAAAATTATTTCAGAAAACTTGCAATACAAAAAAATATTGTCTCAATGCAAATAATCAACTGACCAAGTTTCGAAAGGATATCTAGCCTATTTGTTAATTGTTTTATTTGTCACCCTATTCAGTCATAATGTAAGTCTATAGAGGGGTTTATAATGTGCATAAAGTGGGTGATAACCCCATAGTTTTTGGAAGTTTTTTTCAAACGTCACGTCCATAATGTCCATACCACCAGTTTTCCCAAAATAACCCCAATCAAAACCAACTTTCGCCAGTAGGAGTATTTTACAATTAAGTTAAGTCTGTCCACTGAGATGTCCTGTTTGGTATGAATGGAATAATATTTACGTTTCTCTAGAAACTTCACAGACTTCATAGTAAAAACTGTAATCGCCCATAAAAGCTTGTAATTTTTTTGTCACGTCCATAACACAAATTGAAAGGCTCATATTCTTATGATGTAAATCATGATAAGAATTTTTTGTTTTTGCCTGTATTCGGCCACAGAGTTTGCATAAGCAAATGAACAAAATTGTGAAATACTGCTAAGTCTGCAGGCGTTATGTGGTATTTTGTTCATCAGTAATGCATGAAGATGTTGATTTACCTGGAATTCTCCTTTGTTATGGGATATGGTCATTCAATCATCAAAGAATTTTGCTGCCATATCTGAAAATGGTCCTTCATGTGTCCAAATACATGTGTAAACCCACTAATCTATTCTAATCTAGCAACGTTCCTCCATTATTACACTGAAATGAGAGTATAATTCCATGTCATATCTAGAAAACTTGTAAGTTTCCATTGGTCACAGAAAAGCAACCCATCTGATTTTCATTGCCGAATTAGATCACAATATGTAAACATGAACATCTTTAATCCCAAGAGACTCAGTTTCTCTATTACGGTCTTTTAAATTGGTGGCATTTAAAAATAGCTTTTAATCTTCCTTGTGTTGTTTTTATCATTATTATTCAAGTTTTACAGCCTTTTGTTGTCCCTGTTCTAACTGGAGACATGTTTAACGCAGCCAACCAATTTCAGATGAGTGCACCCTATATTCCCCTCAAAACAATAACATGCCATTTCAACAGTTGATGTTGTCTTTACACTAGGCCTATCTATCTATCTATCTATCTATCTATCTATCTATCTATCTATCTATCTATCCATTTATCTAATGGATTAATGCCTTGCGTGTAAATAATACTAAATAATTACTGAAAATAATAGTAGCCTACTTTGTTTTATTGACATTTAACCAAGGCCTCCACTCCCAACTTTTTTGGAATATTTGCTATGTAGAATGTAGCAGATTACTAGATTCTGAAAAAAAAAAAAAAAACATTAATGCTGCTGGTTAGGGTGGCCAGTAATGTTTGAGGTATCAGATCACTACCTTTCAGTTTGCGCCATTGCATCATGATAATTTCTCTTTAATTGTGTCTTATGTTAGAACTGATCAGGGTTTAAGAGTAAGTCCAAACTCAGTGGGAGAAAAAGACCAGCACAATTTATCTTATTTCCCTCAATAGGCTATAAACCTGTTTTTGTGCTGTGCTACAATTATAAAATTATGTAGGCCTGCTGAGCAAAAGTCTTTGCTTGTGAGTATAAAAACACAATGCCAAATGACCTATCTTAAATGCACACTTGAAGCATCAGTTTGATCCCTGATGATCAAAGAGGCCTGAACTTCAATCTAAGTAGGCCTGTTATGCAGACTATAACTGTGACCCATGAAACATTGATTGCAGGCTGTAACTGTGACCCATTATGAACACACATAAACTTGTTAAATATTACTATAATTAAGCAAGCTATTTATAAATACAACATCTCTAGCTATTTGTATACCCTCTAATGAACAGCCTGGATCTGAAGCTAGTGGACCACGAGATGAGCTCGGGATGAGCTACTTTCATTCTTCCAGGGTCAGGATTATGGTTTCCCGCGAGTTCCAACTTTGTAACCAAAGAACCTAACCCCGCCCCCTCATCAATGATGCTTTTAACCACGTGAAATTAGCAGGCTAATGTCGCCAAGTTAAGTTGTACTAGTGCAGTGTGGAGTGAACGAACAGATGTAGCCTAACTTTAACCATAATACTCAAACACTGTATACAACTGGCACACAATTGTCACAGCCATCGGCACACGTTAGGATCCCCACAATTTTCCGGCTTTCATGAGGAAATCGGTGGTTAGATGATAGAATTATCGCATGTCTGCATGCATTACATTTTTGTCTTAGATCATCAGTTCAATGGTTCAAATGTATTCCTAGATTGAGCTTTGCAAATAAGTATAGTTTACAGGTAATCTCTGTTCATTCCGAATAGTATTCTCCGACTGTATAAAAACGGCAGTACCTTTATGTTTACATTACATATTCGCCTGTACCGCAAAGACCTCTGGGCCACTAGCTTCATTGACGCGTTGAATTCTGGGCAGTCATTGGTCCTCCGCGCGTACAGTCTTCTGCTCTTCCATCGGAAAAATGGCTGCTTCGGCAGCAGCGGCGGCTCCTTCCCCTGGGTTGTGCCCAAGCTTCGCCGTGATCTGCTCGTTTTTAGAGCGTTATGGAGCACTATTGGATTTGCCTGAACTTACATTTCCACAATTGGAAAGATATCTCCAGGAGAACTCCTCAGGTAACAGTTTAATATTTTGAGCTGCGATGTGGGAGGAGGAAAGGGTCTCAAACCACCATTGCATGAGTTTTAGCGTTCGCTGGCTGTTGTGTTATTGTGTGCTTGCAGGACATCGTAATTTGTTTTTCCTAGGTAAATATATGTATTCGTCTCGATGTATTTAGTGAAAGCGATAGCGCATTTGATAAGGAATCACTTAGAAGTTTTATTTCTTCGAAAAAGAGCATTTTGAAGCGTCATGAAAGCATTTTATTCGTCGGATTTATTTTTCAGGCTGGCTTTATCTCCTCAAGACTAAATTGCTCTCCATCATACTCTGAGAGGCTAGCATGCGAGAGACCTTATCCAAATTTGGTGTGAAATTGCACATGTTGAGTGCATATTATAATTCCATAAATCATTTCTAACGCAAATCGAAAGGTATATATTGTAGAGAACACGAAATGCTTTGCATTTTTACAGTTAAATAATAATTTGGCATTGCTCGGTGCTGTAGGGACCACACTGAGCATGCGCACATCCCCAATACTTCCTGCTTGAACGAAGCTTGTTATTGCGCGAAACTGTCAACTTATTCCATTCATTCAGACTATTTGGCTTGTAGTTCTTCAGTATTTTGCCATATTGTAACCAAATGAAACAAGTATGTCACATGTAAATTGTGTGAAGGAAACCAAAACGTGCAGATCGAAGACTGAAACGTTTTTACGAAAGCTTTCCTTTTGTTCTTGCAGTTCCTAAACTCTTGGTTGACCTCCACGTGAAGTTGCTGAGGAAAATAGGCAAGTCCGTCTCGGCAGATAGATGGGAAAAATATCTCATAAAAGTGAGTATTCTTGTACAATAGTCTCGATGCACTCTCCAGGAATTTGCTATTATTGCTGTTTGGATTATCCATCCACCCTATTTCAGTTTAACATATAATTTCTAATATAAATAGTGTATAATTGTATGTTTATTTTTTTATGTAGATATGCCAGGAGTTCAATACTACCTGGGCATGGGAACTGGAGAAGAAAGGTTACAAAGAAATGACTGTGGAGTGCAAGACAGGGATTCTCAAAGTAAGTGCATTCATTGATTGTGCTGTGTGAAATTACTTGGTTTACATTTTCTTGATTATTTTTTTGTTTTGTTAATACTTACTTAGTACTGACAGCTTGTCTCATTGACATGGGAGAATAGAAATTGACTATAATGCCCATGCTGTAGCCAATGGGGCGAGAACAGAGGTATTTGTATAGTGTCAGTGGCGGGTAACATAGCTCTAAGTCCTTATCATTTGTTGTTGGGAAAGCTGCAATGTTTGTATTTTTGTTTTGTTATAGTACCTGTGCGAGTGTCAGTTCGATGACAATGTTAAGTTCAAAACGGCGGTCAACGAGGAGGATCCAGACAAGATGCGCCTGCAGCCCATCGGCAGGGACAAAGATGGCCTGATGTACTGGTTTCAGTTAGATCAAGACCATAATGTGCGCGTATATGTGGAAGAACAGGATGATCTGGATGGTTCGTCTTGGAAGTGCATTGTAAAGTAAGATGGATCACTTTAAACTTCTTTTTTTATTTTTTTAATTGATGTGTACTGGACAAGCCCTTTATGTTGAACGTTTAGCAATTAAGATGGTATTCAATTCAATTCAATTCAATTCAATTTTATTTGTAGAGCGCACAAATACAGTACATTGTCTCGCGGCGCTTTACAGACAGTACGGGAAGCATCCATGAGAATCAGGGGCAAGGAAAAACTCCCTCGCTTTGTAAATAGTTTGTTATGTAGGAAGAAACCTTGGGCAGATCCACGCCTCATGGACTCAGCCTACCTGCCTGGGGCCTAATAAAGTATCCGTAAAGTCTGATGCATAGATTGACCATGGTTAACACATGTAACTTTAGCAGGGCTGAAACTGTCCCATGGAGACCATGCCTTTTGCAATGCATTCAAATAACCCCACAGTAAAGCATCTTGTTTTTCTGCCTGAGCTGTGCACTGATTTGCTGCTGTAGCATGTCATTGTTGCATGGCAAGTCAAGTGAAATATTCACATTTGTTCACTATTGTCAGAATTGCAAGGGAAGATTGTTTTGGAATATTCCATTTTAGAGGAAGATATTGTAAATGGGCTCTGACATAGCCTAAGGTATGGACATCCAGCAATTGCTTGGAGATTGGGACAGGTGCCATCAAACACAGGAGAGCATGGAATGGGCGATGATTAATTTCCATCCACCAATACCTTTGAGATAGTGAGTTAAACATACTGTAGGAATGGACAACTTTTTGAATTGACTTGTTTATATATTTGTTTCTATTGGCTGTTGCAGACAGTAAAGATAGTATTACATTTTTACATGCCCAATATACATGTAACTTAAAGTCAAGTACACCTACCATATTTCAAAAGTAACAGTTTTGTGTGGCAGGAAACCTTTAAATAATGGCCAGGGCCTTCATGAACATATTGCTACTGCACCAGACAGGGTTTTATTTCATGCAGGCTTTGTATTACAAACAGACATTCATTTCTAGACTGTACTTTAGAGGTGGTGGATATGTTGTTCATATGTTCTGTGTATGTGCACCTGCATGCCTCTCCAGTGTTTTCTTAACAGATTGACGGCAACTGTCTTTTGTCTATTGACTACTTGAATATACTAATGCTTACCTAGCTGAAGTGTTCTGCTAATTATGATTAGCTTATTTGCTTTTGGAACAGCCTCTTTAAAAGTTTTACTTTGAGGCCAGAATGCCAATGTCTATTTTCATCACTGGAATAGTCTACAACTGCAGGAATTCTGTTAATAAGACGAGACCTCTGTCTTTCATGCTTCAGCAAATTAAACTGCAGCATATTAGACAAGTAGTACAGAGGTACAGTAACTTTAGTGATTGCCTTTTAGGTAGATGTGAAAATGGTACTGAAAGTAGGGTCACATAGTTCATAGTCACAGAATGGTTGTCTTGAAAATGCATCCTATGAAGTGACTCTTAGTTAGTTAGGAGACACTGTAATGGGAAGGACTCTGAGAAGTGTTAATGCATTACGGACGTCTCTGTTCAAAGGCTGAGCTGCACAGGACCTACAACTGCAGTCTGCATCAGACATGCATAACGCACATAACAACCGCCGTGTCTGAAATATTGTTTTGTGGTGCTGTTTGTTAGATATTATTATTATTATTATTATTATTATTAATAATAATAATACATCTACATTTCCTCAAGTTTGAAGTTCATGCCCTAATGTTTGGAACATTCTCTCCTAGGAATCGAAATGATCTTGCCGAAATGCTGGCTCTGCTCAAGACCCAGATTGACCCTGCACTTCTTGTCAAGAAAGAAGGAGAGGAGGGATCCACTAGTCCAAAGCCAGAAGACCAAGAGAAAAAGAAGGGTGAAAATGAAGGTAGGCCGTATTTTGTTGCTTATTCCCTTAATGATAATAATAATGATAACAACAATAATAAATTGGCTTTATATTTCGCCTTTTATGATGCCCAAGGTCGCTTTACATGTCATGTAAACAAGTGTGTGTGTGTGTGTGTGTGTGTGTGTGTGTGTGTGTGTGTGTGTGTGTGTGTGTGTGTTGGGGGGCAACTGTTCTTAAATGGGGATAATTGATTAATGATTATCTTTCTTTACTATACCCTCATCTTTATCGTCTCCTGTCACAGGGGATGTGAAAAAAGAAGGAGACTCAGACAGTGACCTGGAGAAGTCATCAAAGGAAAATAAGTCTCCATTATCTCCCAAGGCTGAGGGTCAGACAGACAGCATAGTAAATGAGAAGCAGGAAGTCTCGTCTAAGGATGCAGCATTGAGAGACACTTCGAAAGGAGCAGACGAGCAACTTGAGAAATCTGTTGGTGAGAAAGATGAGCACACCTTGAAGGAAACAATCAAAGAGGAACCCATGGAGGTAACCGAAGTAACCAAAGCAGGTTCCGAGGTGACCTCAACCAAACAGACCAGATTGCCAGACCCAACAGAGGAGGCCAAGAAAAAGACAGCGGAGGAGGTTCAGAGAGCAATCAAGAACGACCAGCAGGCCAAAATTCCCCTAAAGAAGAGGGAGATGAAGCTGAGTGAAGACTTTGATAGCAATGTTGGCAGTGGTGGCTCAAGTGTCATTGTGGCAAACACATCCCTTGCAGCTACCAAAGAGCCAGCCAAGGAGGTGAACGGTGATCAGGTCAATGGAGACATGCAGCCTGCAAAGCCAATAGAATCTGGTACAAAATGTGGTGTAGTAGCGACAATAACAACAACAACAACAACAACAACAACAGAAGTGGAGAGGCGGAAAGAAGAAGAGGAAGAAAAGATGGAAGTTGCACAAACATTTGGGAAGAAGGAACCAACCAAGCAGCTATTACAGAAGGCTGTGGATGACGAAAAGAAAATCATAATGGAAAAAGAAAAGCTAAAAACTTCACAATCGGAGGAAAAGATGGACGTAGATAAACCTGAGGCATCTAGTTGCATTAAAAGCACAGGTACTGCTGATAGTAAGCAGGAAAAGTCAGATAAGCCAACACAGGAAGAGAAATCTTCTATTAAAATGGATGAACCTTCTTTCACAACGATCCGAAAAGCTCCTTCATCTGAAGAGGCATCAGCATCATCAAAATCAGATGCCAAATCGTTAGATAATCATGGGGCCGCACTAAAAGAATCGAACATTCCAGATTCGTCCAAAGACAAAGCAGACTGTCGGAAAGAGCCTAGCACCCCATCAGTTCAGAAAGATGGAAAAGAGTTGGGTGGAGAAAAGGAAAAACTTCCATCCAGCCAAATGGACAAACTTGCAACTCCCAAAGGGACAGAGCAGGTAACCTCATCACCTCCAAAGGAGGAAGATAAGTCTAGCAAATTGACGGATGATAAAAGCAAGACAGAAAAATTGTCAGTTTCAGAAACTGTGGATCCGCAGGTTTCTGTTGAAAAAGACGCAAAGACAGTGGGAGACAACAATAACAAGCATACCTCTCCAAAAGATGGGCTCAAAGCACCTCTGGCAGAAGACCTCAGTGTTTCTAAGAGCAGTGGACTTTCTGTTATAAGAGAAACCAAGTCACCCACCTTGATTAAAAAGACTGAAGATATAACCACTAAAGAAAGCAACAAAACATCCTCTAAAGAAGGTGACAAGCCCTCCTCAAAAGACAGTGATGGTGTGTTGACTAAGGAGACAGACAAACCATCTGTTATAAAGGAAAAAATCATGGCAGAAACATCAAGGGTAACTTCGGTTATAAAGATGGACACCTCAAGATCACCTGATGAGGCAGATAAAAAGTTGGCTAAAAGTGAACCAGATAAGAAGTCTCCTGCTCAAGAATCAAGTCCTTCATTAGAAAAAGAGAAATCGCCAACCTCAAAAGAAACGGCAAAAGAATCTGAACACCAGCCAACTCCTGAGATGGAGAAAGCATCCAAATTAGAAAAGGAAAAAAGCACAGAGTCAAAACCTAAGGGCCTCTTGAAAGAAACTGAAAAGGAAAATGACTGCACACCTGACAAGCTGAAGGATGCAGACAAACCAGGGGGTGGTAAAGAGAAGGCTTCAACTTCAACCCCCAAAGAGCCTCTGAAGGAGTCCAGAAAAGAAGTGAAAGAGGCAGAGGAAAAGCCTGTGGCAGAGCGCATGGAGGTTCAGACATCAGTCTCAGCTGTCAGGGAGGCTGAAAAGGTTGGAGAAAAGAAAGATCAGGCTGAAAAGATAGATAAAAAGATGGACAACACTGAAAGGTTAGAGGACAAGGCCAGTAAGATCGAAAAGAAGGTTGAGGCCGAAAAAGTTGATCAGAACAAGACTGAATCCAACAAGGCAGAAGAGAAGAAAGACTTATCCGAAAAAGTTAAAGAGAAATGCGATGAATCTGACAAAGCTAAGGAAGGAAGAGATGAATCCAAAAAATCAGAGCAGAAAAAGGATGAATCCAAAAAGGAGGCGCCTAAAAAGTCAGATGAGAAAAAGGATGCATCCAAAAAGGAAGATGAGAAAAAGGATGTACCCAAAAAATTAGATGAGAAAAATGATGCATCCAAAAAGGAAGATGAGAAAAGGGAGGCACTCAAAAAGTCAGATGAGAAAAAGGATGCACCCAAAAAATTAGATGAGAAAAAGGATTCATCCAAAAAGGAAGATGAGAAAAAGGATGCACCCAAAAAACTAGATGAGAAAAAGGATTCATCCAAAAAGGAAGATGAGAAAAAGGATGCACCCAAAAAACTAGACGAGAAAAGGGATGCATCCAAAAAGGAAGATGAGAAAAAAGAGGCACTCAAAAAGTCAGATGAGAAAAACGATGCACCCAAAAAGTCAGATGAGAAAAAGGATTCATCCAAAAAGTCAGATGAGAAAAAGGAGGCACTCAAAAAGTCAGATGAGAAAAAGGATGCACTCAAAAAGTCAGATGAGAAACACGATGCACCCAAAAAATTAGATGAGAAAAAGGATGCACCCAGAAAATTAGATGAGAAAAAGGATGCACCCAAAAAGGCGCATGAGAAGACGGATGAATCCAAGAAGCAAGAGGAGAAGGAGGATGCGCCCGAAAGGGCAGATGAGAAAAAGGATGACTCTAAAAAGGATGCATCAAGAAAAGCAGATGTGAAAAAGGATGAGGCCAAAAAGCGAGAGGAAAAGGACTCCCATGCTAAAGTAGACCCCATGGACCTTGATGAAACTGCTGAGAAAAATGCAGACAAAAAGAAGTCCAAACTTGATGCAAAACAAGAGAGTGAAAAAGAGGATAAGAAAGAGGAAGGATCTGTCAATTTAGAAGAGAAGGAGGAGGAGAGCAAGGAGAAGGAGGAGGAGAGCAAGGAGAAGGAGGAGGAGAGCAAGGAGAAGGAGGATGAAGAGAAGGAGGAGGGGCCTGAGAAGGATGGGGAAGGCAGGGAAAACGAGGGCTTGCACCTGAAGATTCGTGTAGCAGCCCACCGCAGGAAAGCTGAGCTCCAGAGGGAAGAGCGTAGGGCAGAGTCCGAGTCGGAGGGTGGGGACGGGAGGGGGCTCAGGAGATCTCCCCGCATCTGTCGTCCCACTGCCAAGCTGGCCGAAATCCAGGACCGGAAACAGGAGAAGAAACAGATCACACCACTAGAGAGCAAAGAGACTGAAAAGGCAGAAAATGAGGAGGAGGTTGAGGAGGAATGTCCTGTTCCTAAAAAACCCAAGGAGAAGAAAGCGGAGTCTGACACACAACCAAAGTCAAAGGTAATTGTTTAAATATTCTGAAGTTGTTGAACAATGGTTACTGTATGATGTCCTGCTTAGCGAGTTAAATGATGATGCTCAAGGCTACATGTGGTAGTTTTGAGGTTGCTTTTCTTTAGCAGGTGTCTTGGATAATGTCAGTTGTTTTTGTAATTAACTGTATACTACAGACTCATATAACCAGGCACTCACTGAAAATATCCACCTCAGTGTTTGAGCCTCACATCTAGTGTTGTCATTTTGTAAACATGATGAGCGTTAATTAATAACACAAGTAAATGCTTGTCCACATTCTTACACATTATTTGTCATCACAGGGCAGGCGACGGCGGCGGCCACGTTGGTCAAACACTCGGACACGAAGGAAAAAGAAAGGCTCGGAGGATGATGACGATGATGATGAGGATGAAGATGGCTCCAGCGAGGAAGAGGAGTCGGAGGAAGATGACAGCGATGAGGACTACAAAGTGGAGAAACGGCCACGGAGGACGAGGAACCGCAGGGAGAGGAACTCCGAGGAATCAGAAACGTCTTCCGATGATGACCTCCCACCAAATGATGATCCATGTAAACACTGTGGCTTGCCAAACCATCCTGAACTGGTGTGTATAAATAGCTTGAATTGGTCAGTATGGTTCTGTATATACTATATACAGTACTGAGGAAAGCTTAGATGCTTAAAACGCTTAAAAATGGATGTTTCTTCAGAACATGGATCAACTAATCAGAAATATTGCCTGTGTTTAGTGCACAGGAAAACCAGGCAGAACATCCTCAATCTATAGCTGGCAACCTTAGGATAATCCACGGTGCAACTAATGAAATAATAATGCAACTATACTAGCATGTTTGTGTTTAACTTTTTATTCTACTGTGCAGACTCTTAACCATTGTGCTTTCTGGTGTTCCAGATTCTGTTGTGTGATTCGTGTGATAATGGGTATCATACCGCCTGTCTCAGACCCCCCCTCATGATCATCCCTGATGGAGAATGGTTCTGCCCTCCATGTCAGCATGTAAGTCGGGTTGGAAAAGTTTGACATCCAACCAAGTAAATGATCTAATCCTGTTTATTTAGGTAACATAACGGTTATGTGCTCATCATCTTGTTTTGCCTTTTTTTTAATTCCTGTAGAAACTTCTTTGTGAAAAACTGGAAGAGCAGTTAACAAACCTTGATGCTGTGTTAAAGAAGAAAGAAAGAGCTGAGCGAAGGTGAGGCCCATTCAGCATCAACCTATCAAGTCATTGAAGTCAGTTATTCTAAACTGTAAATCAATTAAATGTGTTTCTGCTTGAATTCCTCCCACAGAAAAGAGCGTCTGGTCTATGTGGGCATCAGTGTGGAGAACATCATCACCCCCTCAGTAAGTTTTGGGATGGGATGTGATGGGCATGTTCTGATGGTAGTCTATAATGCTCATTTCTACACCTCACCCATCCAGTAAACCCTAGCTGTCACATGGAGACATTTGTTTCTTTCAATGTCCGTGTGTTAGTGAGAGAGTGAAACAAGAGACTCAAACAACCAGTGAGTTTTTTTTAACATGGTGGAAAATATTGATGACCATTACAGTGTATCTGATTTGTAGCAGCCCTTGTGCCCGTTAGCATCTATGTTGGTTGCAATGCAATTTTTCCATTGCTAACTAAGTGGTTAATTGGTTAGCAACTATGCTATTGAGAAATGGGCGCTAGCACTGCTATATGAGAGAGTGAACACTTCACTCGAAATCCATTCTTAGAAATATGTTTGCCTGCTGCAACACCAAAATCAATTGGGAAAAAAATGGATCTGTACTAATTTGGCAAACCTTTTTTTTGTTTGTTTGTCAATATGGCCCACTCGGGTCACTGCTCAGGGTTTGACTGCTCTTGAAATTATGTAAAAAGTTTGTATTTGCTTATGAATATATTGTAGAATACAATTCTTCTTGAAACTACATGAGTGGGGTTTAAAAACAAATATCTTTGTAAGAGAACATTGGCAGATTGGGCCCAGTGTTGCAAAGTTTGTGAAAGAAGACTGAAAGAAGATTGCAGGAAAAGAAAATAATAAATCACTGCAACAAACACAATTTTAGAGTGGCCTAAGATATATTGAAATCCTTGTGGTGGGTTTTCTTTTGACATTGTGGTGGATCTGCATTGTCCTTCCTTAGGTGGAGGTGGAGGAGGAGAAGGAGCTGGAGGAGGAACCGAGGGAGAAGAAGGAAAAGAAGGAGGGCAAGAAGAGCAAAGGCTGGGGCCGCAGATCAACAAGGGCAAAGAAGTACATCAGCTACAGGTAACTTCTGCTGCTTTGGGCCAGTGTTTGAGTGATTGATTCCATTGATTTGAAACTGAAGTTTGTTTGCAGATTGTTTGAATGGTTATCCCTTTTTCTGCACAATGATGTAATGAAGTGATGTAGTTGTCTCTAAAAGTGAAGAGTTAGCTAAATAAATGTAATGGTGTTCATTGTTTTTTCCTTACTTGGGTCTGTGGTATTGAAGTGTAGAAAGGTCAAACCAAAACCAGCACGAGGAGACATAATTGTTGTGCTGTTGTCACTGTTTGAATGCAGGTTTGATGAGTTTGATGAAGCTATTGAGGAGGCAATTGAAGAGGATCTCAAAGAAGCTGAAGGTGGAGGTAAGACTGTCTAAAGCACAGTTAAGGTGCTTGTTGGCCATGTTGTTGTTTGTGGCATCCTTATAATATCCTAGAGCACCTGGAGACCCAAAGCAATGTGTTTGACCCACAGGAGCTGGACGGGGTAAGGACATGGCCAACATCACAGGCCTCCGGGGGAAAGACATGTCCACCATCTTGAGTGAGGATGGCAAGGAGAACGGACAGGCAAAGCGCCCAAGCGTCGGACAGAGGAGGAAGAAGCGGCGACGCCTCAACGACCTAGACAGCGACAGCACTGTGGATGAGGAGGAGAGTGAGGAAGAGTTCCGTCTCAGTGACAGGTGAGGAACCAACTATTCCGGCAACATCTTCTTCTTGAAAACCAATTTTGTTCACAAGCCCTCTACATACCTACAAATATTAGCTAGAAATATATTAGTCTGTGGACATGTAAGTAAGGATTGTATTTCATAGCACTTGGTGCAGATGGCAAAATAAAGATACTCAACCTCATTGTGACTGTCACAAAGCCAGAAAAGTTAGGGTGAGAATGAGCATATAATGGGGGCTTGTGCATCATGTACACGATTCCTGAACTTCAATCTGCATTCATTTCTGTCATGTTACTAAAAAGGATTTCAATAGTGCAGTTTGAATGCATGCCCCGGACCACTTGCAATGCCTTTGTGGACCAGCAGTGGGCCGCAGAGCACCGGTTGAAGTCTTGTGTCTGCCTCAACTCTGATCTTTCCCTGCAATCCTTCCTGTAGCTCTGAAGAGGAGGAGTTTGTGGTGTCTGATAAAGATGCTGAGAGTGATGCGGAGGTCCAGTCGAATGACGACAGCGACTTTGGCAGCACTGGCAACGGGCCGCGCTTCAGGGGTTCGGCCTGGTCCAGGAAGCCTGTGAAACGCCGGTGGAACATGCGTCAGTCACGGAGACGGAGGCGGCCCAGAGGATACTCTGATGATGAGGAGGTGGAGGAGACGGAGGACGAAGAGGAGGATGAGATCGGTACGACTGCTGTTCCAATTCGCTGTGGCGCAAATCATCTTGACAAATATAGGGCCACAGGAACCCTAGTTTGATTCCGAGCAGCACTCATTGAGTCTGATGGAATTGTATATTGTATATTGTATATTACTGCAGGTAATATGTCCAAATGTATCCCGAGTTCCTTAGTGACGTGTATTTGTGCTCTACCTCCTGCAGAAACCGAGGGCTCAAGTGACTTCAGCGAGAGCGATCTGGACATGCGGAGACGCCGGTCCCGTCGGAGTCTGAAGAAGGAGGTGAACTACTGTGAGACATCGGAGTCGGAGGGCTCCCAGAAGGCCACCAACCGGGACAAGATGAAACCCCGCAGGCGCCTCGAGAGCTCGGACAGTCAAGGTGTGTTTAGCACGACCACCTCTGTTAGTTTCCCTCTTGAAATGGCACTGTTGTACTTCACTTCGCCTTTTACCTGTCTTCAAAATGGTTCATGGTTTAATTCACTTAATAGAAACTCGCCATTTTATTAGGTTCACCTGTTCAAATGCTTGTTGACACAAATAATTCATCAATCAGCCAATCAGGTGGCTGCAATTAAATATATTTAGGCAGGTAGAAGTGGTCAAAACAACTTGCTATAGTTGAAACCGAGCATCAGAATGGGGAAGAAAGGGTTTGTAAGTGACCAGCTTGTTCACATGCATTTGAACAGGTGTACTGTACCTAATACCGCTGTATATATTTTATAATGTCCAATCTGCACTTATTTATTTATTGACTTTGTGTGGAAATGGCTAAAGGCTTTTTTATTGTTGTGTCCCCTCTCAGCAAGCTTTAGTTCTGGAGCCTCTGATGAGGGGGAGCGGAGGAAGAGGAGGAGAGATTCTTCCGAGGAAGACTCTAAGAAGCGGCGGAGGCAACTCTCTCTGAAGCGGAGGAGAGAGTCCGAGGACGACGATGACTCTGACGACTCCGATGACTCTGAGGAGGAAGACCGCCCTATCCGCAAGCGGGTCAACCGGATCGACTCGGACGACTCCGATGAGGAGGAAGAGGAGAAGAAGAAGCCGGCGGAGAAGGAGTCGGAGGAGACTAAGCGGCCGCAGCGCGTGGGCCTGGACGAGGAGGATGACTCGGCGGCGGCTCTGGTCAAGGGGACCAGTGCGCTGGACTACTTAGTGGTCGACCTTCCCCCAACCAACGGACAGAGCCCTATGAAGGGGCCCGAGGGCCTGATCTCGCGGGGACCCCCAGGGGGCGTGGTCGTCGGGGCTGCCGCCACAAGCCTTATGGCCCACATCGGCCCCAAGAACCCGGCCGCCGCCACGGCTGTTGCTATGGCAGCCAATGGCCTGGTACCCCAGGAGATGCCCCCGCCCGACGAGGATGAGGACGACCTGCTGGGCGTCACAGACCTTGTGGAC
Organism: Sardinella longiceps; assembly: GCA_027497455.2. NCBI lineage: Eukaryota > Metazoa > Chordata > Actinopteri > Clupeiformes > Clupeidae > Sardinella > Sardinella longiceps. Next base: position 24,088,325 of record JAODXP020000020.1, read on the forward strand.
TATGTCTGCAACAGCGAACAGTTGTAGAGGAACATTCAACTTTGTTTTCGGTATCCTCCCCCGCACCACCCTCAACCCTTCAAATAATCCTTGGCATCTATTCCCCGTCTCCATTTGACTCAGTACAACATCTCACTTTCTACGCCCCACCAGCCCCACAACACCCCTCCCAGCCCAACCCCTCTCCTCCTGCTGTACTGTTTGTGTCTGTACCCAATGCCAGCAATGCAACCTCAGCCCCACAATGCACCCAGTACTGTCCTGCACAGAGTACCGCTGTTCTGGGGTCAGTGCCCCCAGACTCAACCTTTGGTAGAGGCCAATAGCAGTGCAACAGTTTGTCAGACGTATCAATGTATCGGCTAAAGTCCCAGCTGAGAGGGCAGATGCTCAAAAGGTTGTAAATATTCCACTTCACAAAATCCCAGATGTTTTTTGTGAAAGAAAAAAAAAAAACTTGGAAAAGCAGTTTTATAACCTCCCCCTTCACGTCCAGTATGAAGTATCCTTCTTGATCATGTGACATTATCTTTTTTCCATCGTGTAACCGTCATCCTAGAGATCCCAGTTATAAACTGTAGAATATATCATGATGTTTATTCTTTGATTGTGTGTTGGTCTTGGTAGGAAATAGTTTAGTATTATTTTCCATCACTTAAAATTTTTACATTTTGTATTAACTCGTAAACCCTTACCTATATGTGTAAATTCAGGAGATGGGCTGTAGCAGCATTCCAAGTTGGACTGTCACATATGGTTTGATTCTCTTCCATATATATTTTTTTTTTCTTTCTGGTAATTGCTCTTGTTGAAAAAGTGGACATTTAAATCACAGTAAAAAAAAAAAAGAAAAGTTGCCCCTAAGAAAATTACTTGTTCATGGCATATTGAAATCATGTCATTGGGTTGTGTATTATTGCCAGAAAAGCAATGCAAGTGTTGATGAGACCCACAACAGCTGTCCTCAAATGCGATCAAAAAAGCATGGTGAACTGGGTCTGAAAAAAACAATGGTGTATTTATAAGTGTTTTTAAAATGACAACTAAGCAGAATCCGGATGCTTAGATTTTTAAATTGCATTGTATATTTTGTAGCGTTCATCAAGTTCATTTCATATAATATAATGGCTTTTTTTTAGTTTTTCATTACAGCTTGTTACAGTTTCCCCAAATTGTATTTTGACTGTTTTTCACCCTTAGGAGAATCTGCATACCAGTATAAGTCAAACACTATTAATTATGGCAGCTGTTTAGTGCATTAAATGCCAAATGAAAATGTATTTCTTTAAGACCACACTCAACCATAGACACGTGCTAGACTTTGAATGAAGTAGGAGTGTATTTGTTTGGCTGAAGAGCTATCTCATTAAGTGGATGTTAATGAGTAGATGTATTTTGGCTACTTGCTCGAAAAGTTCAAAGATGGTCCATTTCTGAAAGTTTTATTATCTAATCATTTTGATTGCACCACCAACACTATCAGTGGGTTCCATGCACTTCATCTCATTTCATTTTAATACATATATTTAATAAAAGGGATTTGTTATATGTGATGGACTTCGGCTTTTTTTTTTCCTTCAAGATTTTCCAGCTTTTTGTTGGAAAGCCTGCAGTTAAGACCAAAGATATAGCGTAGCAGTATAGAATCTTTGGCTAAGACTATGGTCATGCCTTTTTACACAGACACTTCAGGTCAAATCAAAGCAATGTGATCCATAATCTTTATTTGTCCTGGAGGGAACTGTGGGCGGCCTTTCAGAGTGAACAGTATGAATTTTCATGTCTCCTGTCCTGACCTCCATGCCGTTGTCCCTGTGTGGTTGCAGGGTCCAGCAGTCTATGCCTGGCCTACAGTAGCAGTGCAGCACCACGGCTGGGAGCTGAACATGCTGACTAGCAACCTAAACGCTAGGTGTTAGTTTCACTTCACTCAATTTTAAGTTTCAAATGTGTTCACCAGAATTGTTTTCTTGTATGGGAGTGTAACTTCCTGTGCATTTCTTTTTTTATGCAAATATTTTCTGAACCAGTAGTACAGGTACCAGCAGTTTGTCTCGGAGGCAGTTTTTATAGGCCTATCCTCACAACTTTGCAAGACATATCATTTAATGCTACTTTTACATGTTTTTTTTTTATTATTATTTCACTCTTCATAGAGTATCTCCAAATCAAAAAAAAGTTAATGGTAAAAGTTATGAAGTGTCTTCTTGATTTCCTTCTTGAGAAAGTTCAAGAAGTTCAAGCAATCCTGATTTTTTTCTGTCACAGAACAACCTACTTCACCTACTGAAGTAATTCCATAGAAACAACACTGTTATCTTAAACAGAAGGCTTCATGTAAGTCATCAGTTTTAACTCTATTTGACTTGTCTTTGGCATGGGACATGAAACATGATATTCTTCTTGAGCTGCTCATATTTCTCTCCAACCCAGCCGTTTCTCAGAACATTGATGTCAAGCCTGATTAATTCACACTGATACCAACTGCCTGCACATACTGTTATCTGGGTGTTTTTCATCTTATGTAGATAGACATTGGATCAAGAACACTAGACCTATCTCATATGTACTTATTGGACATGTTAAGGTCCTCTCCAAACTGATTATTGCAAAGCCCTTTTTTGCAGGGCCCTGCTTGGGCTGTGACACCTTTCCATAAGATCCAAGAAGCAACAGCATGTTTGGTCTGGGGTATGTTGCTCTGATAGCTTAGATACACAAGATGTTTAAAAGACATTTAACGACTGATCTTTGTACTTAATCTGATTAAAGAGAACTTCTGTGTAACCTGGAACAACTGAGATATGGATTTATTCCCACTGGATTACAAGTAACCAAGCATTTTGATATTGTGGGTCACTTTGGATGAAATTGAACACAGAGACAAACCAATTACATAGTGCTGTGTATGATTTGACCACTTTTAAAATTACTAATATGAAGATAAACATATTTTGTGGTTTAATGTTAGCCCAAACTGGAAGATAATGCAGACGAATGTTGTGCTTTCCTTGGATTACTAGAGAATAGCATACAAATGTATTTGCAATTGCAGACTATACATTGGGCATACTTGTGTGTTGACCCTGATACACAAGCCCTGTCTCAAAGGCAAATTGATGCATCTGTTAGTATGTGGAGTGTGTCTGTGTGGTAGGCCTAGGCTACTACATTTGGGGATGGGGGTCCGCGAGCAGACTGTCTCGCAAAAAAGGGGTCCTTCCTTGGGCTGAAAAAGGTTAATCTTACCAATAGGTGGTGCAGTTTTGTAACAGCTCACTCGAGGCATGCTGATGACATGCTGACAGATTGATGGTTAGATGAGGATGCTTGTTTACACTGAAAAATAAAGTTGACTCACATGTCTTCATTGTTATTACAGAATTACTTGTTTATGATTGGCTCTTCATGATTGAGACTTCAAGAGAAGACAGTGGGATTCAGTCATTATCTACAACCATTTTTCCTCACTTACTTGACTCAACACTGACAAGGCAACTGACTTGACTTTGGATGAGAATGTTGTTTATAGACTCCAAGCACACTCAGAAATAAACATAAAGTAAATCTTTTATTGCCTAAATAATTTAAATAATGAACAAAGTAAACAAAAATTTAATGCACATTTTCTGGGTCAAACACTGACAAATAAATCGACAGCTGCATTATTCAATGTTGGTTGTGAGAAGCTGTATTTACCAGGGCAAGTTAAGACTTCACACTGAGACACGGTTCAATGAGGTGTATTAACATACTGGACCTGAATGAAACCTTTGCAAATCAAGATTACAGTGAATTATTGTAAAAGTAAATAAAAATGGCTATTTGCTGGGTTCACTGTGTAAACAAATAATCAAGTAGAATTTGTGTGGTGACAAATGGCACTTGTCCGTAAAATAAGAATGCAGGAAGCAATTTAGAAAAATTATATCTATCTAAAATAAAATTGGAACAAGAAGAAACAAAATAAAACAATAAATATGTAAATATAAAACTGCTCTATTTGGGATTCAAAAATGAGGCGCAATGATTTATTTGAAAACATTAGACTCAACAATCCGTAACAAAAACACTCAGTCTGTCACTTGCAACTCTCATTGCGTTGTGACATCACTCACCTCCCTCAATGTGCAAGATACCCAGACCAATCTCCTCTGAACAAAGAGGATTTACAAATACTGAGACAAGGAAAGGTCTTTAGCTTTTACTTCAGAACAGAAAGGATTCACCATGGTTGCATTACAACAACAATGGTGTTGAGCCGGGGGTTACGAATGATGAACTCTGCATTGCCTTTGGCTTTATGCAAAGTTCTGAAAGGGTTTCATTCTGAACGGTTTTATGAAAAGAAACTGGGTGATTCAAATTTTTTACTGGCTTTAAAAGAATTTATATTCAAGCTTGGTCAATATACATAACTGCTCTGCATCAAAATCATATGGTAGAAGGAGATAAAAAACCTATTTTATTTCATCTTCTTATTTAGGCTCCATGATCCAGCATGTGAAGTTTGCTTATGACTGTGCTGTTGTGTATGATGGGAGTAGAACAATGCCCAACCGCTGGGGCTACTAAAAAACAAAAACAAAAAAACATCAATGTTCAGGAGTGCTGGTTGTGAAATCAAAGGATAAAGGTAGGAAAAAATATAAATTTCAGTCTTATTTACAATGGACTTAAACATTTTTTAAACACTGGTTTGTTAAAATAAATGAGAAAAATATGAAATACCTAGACACAGAAATGTACAAATATATAACCTGGGTTAATGCTGTGTGCACTGCCTGTCCACATCTCTTGGGTTTCACCCAGTAAATGTCTGATTAAACAGATATAAAGAGGAGGAAACTGCACATGTACTGAGTTAATGAAGTATGGTTGTCATAAATATGCTTCAACGGAGGAAACTGGTGCTGAAGTCTAGAAAAATAGATATAGTTTACTGTCATATATATATACTGTATATTTCTAATGCTGGATGTCAGAGTAAGGGCACAGAGTAGTATTACAGTGCATTGTAGTGTAGAAGTCTCAACATAGACTCAACTTTCAAACCTTATATGGGCTCAATGCCTACTTAACCTCAGGAGAAAAGATACACTTAAGGGCATCTAAGCACACGACATTACACACATCAACATGATCCAAATTGGATCATAAAGCTATGGCACCTCAATAGAGGTTTGATTAAATCCAGGAGAATGTTGGTGGTCAGGTGCGGTAGACGAGGGGGTGGAGGGAGGAGTCGGACTAAAGATCAGGAAGCGCGGCTTTGCTGCTTCTGGTCTGGAGTGCTCCCAGCAGAGGTCCTGGGCTTGCTTTTGGAACATACTGTACGCTCATATGCTTTATGTAAGACATGATGCCACAGCGGTCAGCCAGCAACACGGACAGGACAATAATGCTGGGAAACGCAAAGAGAACACCAACCAGACGGACACCAACTTAGATAGTTTGCAGTCCCATCTGGGTTAGCCGTCTCATAGGAATCATCATCATCCAACTGTTACTGGAAGTCTCGCCATCCTGCAGCGCGGCTTGAGTCATAAAAAGTCTCCAGAAATGTGCAACATCAGTTTAAGCTCTCATCTCCTCTGGTCCTTTCAATACCTTTGAGAATGTGTGTGTGTGTGTGTGTGTGTGTGTGTGTGTGTGTGTGTGTGTGTGTGTGTGTGTGTGTGTGTGTGTGTGTTGGGGGTGTTAGAATGAAACAGAATGGCATTGAGTGATCTGTATATATATCCACTGAATATGGCCGGATCACATAGTTTGTCCACAGAGTGCTAGTTTGATAAACCACAGGGTTTAGAGTGTGCAAGCTGAGTTTGAGTTGGACAGGCCTATGCCTAGTTGATGCTATGTGGAGAGATTTCTGAGCAGTCAAGGTCACTTTCAGGGGATCCTAGGGGTGTTAGGATGCCTCTTGAGTACTCTGCATACCATTCCTAGAACACACACACACACACACACACACACACACACACACACACACAACATAGACAACTCAATTTCAGGGATGTGTGTTCTTAAGCCTTATCAAAGATGCTTTAGAAGAACCATCAACCATCTCTGGCCAAAGCTAACGAGTGGGAGTAGGATTGGTAGCGGACATACTGTATTCCATGGCTGTGGTTTGGCCATAGGTAGGAAGGCCGAGTGCCACAGGGAACAATGCAATTCTACTACCAACTAATTTAGTTTTAAGACAGCAAATTGTGTTATACATTGTGGCTTTAACGCTGAAATTTTTTTGCTTGCAGGGACCTGATGCGCATTTCTGTCTCTAAAAACTCACCAGAATCTCTTCCTGGTACATCTTCATACTGAGGTCACTTTTGGTGCGTGAGCGTCGCCCAAGGAAGACCACCGAGGAATGCTGTTCAGAGAGCATTAGATGAATATCAAATGTATATAAGTGAGAATATGTGTGAGCATGTGCTGGCGGTTCACACACTTACCCCACCGCGCTCCATGGCCACACACATCTGGTGGAGGGAGGTGATGCTGGAGTTGGATGGACTGTGTTTGTAGAACTCCAAAGCCTGCAGCGCCTCAGTCCGGCTCACTTCTGCCTCAAACACTATCCCCTTCTCACCTAGCAACAACCACATAAACAATCAAACACTATCCCCTTCTCGCCTAGCTACAAACACATAAACAAACACTATCCCTTCTCACCTAGCAACAAACACATAAACAATCAAACACTATCCCCTTCTCGCCTAGCTACAAACACATACACAATCAAACACTATCCCCTTCTCACCTAGCAACAAACACATAAACAACAAACACTATCCCCTTCTCACCTAGTAATAAACAACATTTATTACTAGGTTAAAATAAATGCATAAATTGTATAATTTTTTTTTTTCTGAAGCCATTATCTATCATAATCATTAAAATTGTAATCATTTAAAATCTTTGTCATGTTATTGATATCTTCAATAGATGGCTGTGTAATAAGCAGGAAAACTGCTTAAAACCCACATACAGTTGCTCCATGGGATTCTATCAGAAAGGATTCAAGATCTTTGATTCTATTACTACATTTCAAATCTTAACATCACAGATCTCATCATTATAACCAAATAATACCTTGTCCATTTCGTTACTGAAGTATAACCACAACAAACTGTGGATTATTTAGAAAAAGCATAGTAATTATTCAGTTATTATTCAGTAATGTGAGCTGTATTAAATTAGTGCATAGGAGAGCTTTTTACCCTCTGGATCTTCCAGAGATTCTTCTTGTTTGTTCTTGCGACTGTAATTCATTCGGAAGACAAACGCATCAAGTATAAAGGCCACAATAATGGTCATCACAACCTATGTATGCCAAAAGGAGAAGAATTTGGAAGAAATTACAGTTATTGTGAGTAATGAATGCAAAGATATGACTTGCAAGCAAGTTTCATTTCAGTGTCACTTGAACACCTGAGATGCGTCACAACTTGTTTCTTTTTACAGGTTGTGTTCAAAGGCAATTCCAAAATAGTTGCATTAGTGTGGCTGACCATGCATGTTGTGGCAACAGAAATGCACCAAACTTCTTCCTGTGGTCTCAATCAGTCCCCAAAATAAGCCCCTCACCATGGTGACAATGTAAAACGTCATGAAGTAAAGTCTGCTCCAGTGGCTTGTTTCAGACGTCACTCCTTCCTGAATAGGAAAAAGAATATCAGAAATATTAATGTCACATATATTTGAATTAAATAACTTTTTTGAATAATAATTTTTTTTTTTCTCCAGTGTATCAGATTACTCACCATGGTGATGTACCAGTTGTTAACTACAGTCAGCTCAAACAATGTCACTAAAAGAAACAGGAGATTGTTTTTGGCCTCATGAAGGATCACATTATATGATAATAACTAACTAAACAAACACAATTAATATAACTGATGGCTATATGTAATTATAAGATAGATATGTGAAATATTGCATTCATACCAAAGCTACTCAAAATATTGTCGAAGTTGTTGAGATAATAGTAGCCCTCCTGCAAGACAGTCCTGTTGCCAATAGTGATGTTTCTGTGGCGGTAGGCATCGGCCACAGTGCTGGTGCTGGAGAGGACAGGGAGATTGACAATGTCAGTCTGATAAAGGCTTCAACAATAAGGCTTGGCAAACATTGCACTGAAACTTACTTGCAGCAGTTGGGAGAGACAGCACCTGCAAAAAATTCCATCCCCACAATGGCGAAGGAGTAGTAGAATATGATCAGGGTGAGGCCGAGACTAGTGGGACAAGAGAGAAGGAGACTTTAATCCAGAGAGCTACATAGAGGGACTAGTATTGACATTAGGATTTGAAATAATAAAACGAAGATTTACAATTTCTGTTATTTTACCTGGCCATTCGTGGAAAAAGCTCGAACATTGTGTCCAAAACATTGCGATAGCGCTGTTTAATTTTGAACAATCTATAAAATGAACAAAAAAGGGAAAATGAAATACTGCAAAAGACCAAATAAAATTTTCTTCAAAGAACTTGACTAAATAAGATATGAATCATTATGGATACATTGCACACAGGCTTAAGTCTTACCCTAGAGAAACCAACAGCTATATAGTTAGTGAGTATAATAAGGTCTCGCCAACATGTAACCACAGAAAAGCATGCAAGAGTATACAACATGTGAGATGCTTCCCTCTGTAAATGTTATTTAAGTATCAGAGGCCGACTGCATTGGACTGAGCTACAGTTTGTGAGTAAAGTGTGCTATGCGTGAGGTGCGCTGTAGCAGTAGCTCTTGATTTCGGGCATTTCAGTTAATGAAGAAAAATGATAAAAGACCACCGGAGCTTTCTATAGGAGGTCAGAAGTTTCCGTTCCACTCATTCAACGCATTACAAACCTAGCAGCATTAACGCCCAGAAGTGTACCTCTCCTCATCCATCTTTAGGCTACAACAAGTTCCCTGCCTCTGTCCTGGTTAATTTTTTGATACCAATAAAAAAATGCATAGCGTGACACCTTAAAGTAGCCAACATTGCTGTTTGGCACAACAAGCAGGATGCGCATGCATGGCTGTGCAAAGAGTGTCTCAGTCCAGAGATCAGATATTTATTTAAGACACACGTGTAACACTTGGAATTACAAACCCATTCTCTTTCACTCATCTCAATTCGCGCATGTACAGTATTGCACACACAGAAAACTGGAATCTGCATTGAAAAACAGCCGTTCAAAATTAACTCAATTAATTAAAAGCTTAAAGGTTATTAAATAATTCAGCTTACAAATATATTCATGGAGACATGTAAACGAAAATGACGAAAACGAAAATTACACAAATAATTCAGCATACAAATATATTCATGGAGACTGGCCGGTAGAGCTGATTAATATTTTATTTTAACGAATAATAATACAAATGGACGAAACGCCGATGGACGAAACGCTGGCGGACGAAACGCCGGCGGACGAAATGGTTGGTCCCTGTGGACGAAACGGATGCTCCCTTGGACGAAAAGACTGCATGGTGGACGAACTGCCGTGGACGAAACGCCCTATATCCTCTTTGAGCCGTATTTCTAAGCTACTACTATGCACTATAAAGTAGTGCTGTCAAATGATTAAAAAAATTAATCTGATTAATCACAAAATTTTGCAATGATTAATCGTGATTAATCACTTTTAATCGCAACTCATTTCCTCTAGTAAGAATTTGGATACTAGGGTATGTTGGATCCTTATTTTGCCCTGTAAAGGCCCTGATACTAAATAGTTGGCTTAGTTCTTTTCAACTGGGGCAATTCACACCTGTCCTCTACCCCCAATGATTCCCCAAACATGTTGTGGACATGTCAGGCCATAATTTTTGTATAGTTTGACTTGATAGCCGAGCCATTTTCTATCTGAAATTGAACATAATACATGCATGAAAGCGGAACCATCCATCAGGATTAATCTGAGTTAATTTTTTTAATCTGAGTTAAATTTTTTGGATTAATCACGTGATTAATCAGTTAATTTTGCCAGCACTACTATAAAGCAGATACAGACTCAGGTACACAGTACAAGCAGGCTCAAGGCTTCTCTGCCAATACCTCAGCAGCTGGAGAGGCCTGAGAACCACAATGAAGTAGAAGGGCTCCATGTTGAAGGCCAGAGCAATCAAACCCAGAAAAGCCAGCACCGTTACAGAGAAATCAAACCTGAAACCAAGAACATACATGTACCTTTCAAGTTTACAAACTTCATGATTCACTCATCGTATTAACTGTCGGCAATGCAGCATGTGTTATAATAGTTGTCATGTACAAACTTACAAGTTCCATCCTGAGCTGAAGTAAGCCAGTGGTCCAAGGCCTGTGATCTTAAGCATCACCTCCACACCATAGACTGGGGACAACAGGGAGATTTGATCAGCTGTGATTGTGATTTCACTTGTGCACTACAAGCATGTGCATGCATGCATGTATGTATGGTAAATATCACAGAGGAAAAAACAAAACCTACTAGTTAGGAAGACCACATAACTCCAGGGGACAAATCTGGACCATGACACATCACCTGTGCTCACAGAGAAAGAATGTAAAGACCACAAGGTCTGCTTCAGTACACTTCTTCTTGTAAATAATAGCCAAAGTACTGTATGTTCCGTATGATATATTCTGCCATGGGTTATGATCAACACATACTAGACATATTACCAGTAACACATTTCTATATTCATTGATCCAGTTTGGTGGTAAACAGAACTTACTGTTCCACACTGTAGTCTCCACCAATATCCATATCCCATTAACAGCTACAACAACGTCTGTGAAATAAGCAGTTTAGCAAACATGCTTTATATGAATGACATCCTTCAGGCATGGAAAAGAATATGTGAAAAGGAATAGATCAAAACAATATGGACTTACACATGGCATATTGGAAAGCCTTGGACTTTACAAGGAGGTTTATTCCTGTACAACAAAGCATGAATTTAGAGTCATAACAGCCGGTCTGTCTGCTCCCTGATGATAATAATAATGAATTACATTTATAAAGGGCTTCTCAACAAATAAACAGAAGTGTTAGATGGTGATGCTACCTTTGAAAATGAGAAAAGCTGTATGCGGTAGTTCATCAAACCAGTGCTCCCCACTCCGTCGAGCCTAGGGCGCGCGCACACACACACACACACACACACACACACACACACACACACACACACACACACACACACACATTTTTGCAACTGTGTGATATATATTAACATGATTATCCAATAATTCCAAGCACACAGTTTTATAGTTATTTTTATAATACCAATACATGTTCCCTGCTTCTCAACTATACTGATCTGCAAAGCAATTCAGTTTGGTCAATTTCATGTCATCCCCAGCGTGCACAAGGCAGGCTGAGCAGACAGATCAAACTACGTCCGCAGGCATTGGATATGCCCATGGTCAATCAGACCAATGATCACAGTGAAAAGACAGTGGAATGTGTCACAATATGAAACAAACACACGCTAAGCCCACCTCCACCCTATTGGAGTAAAAGGCTGTTTTTGATTGGTTCCTTATCACAGGAGAACAGGAAATAGTGGAGATATGCCTCCTAATATGCATAGCAGATAAGCATGTGTGAGACCCAGGCTACCATACATGATGACTATGCAATCTTACCTTCCATTTCAGACCAATCACCTCGAAGAACTTATAAAAGTCTTCCAAACTGAAAGAAGAAGAATAATAAACATAAATATCTAAAAATTAGGCATCATGGTTGCCATGTAAGCCTACACACAAATAGCAAGACTCATGGACATTACCTGAGCATGTCCGTTCCTGATTGGTTAAGAGCCTTGAAGGTCAGGAAGCGGTCCCGGGTACTCATCCGTGGACGATAGTGACGCATGAGACCATCAAACTGCTTCAGTGTCACTCCGTCTGGCCGCTATTGGATCACAATTAACAGAATGTACTAAATGTAGCATATATCATTGCCTGATGTATATAACCGAATTCCAAAAAAGTTGGGACACTTTACAAATTGTGAATAAAAACAGAATGCAGTGATGTGGAAGTTTCAAATTTCAACATTTTACTCAGAATACAACATCGATGACATATCAAATGTTGAAACTGAGGAAATGTATCATTTTAAGGGGAAGGGGAAGTTGATTTTCAATTTCATGGCATCTACACATCCCAAAATAGTTGGGACAAGGACACATTTACCACTGTGTGGCATCCCCTCTTCCTTTTAAAACAGTCTGCAAACGTCTGGGGACTGTGGAGAGAATGTTGTCCCATTCTTGTCTAATACAGGCTTCTAGTTGCTCAACTGTCTTAGGTCTTCTTTGTCATGTATTCCTATGAATGATGCACCAAAAGTTTTCTATGGGTGAAAGATCTGGACTGCAGACTTGATGGTGCCTTTCCAGATGCGTAAGCTGGCCATGCCACACATACTCATGCATCTCCATACCATCAGAGATGCAGCCTTCTGAAATGAGCGCTAACAATAAGCAATAACAACTTGGGTTGTCCTTGTCCGGATGGTATGGCATCCCAGTTTTCTGAAAAGAACTTATATTTTGATTTGTCTGACCACAGAACAGTTTTCCACTTTGCCACAGTCCATTTTAAATGAGCCATGGCCCAGAGAAAACGCCTTTGCTTCTGGACCATGTTTAGGAATGGCTTCTTTCTTAGCTGGCTATAGCAAATGACACAGTGGATTGTGTTCGCTGACAATGCTTTCTGGAAGTAGTCCTAAGGCCAGTTTGTGATATCCATTACATTAGCATTCCTGTATGTGATGCAGTGCCATCTAAGGACCCAATGATCATGGGCATCCAGTATGGTTTTCCGGCCTTGACCCTTATGCACAGAGATTGTTCCAGATTCTCTGAATCTTTGGATGATGATATGCACTGTAGATGATTATACCTTCAAACTCTTTGCAATTTTTATCTGAGAAACTCCTTTGTGATCTCGGACCACTACTTTTTGCCACAGCATTTGGGGAACTGGTGATCCTCTGCCCATCTTGACTTCTGAGAGTCAATGCCACTCTCAGAGGCTCTTTTCATACCAAATCATGTTGCCAATTGACCAAAGTTGCAAATGGGTCCTCAAGCTGTCCCTTATCTGAAAAAATTGACTTTTCTGGCCTCTTATTGCTACCCGTCCCAACTATTTTGGGATGTGTTGCTCTCATAAAATCCAAAATGAGCCAATATTTGGCATAACATTTCAAAAACTCTCATTTTCAACATTTGCCATGTTATCTATATTCTATTGTGAACAATATATAGGTTTATGAGATTTGTAAATTATTGGATTCCATTTTTATTAACAATTTATGCAGTGTCCCAACTTTTTTGGAATTCGGTTGTAGATAAATATGGAAGTGATTGGCAGAGGACAAAAATGCAGGAATGTACAGTAGTCAGGCATTGAGGATGTGAGAGTTGATGTGGTCCTAAACCCACCTGTCGGCTCACAAGCAGCTGAAAGGCATGGTCAACAGCAGACCTCTTGTGGAGGAGGAGAGATTTGAATTTCATCTTCTCAACACCGTTGAAAGTGTCAAAAACCACAGCCAGGAGCTTTTGGGGGAAAGAGACAATACAGTGAAGAAAGGCAGAGTTTATTTGTGATCTATAGAAGTGTTCATATCACTCTAATAAAGTAATAGTGTTGGTAAATTGCGATGGATGATGAGGCAATTTCTGTTTCTTCGACTTAATATCACCACTCAACAACTTATTTGTACATCCTTACCAACAACTATTTTGACCCCATGCTGCAACCTCTATCAGCTATTATTCCCATGACAGGATAGTTTTAAATCTATATACAGCTCTGTGTTAAATAGTGCAATGCCTCCCTCTAGTGGTAGCCTAGTGGAAAAGAAATGGAGTGTGGCCAGTGTACCACTAGATGGCGCCTTTGTGACATGTAAAATCATACTGATCGGATTTAAAACTTTACACAGGACGTCTTCTACTCAGTTGTCTGTTCAACTTGGTAAATAGCAGTTATCATTAGAAGTATAACATTTTGGCAATAATGTTTAGGTGATTGTTCAGTGTCATTCAGTAAGCGGGTTTACATCCATGCATGAGTTATTTGAAAAAATATTCCTCGGTTGACCCCTGCAAATTATTTTATTAATGTCTTTTAAGTTATCACAAACAAATATCATACCATCGTTGCTACCTGTTAGTGAATCATACCATAGAAACCATGTTCAGAATTAGTAGGAGTTCAGGGGTAGTTTGTGTGAGAACGACTTTATGCACAGCTTTCTGTTGTATGATTGTTTGACTAGCCATATGGCAGGGATTAATGCTAGGCCCGTTATCAGCATCCATTATCATTAGTAAATGAAAAGGAAAAAAAAGATTTTTACTTACCAGATTCATGATGAAGTACAACTCAATGGAAAGATAGACAATGAAGAACACACAAGACCAGCGATTCCGTGAATATGCTGGCATCATGACATCTGGGAAACTAGGAGGAGGGGCAGACAGAGTGAGTCTACTATAGTCTATATATTTCTCTATATCTAGAATTGAAATATACAAGGCCTTAGAGCTGTGACAAATATGGAAATTAAATGTATGTGTTTTAATACAATAACATCTTACTTGGCAGTTGTGAGTAAGACGAACAAACTCACTATGCTGTTCTCCAAGGTATTGAAATACTGGTAAAAGACAGGCAATGAAAACAATTGATAAATATATGAAAGCATTTAAACATGGTTAGCAAGTTAGCGTCATAGCAATCCATTGGCATACTGGCTTAATCTCGGTCCTTTATCATCCTAACCCTAACCATAAACCGTAAGTCCACCCAAATGACCAGGCCTGAGCCATTCCCACTGGCCCATACTACTGGCCTACGCCACATCTTTTAGAGTTTCATACATGGTCAAAAATAGAATTCATACAACAGAGCATTCAGGACTGTCAGTGTCAGGGTATTTCACATGTTCACTTAACTCTACCGTTCAATTTCATGACACATTCAATATTGACAGTATGTTGTTTGTTTAGGGAATGAGAATAGGGCTAACCTGATCAACAGGATTCGATGAGAACAGAAAAAAACCTGTGGGAATCGGAAAAGAACAACAACCGCATGTGATATGAAAGTAATAATAACTTCTTCTAAGGCATATGTTTGTCTTAATGAAGAGACAGGGAAGCCCTGGCTTACCGAGAATAGCAAAGATGACCATGAAGAACAGGAGCAGCAGTAAAATATCAATAAAAGGGGGAAGTGACTGGAATATCTGCCGCAGGTTTCTGGAGGAACAAGAAGTGTGTGTGTGAGAGTGAGTGTGAGGGGGACAAAATCGAAATCACCCATTTCATATCACGCCTTTCTCATGCAGCCTGAACATCTCACCGGCGCACAGCTCCGCAGTAGCGACAGTCTACCAGGAATATGGGCCTGAGGGCCCGGGTCACCCTCACGTGGGATGTCTGTCGGACCAGAACCACGATGGCTTCAATGAACTGGATGAACAGGACACTTGTCTGGCCACAACAGAGAGGAACAAAACAGTACAAGTCCATGTGAAAATACAACACAACAGTATAACTCAAAGAACTGTGAACAGTCACAGCTTGATAACTGGATCCATCCCTTCAACATACCCATTATTACAGTATATAATACAAGCACATAAAGGTCATTTCTATGAAAACTTTGGGACTTGTATATAAAGCAAAAATGTGAAAATGTCTGTTATTGGTCTCATTTTCATAACACAGAGTACTTTGTAAATTAACATGGGAAAATGGGGATAACGTCACAAGCCCTTTCCCCTCTACACTGAAGATGGCCAGAAAGGACATAAAGCTGGTAAGAAATGCTGCAACTGTAAGCATTTTGTATGGGATTCTAATGTAAAGCTGCCAGTGCAGCCTCAGAAAATACAGTAGAGGTGATTTTAGGTGCTGATGTCAGGATCCCAAGCTCTGTCATTACATTGTGGTCTTCTAGCTGCACTAGTCTGTACTATATGCTTACCTTAACCATTGTCCTTTTGTGGCATGTGAAAGTGTGGAAGCCCAGCCAGCGGAGCTTCATGCACAGCTCAAAGGCCACCATGACCAGGGCCAGCAGCTCCAGGGTTGCGTGTACCTGAGAAAGACATGGATGCTTAGTGAGGTAGATCCCTCAAATCAACTCACTGCAAGTCATGCCTCTGGCCCTCTAAGGTTGTCATACAAGAAAACTTGATACTACATACAGCAAATAGAGTGAGCTAACACTACCTGAATGGGCCACTGAAACTCATGTTCAGCAAAGATCACACAATACTAACCAATATAAAGCATCATAATATGTTGCAATGAGAGAAAATGTGACTAATTCTGGTCTGTAAGTGCATTACATCACAATATTCAGTAAACACCTTCTTTCATATTAGCATACCGTGCATAGAACACAGAACTTAATGTTTGCACTTCTCGCACCAATTTTAGTTTCATTTCGCTATTTGTCTCTGTTGCATCAAATTTCCTGGTTACTCCTTTAAACAAGGGTAGAAAATGAGTCATCTGTTTATACCCTGCATTCATTTAGTCCATCATTTTTCCATTCTTCGCAATCTAATAAATAAGAACAAAAGCGTGTAAAGTTTGAAAATGCTCCTATTCAACGCAGGGACAGAAATGGCCCCTTTCTGGAGCAGCCCATTCATTCTTGCTCCCTTTTTGGCTGAATACAGGGATCAGAGAATGAAGTCATTTAAGCCATCACAACAGAGCAAGTCACCAGCATGCGCTGAAACAGAATGACACTGCAACGTCTGGGCAAAGTCAAATAAGTGATCGCTTTTTACGAGTCTCTGCTGAAGTACACAAACAGAGTCAGTCATATGCTAAGATGGTCACATGCACAGGATAATGGAGGCGAGAACTCTCTTACAGTACAGTATAGGACAAGTCAAATCTGATCACTGGACATGCTTGACTATGGGGAAAATAATGAAATCATAATAGCAGCCAGTTTTTAAACACTATACTGACTTGCATACTAGCATACTGTATATGTAGAGTGTGTATACTATCTTCATCATGGCATGTGTCCATCTGTCTATCACCCACACAATCAGGTGCATACATATACATCCAGCCGCAGGGAGGGCACAGCGGGGGCCTCGGACAGGGAGAGCAGCATCAGCAGCACGGCCGTCACCAGCTCCATCAGGTAGAACAGGTGGTTGTGGGCAAACAGGTACGCACTCAGCGCCCGGGGGTTCCGTGGGTGTGTGAAAAACTTGTCATTGTTCTCACCCTCCTGTTTGGGGAAAAAAGTGGTGATGTGGTTGTTGGAGTAGCTGTAATTTGAGGTAATGAAAATTGCACATAGTTGTTTAAACAAAGTAATTTAAACAAAGTTCAATGTTTTTGTATCTCATAAGTTATCTCAGCAATTTCATGATATATCTTCAACCTTTTCCAACATTTTCAGTCTCTTTAGAAGAGTCAGTTTACTGAGTTTGCAGAGGTACAGTTTATGATGTAGCCTACAGTACCTGCAGGTAAATAGCCGCTTCTTGGTAGTTCATCTCCCAGCTCTGTTGCAGCGAAGTCTGGGCTCTTGGACTGGGCAGTCCTGGGGTTGGCATAGCTGTGTTATTCATGATATCATGCCCTCCAACTCCATCTGCACAATCACACACAAGAACACAAGTACAGGATTCAGTTCCCCTCAAATAGCCTTCTACACGTCAACATCCACCAATCAATGCAACTTTCAAAAGTGAGACTGCATTGCTGGCGAGCGCAGCCTGCCTCGGATAACAGCGTTACACAAAGCGAAACAACCACAGAAAAAAAACAGCAGTGATTGCTAAACAACCGTGTCAAAATAGCGACATACCACCAAGCGCAAACTTCTCTAAAGAGGAAACGTGGAGTGGAGACTCTTCCATTCCACTCTTGGTGTCATAGTCACGGCTGGCGTCCATATCCGTGTTTGTCTGCCTGTCCACGCCAGACAGCAGTCAGATAGGCTACTGGTGGTTCACCAGAGGAGCAGCCCTTCTGACCACGTCTGTCTGTCACACTCCAGGTTAATTATTCACAAGGGACAGTGTACAGTCCACACCACTCCACTCATCCCCATGCACAGACTGAAAAGGCCGTCTTATCTCAGTTGGAGATGCATTTACATCACATAGCCTACAATGCACAACCCAAACCTAGTATGATAGACTAGACTAATCCCTTTTGGAAATGCAGCCTAAATAACATTCAAAAAAGTCACAAGGTTTAAACTATACATCTAGCTTGCGTGGCAGTGTCAGATTTGTAAGTGCTAAGGCTTATCAGAGCATCACCTAATGAGCAAGAACAGACACTAAAGGCAACACACATGCAACAGTGCTTGGGTATGCAACTGTGCATCAGGATTTAAAGGAAATAGAACCGAAAAAAGCGTGGCTATATAAGTTCTCAGAGGGAAGTGACAGAAATCCCAACAATTAAAAAACAAACTAGAATCTTCTCTCGTGTCCATTCCTCCTCTTTCTTGTGCCAAGCAAGACAATACAATTCCAAAGTGTCCATGGTACGGGAGCGAAGAAAGGCTCTCTGGATTTAGCCTCACATAAAGCCTCTCTGTGATCAATGCCAGCATGCCCAGCCTGTTTTGAACTTGTCCAACTCTCCACAACTTTTGGACTGAAATTCCCAGTCCCCTATCTACTACATTAAATATGCCCTCTGACCCCATCCCTGTAACTATCCTGTTTGGAGTGCTACCCTTCACCCTAGAGGTGCCTCAGTTCAAGGCTGACATTTGCCTCTCTATTGGCGAGGAGATTGATCCAACTCCGATGGAAATACTCCACTCCTCCCACAGCTTCTTACTGGCTCAGAGATCTTTTGTCCCACTCCAAGCAAGAGAAGATGAGTTCTGTCTTATATTACATAGCTCCTTCACTAAATTCTACAAAATATAGATCAATCTGAAGTCAATCCAGTTGCCCTCTGCTAATCCGTAATCTTTTTTGTACTCCTGTAGTAGTGTGTAGCCTTTGTGTGCTATAAATGGAAATAGTATTCATAATGTAGCCTACTCTTTCTACCCCTAGAGTGTGTACCAGTAAGTGTATTCAAGACCAGAATTTAAACAGTTGAGTTTTAATGGGTTACGTTTTTTGGGTCTTATCATTCTAATTCGGATTTCATGTTGTCATTTGTGATACATATTAGCCTATGCATTGATATTATCTTCGTATCATCTTATCAAAACATAAATAAATAAATAAATCGAACTAAAAAACAAAACAACAACAT
The DNA here is from genome assembly GCA_027497455.2 of Sardinella longiceps. Taxonomy (NCBI): domain Eukaryota; kingdom Metazoa; phylum Chordata; class Actinopteri; order Clupeiformes; family Clupeidae; genus Sardinella; species Sardinella longiceps. The sequence goes on from JAODXP020000020.1 coordinate 24,107,606, forward strand.
TACAACAAAAAAAAACAACTAAACAGATTTGAGTAAGTATTAGCTACACTGAAACGCCACTTACAAAGGCAGCCTATGCAAATCAAGGTAGCCTACATCACAGAACTGAAGGGAGTCATAAAAGATGGCACAGAGACAAAAAAAGAGCTGGGGGGAAAAAAGAAAAAAAAGAAGAAAGACTATTTCATGTGATAACTGAGCCAATTCTGTTCAGTATGTACCTATTCATTTGTATTCTGTCTTTTTATTATTGAGACAAATCCTTTCTATATATGGTAAAAAATACTTGTCCATTAAAACCTGAGGCCTGAACAGTAAGACTGTTTGATGAATGGTATAATTTGACCTGATGAATGAGACCGTCCTCCTCCCTTCATAACTCAACATAATGCCAGCCTACATGCTTGCAGCCTACATGCTAAGGTCACACCTTGTTTGGGCAGGTCTCACTGCAGGGAGTAGGCCTATATTTTGGACTGCGGAAAAGTTGATCACGGGTTTGTCATTTATTTTGTTGTTTACCTCAAAAAGTGGCATTACATTGCTGTCCATTGCAGGATAACTTTATTTGTTCCCTCTCTCTGTATATAGAAACAAACAGAAAAAAAACACACACACAAGGCCCAGTGTTCCTTAACAAGGTTAGGCAAATTCCATGGTAATGTCTGGGCAGGGTTGGGCAGAGTTGGGCAGGCTTGGGCTTATGACAAAAAACAAACGATCTTTTTAAAAGGACAATGTTGCCTGCTGCCAGTCACTGATTAAAAGATGCTCAAAAACAACTTTGTAGCAGATAAACTTGTTTAGTTTGATACAAGATCTGTATGCTTCCACATTACTATTATGAGACTGTGGCTTGCATTATCATCACTAGGCCTACTGGGCCTACAGATTATCAAATGTTGTGCACCCTCTCTCTCAATCGGACAAAAATGTCAATCTGAAAATTCCGGACAAAATGGTGAGACAAGAGTATGACCTGTGTTCAATGATTTGGGAAAGAAGGTGCAAAGGATTAAATTGTCTGGTCTTGAGTTTAATCTCTATCACTTTCTATTGACTATATCATAGAGCATAACTGACTAATTAAACAATTAGGCCTAGGCCTATCTCTAACTCTGGGCTATACAGTAGGTTGCACAAACCAAGTCCCTATAAGTACCGTATGCAGACCAACATCAGAAAACATTCCAGCGGTGTCCTACATGTCCATTGTGTTCCGAAAAATCATGTTATCTAAGTCTACAAGAAAAAAAAAAAAAAACAGCCTCCCTCCTCTTAAAAGATGCTGAGCACAAGCACAATTGTCTATAGTAGCAAGACACATAATCCATAATGCAACCCTGTTGCTGATGGAGGGAGAAAAAAGGAAAAGGGAAAAAAACACACCCCCTTCGGCTCACCACCACAGACAAGAGAGGAAGTGGGGGGGCAGGATAACATGTATGGAGCACAGAGAGGTATCTGCTAAATGCTGACACAGGAGGTCGGGTCCTAGTTCTGCGCGTGTGTGTGGTACAAAGGCCAGCAGAAAGTTGAAACTCCAACAACACAAGTTTTGGTCTCTCAGCTCTAATTCATTAGTTTCAATTCATCTTTTCCTATCAAGCAATTGACAAGCTATGTGTCTCTGTGTAGCCATCCAGTCATCAGTCCGGCTAACTTACACCTTTGTAGTCATTATGCACAGCATCCCTCTTTTGGCAGTCTCTAGAATGAACACAATAGGCGACTGGCATCGCCCGTAAACAATGTTTGGTCACTAAAACTAAACTAAAAACAAATAAAAAAAAACTGTGTGTCGGCACTAACAAAAAGTACCTGTATCTTAGGTTAGGCCTAGTTCAAGTATGACATATTTTGTAAAGTGTATCAACAGATCAATTGCAGGAAGTTTATTAATGTGTGTTGAATGTGAAGATCACAGCCATACATCAGGAGCTGTCGACATGTAACTTAGCCAGTGATTACAGACAACTATGTGGACTATCACTGTCTGACAGACGCTCATTATATCGTTTGTTCATTACAATGAACATCAGATGACCTCAACGTCACATACCCCAACATACGAGGTTAGCACATGTCAAAAACACATAATAATGTTCTATTAATAGCTCATTTATCATGGCGAAGTAACTAGGCAAAGCCCTAAAATTACTGGACGTGTAGAAAGCAGCACAACTTTTAACGTTATGTTCCTGGAGAGTGTTCTCCTGAAACCGTAACGTAAAGGGAAAAAACGATCAAGGTACAAATTGGAGAGCTCTCAAATTTTAAACTAAGACGATTCAATAGGTTCATGATAGCATTAGTTTCGAGAAGTCAAAAAACATAGAAAGAGTATTCGTTAGCTTACTTTCGTCGGGTCTTTCAGATGTGTCGTCCGTCAGCAACCCGTTGTTTGTGTCGTCGTCCCAGGTCAAAATTAAGGGGACATCGTCGTCACCGTCAGCCATTTCACCGTTAATCAAAATCGTTTAATAGTGATGACCGTACTTAAAAAATCCCGTGCAGGTTAACGTTACCTCATCAATAATATATGATGTGCAGCCAAAGCGTACCAACTTAGTTAATTAATCCGCCTAACTCCACTGATAACGTTACCTTTAACTCCACGTTAACGTTTTCCTTGCTAAGACTAGCCGACTTGAAGTTTGACTTTGTTGTGAACCCTGAGGTGTCAAGTTAACGATGGCTGAGAGCTGCCTAATGTTGAAACTCCATAGGAAAGCTCTCGGACTGACATAATCATATCCTTCCTGGTTTTCATTAAATGCACTCAATTGGTAAAGATGATGTTTAAAAAAATTGACCAGCACAAACGTTAACGTTGACGTTTGCTAGCTGGCTGGCTAACTTATCGACACTATGCGACTTTGCGGGAGCTAACTTATAACTCATCTCTTACCGGATGTCTAAATCCAAGATGAATGTAACTTGACAGTCTGTTATGCAAGAAAGTCATATATACACTATTCTGAACTTTCTGTACAAATGGGAGGAAATATCAACGCATTAAAATTCAACGAACGGTATAGCGTTATCCTAGAAGAGTTTATGGATTTTTTATGTTCGCCCAACACCACGACATGCCGTCAACTGTTCCGAACAAACATGTCAAAATAAAAGTCTTCACTTGCAAAAAAAAAAAAAAAAAAAAGAACCCCAAACCAAAACAAAGTATAATCGAATGTGACAATGTAACATTTCCGCTGGATTTTTAAAACGTTGTGAAATATCCTATCTGAATTTGAGCCATTCTTTGTTATTTAACCAATGTTGCGCATATCACTTGAGAGAAATGCTGCACTCCACTTTTGTAGTGTTGTTGAAAGGGACGAGTTTACGTTGCTATGCCAATCTCTTAGCAACTACTACCAGAGAGCGTTCAAACTGATACTTTAGTAAGCCAGAGACTGTTCACCGAAACTTGCAGAAACATCTTGAGAAGGTAATTCTAGCCTACGTTTGAAGAATAGGCTCAGAGGCTGCCTACAACTCAGGGTAAGTTCAGCTGACAGAGGATAATAGGCGAATTCGTTGAAATTTTCCAAACGACATAATAGCCTAATTTTTGACATTTTTAACTACACAATTTCATAATTTGCATAATTGCATAGTTTAGGCCTAATTGAAGTAAGCTCACAATTTTGATCTTTTGCCATAATCTTGCTGCACCTGCATGATTTCAATGGGGTGATAACTGGGTTAGTCTTGTTGTAGACCTACTATTGTACTATTTAATTTTTAATTTATTTCTTTTACAGCAAAGTAAAGTATGCTTTCCTGTGATGGACAACAGCAACAAACAGTGTCTTGTTCAACATCCAAAACCAAAATCAACCGTGATGACTCCCTCAAGATTGTGGACCCATCCAGAAAGAAACTGGTGTCCTTGGAAACCCAGCGCATAGCTGGTATTGTAGATGAATGCATTAAAAAGGTAGAGACGATTGCCTTGTTTCCTATCGCCATGACCCATCCAGGCTTTCTGTCTATTGGCCTGGATCCAGAGCTAAGTGAAACTTTAAGAGATCACTGGAGGGTTGGCGAGAGATACGATTCTCTGGAGAAACACACTGAGGACAAGCATATGTCAGAGGCAAAAGGAAACACAGATGTGGCACACACTGTCCATTCCTCTCTCAAGGACATGTTCCGGAAGATTCAAGCTTGTCCCACAGCAGGAAGAGCTATTATGAGTGTGGCAGACCATGTGACAGACAGGGACGAGGGCCCTCAGGCACTCTCCAAGGGGCTGTGTGAGCTGAGGTCAGTCCTGCTGGAACGTCTCCTCACCACTCCAGCTGAGGAGAGGGAGCGCATCAGTCGCATGCAGGAGATGTCCCAGCGCTACCACAACAACCTGGAGTTGGTGGCCTCCTTGGAGACAGAGGTGGCTGCTGCCATCAAAGACAGAGATGAAGAGGTAGGCCTATGGTGTAAAGCTCTAAAAAAAAAAAAAAATGCTGTAGATTCAGCACCCACCTAAGTGTAATTTAGTAAGAGTTGAATATTTCACAGTATGGCATTCAAAAGGACAAAGTGAAAAGACTCAACTGTAATTCAGTTTATAGAAATAAATGTAACAACAATGAAAGGTAACAATAAAAGTGCAACAACTTTTTAGATTTATTGATAATTTGAATTCACTTGGATTATTAAATTCAAGGTTTCCTAAGAGATTTTACCCAACAGAAAATTTGAGAATGACCCACTTTCTCTCTCTCTCTCTGCATTATGTTTAGACTATCTATTGATGAATATTATTCATTTCTCATCACGTTTGTGACCAATTAGATAGCAAAGAAGAACCAGACAATCCGGCACCTGAAGAGCTCACTCCACCAGATGGAGAAGATCTCAGAGGACTATGTGGCCCGGACGTCTCAGGAGGCTGAGAAACAGAATCAGTCGGAACAGAAGACCTCAGATGGGCGGCAGCAGAGCATGCAGCAGGAAGTCAACCTGCTGAGGGTGAACCTCAACAACCTCATCGTGGATAAACGTGAGGTGGAGATGGGCCTACGCAAGGTACAGTATTTGATTAGATATTATGTCCATAAATGAATAGTCTTACCAGATGATTTTTGTAGGATGAAGATATTAAATTAGTTAGTGCCTTCAAGAGAACAAAGAAAGATGAAAAAAAAAATGAAAAAAAAAAACACCTTTGCACATCTCTTGAGTTGACAGGTGCATTAGACAAGACCAAAGGCCTGATAAACAAGTTGAATAAACCTTAATGGCCTGTTTCGCTTGCAGTGTTCTCTCAGCTCTGAATAACCTGCTGTGCCTACTGTCTATTTTTTTCACGGTTTATTTTTGTGTTTCATATCTGTTCAATGACTTCTCATATGTTTGCAATTCATGATCCAAGAGGAAATACAAGGTGGAGACAGAAATTGAGAACTGGATTCAGAAATATGACTCAGACATGGGTGAAAAACAGGTACAGAATTACAGTGTATAGAAATAAATTGTACAATGAATAAATAATACAACCTTTATATGCTAAACACAGACTAACCTTCTAGAAATCACATCTTATTTCCTGTTTTCTTATGTTACATATCTGCCATTAATAGCCTAGTTAAGTGTCAAGTAATTTCCAGAAAAACCCCACTGTTGACTGTCAGTGGCATAATCACTTGTGTGTGCGTGTGCGTGTGCGTGTGTGTGTGTGTGTGTGTGTGTGTGTGTCTCAGACGGAGTTGGAGGAGATGACGCAGGTGTTTGAGGAGGAGAAGGAGGAGCTGCGTGAGCTGGACGAGCACTACAGTGTGCTGGAGGTGGAGTACAAGCAGGTGATGGAGGAGCGGCGTCTGGCCCAGGAGCAGCAGGAGGAGGAGGAGAGGGCCAGGGAGGTGATGGGCCACGCTGCCACTGTCATCCAGGCCTACTGGAGAGGCTACCGTGTGCGCAAGGCCATGAGGGCCAAGGCCAAGGGCAAGAAGGGGAAGAAGGGCAAAGGCAAGAAGGGGAAATGAACCTAAGACACTGACACTGAGCTGGTCCTTTTATTTTTTTTATCTGTTTTTTTGGGGGGACATTTGGATGATGTATGCTTATCAAAAGATGTTATTAAATCAACATGTGTGATTTGAGTGCACACAGTTATAATGTGATCCCTTATTGTTACCTTTGTCTCTCACTTCGAAGGACTGAGAAAGCACTTTTAGTTTTCACTCTCAAAGTACAAGTGATGCTCAGCATTTTGTAAACAAAGTAGCGCCTTATGAATTGATGCCATGTTACTGCTTTCAAGACAGGAAATAGAAATAGAATAGAGATCTCCTTTCTATTACTGTTACATTATGAAGTATGTAAGGGATAACGGCTGCCGAGGTGTCCCAATATAAGGTATTAATGGACGAGCTGGAAGCGAATGACAAGCACGGCGAGGAACGTGGAACTTCCGCCAAGTGATAAATGGAGTTAACCCTCTGCTCTGTGTTGTGGTGCACTGTTATAATTTTCACTGTCTATAGACTCTGTTTCTGACACAACTCTACACGATGTACCTTGAGTAGAGTGAAAACTCTTTGCAGGCTAAAGGCCCTCTGATCAAACTAAAATGGCTGAAGTGTGCATTTAGTCTCTCCCCTCTTACATGTTTCTGTTTTACAAATCATTGGAACCCTGTTTGGGAAATTGTGTATTTATCAAGATGTCAATTAAATGAATGGACATAGATTGGCTCTGCTATTTCACAATACTCCACGCAGATATATTCCCAGTGACATAGTAACAGTGACACAAACTATTGTCCCAGCATCCTTGCATTCATATGATCAATAGTAGTTTTCCCTCAAAACAACTTTACACCGCAGACTTAAACCAAAAGGGCTTTAACTGATTACTAAACTATTATGAAATCAGAAGATTCTTAAGTTCACTTCATTGAATTTACCCAATTCTTTAATATTTATGTCATTTACGTTAAGGGAGCGCAGATTTATTTGCTTGCATCAGCATTATGCAAAGTAAGATCACTCTTGCCTTTACCATTTGCATTCTGGTGTTTAGATCTACAGCTCATCTGGTTGTGTCATGACAACTATGGCTATGAAATTGAATTTTGGGTAAGTGACTGTTGTAGCCATAGTCAGTGTAATACTATTAAAGCGTAATCTGCATGAGGTAAGGATTCTAACGAGGGCACGAGGAGCCCCAAAGTGCTTGGACGAGAAGCACTCTCCGTAGCAGGAGTTAAATGGCGCTATTACGACTTAAAGGAAAGCGCTCCTGCTTGCTTAATTGCATCTAATTGAGGCACTGGGGTTTACTGGAACATTTGTTGCTCCAGGGTCAAAAATACATATTGTTTTAATGCTTATACCATCAGAGCGCTTTGGGTGCTTAGAACCCATTTAGCTTAAATGGAAGGACTCTTTTTTTCTTTAAATTAAGTGTATAACCAAATTTAATATTTTAGGGAAGTCATTTGGAGATCTCAGAAAAGAACTGTGATTGCCCATAGATTTCCATAATATATTTTTAATGTTTTTCATTTACATGTTCTTCAAAATCATGCCCCACAGCATTGATGAGACAATCATGTGATGCTAGACAATTGCTTCTTATACATGACATGCAAGCAGCAGACAACGGGTCCAAAATCAACCTTGGTGGCCTTACATTCATTTTTCACGTTATTTTGAAACAACACGGAAAACATAATGACTTACATCAGTCAAAAATGAAAACATAAGATACACTTTCATAGACAATCCCTTTGTTTTTCACATTTCACTGGTGTTAGTTACTTTGCACTTCAGTACATTTCATGCATTTACTCTCTTCTAATCACCTATTTGTGTATATGGAGATAGACAGACAGACACCCACACTCTCCCACAGCCTCTTACTCAGACACTCTCTATTTTACTTCTCTTATTTACCTGTAGTCTTTTTTTGTAATGTAAAATGTCAAATCTCAACAATTGCACACATTCTGTAACATAGAGGTTTATATGCATGTGAGGTTGAAAGTTGTTTGTTATTTAAAAGTTCATCTTAGTAAGACTTAGAGGTTTAGAGAGTCAGATGATCTATAGCTGAGATTTGCACTAGTTTGCTGGCCAGTGGAGAATGTCTGCTGGAGACGGCACTGTGGGTAGGAAGACCACTCCATCTCCATCTCCATCTCCTCACTGGCCCCATGTGAAGAAGAGGCAAACATGCAGGGTGGCAGTGCGGCAGACGCTGTACAGCAGAGCTGGTTGTCATTCCCCAGGGAGAAAGGGGCAGGAAGGAAGTGTCCAAGTCCATCATGTTCCTCTAACTGCTGCTGATGCAGAGCAGCTGCACCTCCACTCACATCTCTGGCTGTCAAACATGGACGCTCAGCTGCAGACATACCGGTAGTTAAGTCCATCTTTGAATATTACACAGAATATATTCATGCTCTGTATACCCTGCATAAATCCTTCAATAGGTGAAGACTTAAATATACATACAGTGCATACTATATACATATAAATATACTGTACATACAGGATGAGGAATATGACCCATATGTGAACATGAAGAATTTGAAAAAAAGATCTGTACCTTGTTTTTTATTGTCTTCATCATCTCTGGAACCTCTGGCAGGCTCATAGTGAGGAGGCAGACTTGGGGATTGGACACCAGAAGCCATTCTGGGCCTGGTAATGTTTTGTGGAACCAGCACATACTCCTTACTTGTAAGAGAAACAAACAATCCAGTGAGGAGAATCAGATAAGTCATACTACACATAATCCAGACAGGTCACATTACACAAATGTATGTGTCATACTGTCAGTTGTCAATTCTTTTCTTTCCTTTCCTCAATTTTAATTCAAAAGTGAGAGACTTGATAAAAGAAAATAGATGGAACAAAAATATGAATGCAATCCTTTTGTTTTAGCTCCCATTTACCAGCTCACAGGTGTGGCCTGTCAAGATGCTGATTAGACAACATGAATATTGCACAGGCTGGCCACTATAAAAGGCCACATCTAAATTGTGCAGTTGTACTGTATTGGTTGGGTCTGAGGGGGGTAGAAAATCAGTTAAACTGGATTAAGGTTGGGGTCAGGCCAGCTGAAGGCTCACCTGTGGAATATTCATACTGTCTAATCAGCAACTTGATAGGCCACACCTGTGATGTGGATCGATTATCTCAGCAAGAAGTGGTCACTAACACAGATTTAGACACATTTGTGAACAATATTTGAGTGAAATAGGCATTTTGTATACAAAGAAAACAAAGTGTTGCATTTATATTTGTGTAATAATGTGAAAAAATTACTCTGTCTAGGACTCTGAACATAGTGGTGAAATGGACTTTCCAGGCCAAGCCCAAATAGTATGCATCCTAGATGGCTTATGTTAGATGCCTTTTGCAGTCTTAAAAGCAAAGATCTTCTCCACTTATCTCACAAGGAAAGGACTGAGGATTTATATTCATCTCTGTTGTGCAAATCAGTATTTGCAAGCTTGTATGGACGGTCTCCAATCTTTGTTAATCGAATTTGCAAAACACAATTAGAACAGATCAATCCAGCTGCCTTTAGCCGTTCACTAGATCTCCTCCCCACTGTCATGTCCTTGTCACTCACAAATCAACACACACACACACACACACACACACACACACACACACACACAAAATCCTACTTCTTTATCACTGAGTGTCTGTCTTGTAGCCTGGCTAACACCAGATCATTTTGTGATACGTTCTCATTGGAATTTGTGCAGTTCCCATGCTGGTATGATGTCTTGTTGTGTTTGGCGGCATGTGTGTTCAATATAATTCCAAACAAAAGAATTACAATTATCTTGACAACCTTGGCATTTGGGATAAGCGATGCAGCTCCAGATCATCACTTCCACGGAAGCCTTTGGCAAAGGGGTTGTTTTCAATTTTCAGTTGGGTGATCTGGAGAGGAGAGGGTTCATGAGAACTGAATTTAGTCACTGATGTCATTTAGACTGGCAAATATTGGTCATTTTCTAGTTATTTTAAAAAAAAAAAGTCTTCAATGAAGAAAAAACACCAAGGCACACTGAATTCCTTTTCTAATTATATATTCTTGATCAAGGCAACAAAAAAGACTGACCAACGATTTCGACACTAGGTCTTCGTCAGAAGACTTTTTTGAAATGCTTGGTACCTATGGTCACTAAAGAGCACCTGAACTTCGTGCAAAAATAAGGACTCCTTGCAGCGCTTTCTGTTCCCTTTGCACATTTTCTTGTTATATTCACACATTTCTGGCAACATACATGAGATACACCTGGCTGGTTTTGTGTCTACTGAATCAACTGTTAATTGGCTAAATAATTTTATTCTCACTGCATGGTTTTGGTAAGATGTCACGGCAATGAAGACTGTCTCTGGAAAAGCGTAGGTGTAGAACGCCGTGTTTGATGACCCAAAGCCACTCTTCTCATCCGCTTTGATAATGTGAAGACGAGGCTGATACTTGTGCATGGAGTTCAAAATGATCTGTATAAGGAAACATAAAATATAATGTCTACAGCAACATTTTTGAAATTATTATGTTTGTAATGGCAGTTGGTTCATGAGTGGAATACATGTCCAAAAGGATCCAGATGGTTGTTGGTGAGCTTGAGTTTATGGAAGGACACCAGCTGCCTCATCCAGTGGGCTCCTGTGGCCGGGGAGTCAGGGTGGACGTACAGCCTGCCTAGAATGGATGGCTCTGCTTTTCCACTCACACACCTGCACAGCCAACACACACAGGCATGGTCAACCATGTACAGCACAATAACGCATGTCCACAGTTAACTGTCTTTTCCGGCAGGCCAGATCCTCAAATTTGGCCCGTTGGTACCAATCAAGTGCAGTAAGTCTCATTGTGTTTTTCACAAGGTATAGCAATCTAGAGTTAGAATATATGACATAAAATTGGCATTCAGGGAAGCTTTTTTATTTCATCAACCTGTTTATGTCCATTACAGGCATATGGAGGATTTTCTTACAAGTTAATAAGGGAAAAAAGATAACTAAAAGGTATCACCACAGAACCTCCACAGCTGATCATTTTCATTAAGGCAACCTTTTTTTGTAATGCAAGCTTTCTGAAATGCCATGTAAATAAGACAACATACACTTAAATATATCCAATATTTGTGTAAATATTGCCCTCAGATGGTACCAACCAACCCTTTGGCTCAAATTTGGCCCTTAGGAAAAAGACAGTACATCCGGGGCAAATGGTAAAACTCAGTATAAATCTCTTACCATTTATTGTCAGCAAATTTGTAGCGGTGGCTGTCCACTGGCACGACATCTATCAAAAGAATATACTTTGCCTTTGTTTTTAAACCAGTCACCCTGATTTTATAGCTAGGAAACATCCGCCTGTTGAGAGAAACACTATCTTACGTTACGTAATTATAAACAATGTGTGAAAAGTAGGCCTACTATAGAAGAAATAGTCTATTATACTAATAAGCAAAACCTGTCAATTCTATCATAAAGTAGGCCTAATCTAAAATAAATACCACACAGTAAATAGGCCTACCATACAGTATTTACTATAGGCTAACATACCATACAGTAAATACTATACAGTTGGTTTCACATTAGTTTGAGTATGAGATATCACTTAGTTCTCACCGTCCTGCTTTAGTGATGATCATTTCTGTTGTCACAGCATGGAATCTAGTCCACAAATCTTTTTCATGCAAGTCAATTTGAATTCCTTCCATACTCTGGGGAAATGCAGAACAGCATGAGGCTGACAACTTTAAATTACAATAGGCTACATTCCTGCATATGGGTCTAATTACACAAATTGAACATAGGTCTACTTTAAACCATACAGAGTGGGTCCACACAGTAATCAATACAGTCAAGAACTCTAAATATTGCTTTTGCCAAGCATTGCCAGGTCCAAATCAAGCACCGATTTGACCAACCTGATTTGATGTAACTGACTCTGGATCTTCACTCAAATGATCACGCAGGAATTCAACATTATGTTTAGTTGTAAAGGAAAGCTCATCTTCTCCACATTCCATTTCTAGTCTACGAAATGATGGCCACGGCCTTGCGACAAAATCTTGGAATTCTGAGGAATGAACAGCAACATATTCCTATGATGACATGAGTTTTCGCGCAGATAAAAAAATAAAAAAAATAAATAAATAAAATATTTTCCACCTAAATATCATTTGTAGCCTGGACATCCAAAATGACATGAATCTTTTCTGCAAGGGAAAGCCAGGTAGCCAGGTGTGAGCCGGTCTTCACAGAAATGCACCTGTCATCTTCAATGAATTCAATTAAGCATAGTCAAGCACCAAAGCGCCACATAAGACCTACCTTATTGGAGCCAGATATGAACCGCCATCGTCCCATAGACATACGCATCAACTGTCCCTAAAACTTTTGCAAGACGGGGTGGTTGAGCCTGGGCAAGTGACGTAGACTTTTTCTATCGCTCTAGGATAGCCTATCAAACTCAGAGTCACCCATATAAGTGACCACAGAGGTTGACAAGCGCAATATTTGTCCGGCAAGCCCGAGGGTCATATGGCAGCTGAGACATCACTGCCAAATACCATTTAATACAGAATATAATCAACAGCACAGTTACGCTCTCTGCTGGTTATAACATTTAGTCGCTTCTTTTTGACTCATCCATCTCGCACTGCTTAGCCTATGTCTGTAGCCTGAGCTACACAACGAGTAGAACGCTTAGGGCTCCGAATTACCAACCAAGGTTTGAAAATTAATGTACATGGTAATTACAAATTGTCTCTTTTTTAAATTCATATAATTTAAAAGAGGAACATGCGTAAAATAAAAAAAAATATATATTTTAATAATGCTGTTCATGCCTAAAATAGACGTGTATTATTTCCATATTGCATGTTGTATTTGCATTTTAAGACCAATTTCCTCCAAAACATCAATATATTATTAGTAGTAGGCTATATTATATTATTAATAATATATAGTATATATATTATTATTTTCACACCTGAAATAAAGTGGTCCTTTTTGCAAGGAAAACCCTAACCCTAGTGGTAGCAATGTAGGTTACGGTAAAGCGAGAGGAAAAAGGTGTCCTCAACTAATATTGTTCTAATTCTGCTTTCAAAAGGCAATGTACTTTGTGAAGAGTAAACTACTGTAAGCAAGGAGATAAAGGACACACAAGACTAACCTTGAGATGATTTATTTTGTCTCTAACACACTCGCACCCACACACACTAACTCTCCATACATTCTACGGGTGGAGATGAGGGAACACTCCGACCCTTAGAGGAGGCTGTAACATCTCCACTTTAAGGCAACAGGCTTTTTCTTTTCTCATCAAAATACAAGTTATACATGCTTCCACACAAAAGCTGCACGCTTTAAAAAGAACATGTATGTTATCTAAGATTGTCTACTGGTACAAGTATGTGTGATGAGCTAGTTGGCTGAATCATACAAGCGATGGCAACAGAGCAAAACACTTTGTTATACTATGTTAAACCGTCAGCTATCACAAATCTAGTTAGTTTCTGAAGACACTTGTATGGAGTGACTGGTGCAGCTTCATGCATTGAGAAAGGCTGTACACTCTTAATGTAGCAATGGACAAAACCCAGAGCTACACAAACAAATATATACACAATAAAATAAAGCCTGACATTAACATTAACTTCTTCACATTAACAAAACTGTATACTCTACAGAGGAAAAAAAGTCCAACAACAACAACAAACACAAACACATTTTCATGATCTTTTGGCAGCCACAGAGGCTGTGGAAGCTTGTCCCGCACCCTGCTTCATACTGTAGTTTCCAGTTCCCCAGCAGGCGGGGCCTAATCCCTGACCGCTGTCCCGTAAACACACTTCTGTGTAGTCATCACATAACAAACATATTTGGAACAAGTTGTCAAGGCAACCAAACTGACAGAATTAAATCACTATTATGTGGATATGTGTGGCATCATGACAATGTGAGAGGTGGCAGGGAAGGAGTCCTTGGGCCGTAGCATAACATGAATGTGTGTGTGTATTCTGGTTTGAAGTGTGTGTGCTGGGGCATAGGAAGCATAATGGTAGGCATTATAATGGAACGTGGCTAAACAAGTAGGAAACTGACTCTCCATTGTGTGTTCGTCTGATCGCTTCAGCCAGAATCATTGAGATGTCGATCACCTGCAGAAAAACATCAAGAACAGAAATTTAATATAACTTCATTTAGTGCGTTCACTAAAGAGTGAAGAATCCTAAAAGCTCGAGCAGCCGATTCCTAACCTGTATTTTACTGCAGTGTTTCATCTTGTCCTCCTGGGGGATGGTGTTGGTCACCACCACGGCCTCAAAGCTGGCATTGTTTACACGAGAGATGGCAGGCCCAGAGAATATGCCATGGGTCAGGATGGCATAGACTTTAGTGGCTCCAGCTGAAACCAGTCTGAAAAACAGTACCAAAGAAAAAAAATCAGCAATGTAAATAATACACTACTATGATATACTAACACAAATAAAATTCTAGATATACTATAATCAAATGTATAACAATCTTAAATACATTGTATTTAAAATGCACTGTACTTCATGTATCAAAACACACACACACACACATACAATACGACTTCGCCTAAACAAACACACACACACACACACACACACACACACACACACACACACACACACACACACACACACACACACACACATACACCAGTAAATACAACATCTGCTCACCTAAAAACACAAACACAATCTTTTAGTTTGCAAAGAGCTTCACTCACTTCTCAGCTGCGTGGCATATAGTGCCACAGGTGTCAGCCATATCGTCCACCAAAATGGCCACTCTGTCCTTCACATCTCCCACGAGTACCATTCGGTCCACCTCGTTGGCCTTTTTCCGCTCCTTATGGATCAGAGCAAAGTCCACATTTAACCGATCAGCTATAGATGTTACCCTGAGAACACAAAAAAATCAAAGACCATATTGACAACGGTAATGTTGCAAACATGTGCAAATACATTTCAAGCTGACATGACAGAGACGAGAAACTTACTTAAATCATACACCATCACCTTAGCTATTATCATACTGTATGTGCAATCATACACCATCACCTTAGCTATTATCATACTGTATGTGCAATCCTCAGTTTACTTCTACTACACCTTTCAATAGTCCTGCAACTTATTTCCTGAAAGGTGCTCTGCAGTATTTTCATGGAATCCGATTGGTTTCAAGTCGTTCTGAATGCACCTTCATGCACATTACCTGCATTTCGTATAATGTCATTTAATATCATAGAGTACTAGTAGTTGGTTTGCATGCTGATTTCAGTGGATATCTGAACAACGTTACATCTGCATTTTTGTTTCCCATTCCGTTGCCGTTTCTAGGTCTCTAATCAATGTTTTATATTTATGCCTTTATGCAGCTTACTTTTGTCCACTATCAATTACTTCAGGGCCAGTTGCCCCCAGAGCGACTTTTAAGTGGTTTACTCCAGGACACAACTCCACGATTACGTGGCTTTCTCAAGGGCACAACTGTGGCAGCCGGAATTCAGACACACACTTTCTAACTCACCTAGCCATCCCCAACTCCTTAACCCCTATGCTACCACTACTATAGCCCTTTTACTGTAACATATTTACAGGCAGTGTCAAAGCCAGCACATAAGGGGAGAGCTGTGGTGTCAGACGCAGTATGCGTCATTCAGGTCAAAGTTCTCATGGAAGCCCAGGTTTAATTCTAACCTCCAATCATCTCACAATGCTAATTCCATATACCTATTGCCACACATTTCCTGTAAATCTCTACCACCTGTTTCAATTAACGCATACAAGATAAATGCAAACCTAAATAAACAACAACAAAAAACGGCATTAAAACTTAAGGAGATGGTTTAACGTTTAACAGCATTATGCCAGGTGTGCAGAACTTTGTCTAATTATTCTCTACAAGAGCTGCTGTGGCGTGGGAAGGCTTCAACAAACTCACTGGAACTAATTAGAAAAGTTTCCAAACTCCAAACAGATGTGTTCTTCTTTCCCATACACATCTTTTGTTTTCTTTTCCCTATTTGGTCTCTATTTGTCCCACTCAGAGCAATTCTGGGAGGGAAATACATTTCAGTACATTTATCTCTATCGTGTCAGGAGGCAACTGTGCAACCATTCTTAGCTCTGTCTTTTGGTTTTGTTCTGTTCGTTCATACTGATACTGATATATCATATCATCATACATAATGAAATGCAGCGCACCTTAGTTTTAATGAAAATTCAAGACTTTTTGACCTCATTAACGAGTCAACAGGGTACTTGGGAGGGGAAAAAATCCCACTTTCTATTTCTTCCAGACCATTTCTCTTTTTTCCCCTTTGCATCACTATGAGCAAACATAGCATTCTTTTTCTGTCACCACAATCTCCATACTTTCCAAGACTGAATATATTTTATACTTCTATACTTTTTTCAGATTTGCTCAAGTCCCTTGAATAATGTAGATGCCCATGGCAGATTGGAGGGTACAGTGTGAGTGCCTGTGCTTGACTGTGAAGGGCTCTGGCCAAATGTCTTAAAAGGGACTGAGTACCTCTTGGCACCTCCAGCGTCAGGAGAGACAATGATGCAGTTCTTCCACTCGTGAATGTTCTCCATGATCCACTTCAGCACGGCCGGCTCAGCATACAAGTTATCCACGGGGATGTCAAAGAAGCCCTAGACCAAGAATCACACACACACACACACACACACACACACACACACACACACACAAACATCATACACTCAGGAAATCTTGAATGCTGAACTAATCATGTCTCATTTAAACTTCAAGAGAGCATAATCACAATGACTGTCCTCAGACAGAACAGACAGGTCAGGCCAGATGGATGGGATTGAATGTCACCTGAATTTGAATATTGTGAAAATCCATTATTCTGTGCGTTATTCTCTCCCATCCGTGAGGCACCTTTCCTTATCAGACTTACAGTAGTTGCTAGAGTTCATACAGTACCTGAATCTGTGAGGCATGAAGATCCATGGTGATGATATGATCGGCTCCGGACACAGACAGCATATTGGCCACCAGCTTAGCAGAGATTGGAGCACGGCTCTACAGCAGGAGAGAGAGATACACGCACAAAATATTTAGAGCATCTGTTTGGAGTTGAAGTTTGGAATTGTTTTTGTTGTTGTTGAAAATGCTAACATAAGGTTATTTTTTAAATGCTTGGTGAAAATAATCTAATTTTCAAATTCCTGCGTCTTTGTTTTTGGGTATATGAAATCAAATGTATAATCTAACATACAGTGAAAGAATATGTGTACAAGGGGACTATTTCATACAACAAATAAGAATTGTCTTTTGTCTTGGACTATGGATTTGTTTTAATAATAATAAAATAATAGCTGAGTTTTAGGCTGTAACACTCTCAAAGAGCATGTGTTTTCATGTGCCTTCCTTCTATTCTTGCACTCATAATAGTCTATATAGACTTGCTCCTCCTTAAACTGTTTATGTGGGTGTGTAAGTAGGCTTGCATCTCCTTTAACTGTTTATGTGGTGTGTAAGTAGGTTGGCCATCAGAGATAACTCCAGTTGCAGGACAAAATGAAAGCATTTTTCAGAAGAGCTGCGTCGGGTCGTCTGGCTGGTCTGATATCAGCACCAGCAGATCCTTCTCATTTGCTGAGTGCCGGCCTCGTGCAAAGTGCATAACTCCACAAATAATCAGATATACTGTGCACATATTACAGAAGCATAAACTTCAAGTTTGGTACAACAGTGCACAATGATTTTTATTCTAACGACAACGGTTTGATGTTTATGCCACACTATGACTCAGTATAGATTTCATAGAGTGACTGGGAAGACTGGTGTGACACAGCAGTCTAGAGCTGCGTAGGAAGCAAAATACACCAGGGCAGGGTCAAATGCGCTGGCTAATGCTGCAATTGACACCTCCACCTCTGCATCATTTCTTCCAGCACCACTTGGAACCAGCTCCTCCTCACATTATTAGATCCTACTGATCCCCAAGCTCAGGGGTGGGCCTGCGCCCAGACACAGCAGAGCAGCGCAGAACTAAGCCAGTCAATAGCCAATTATGTGTTTGATCAAATTTGCTAGCCACTGCTATAGTCGCTAGTGTGTGCATCTGATAATGTTAGCTTCATTTACCTCTGACATAGAAATATTTGACTTACTGGTACTTATTTCCAAATATTCCACTCAATTTGATTGATTGAGTAAATTAATTTTCAGATAATTAATTTCCTGAAATATTTTGAGTTCATTAAAATTGCCTGGGATTACAGTATATTAGGTTAAAGTTAAACACTTCCCGCGCCACGTGTGAAGCATTGGGCAGTGCCCATCTTCCAGTCCCCTAGCCCAGGGCCACATGGCGGCACAGAGCAGAATGACTACAGTGGGGAGTTAGTTCTCTGGTAGTTCCATGTATTTCACAGTATATAGAACCATGCCCCACCACCATCAAAAATGCCATTTGTTCTCTGAACAACCACACAAGTCTCACCTTGCTGAACAATCATTATTGAAAGGATGATGATAGTCTTACAAAAATCCGCACAATAGCTACATTGTGTAAACCACATAAACATCCATTTCTGCTCTGGCCAAGGTTGGCTATCATTCAACAAAACTGTTGTCTACAAAGACAGGCCCCTTTCCTGTAGTTAGCAGTGACAGTGCAGAGTCCTTCCCATAGCCCTGGTCCTATCCAGCCTGCATCAGCTGCTCTTCTCCTATTTGGTCACATTCCTTTTCCTATGAGCTCAAACAACAGGGTTGTGTTTGGACTACACTGAGTTTGTGTGTGTGTGTGTGTGTGTGTGTGTGTGTGTGTGTGTGTGTGTGTGTGTGAGTGTGTGTGTGTGTTTGTGTGTAATGGCATATCTTCCGAATGATTAAATCCTAGGAAATATTACCAGACTGGAACAATAATTCAACCCCTACCAAACACCTAAGCATATGTACACACATTCTCTACTACATTCAAAATCACACCTAACCCTAAACTTACAAAAGCCATTCATGCCAACCTAAATAGCAAAAAACTAAGCACAACATGCAAAACACTGGCCATTTATGTCAATGCACTTCAAACAGCATAAAAAAACTTCATGCGAAACACCCCAAAAAAGCATACTGATGCAAACTAACTAGAGAAACTCCTGGACTCCTTGGCCTGGACCTAAGAATCTTCCATTTTAAATAGATCAATATGAAGGTCAGAAAGGATTGCACTTGCAGATTGTTGAGTATAGCCACAATCAATCTTACACTACCGAATACTTTACATAATATAATAACACGCTTTGATGTACTAATAGTTATTAGGTTGTTGCTCACAGGAAAAAATTAACATTTAGTTTGGATCAAATGCCTCTCTATATACTCGCTCTAAATAACATTATAGCCATGTAATAACGCAGTATCAAACTTCAAGCCTTGGTTGATTCATCACACTAGGCTTAATAGATTTCAAACTCAAAATAATTATCTGCTGGACAGCTGGTGAATTTTACCTGATCATTGACAGTGGCTGGTATGTATGGTTACATTACATTTGTCTGATTGTGGCAGGTAAAATAGTCCCTTTAAATGTGTCTGTCAGTGGTTGGTACGTGTGGTCTGGGCAAGTCTAGGGAAGCAGGAATGGATACTATACAGCTGGTGTGTACATCCAAGCACCACATGAGCATCTGGAGTGCCATGCGTGTTAGAGAAGAAGCCAAGCATGATTTCCTCACCCCCACCTTGTCCTTCTTGTCTTGTCGGGCATAAGGGAAACAAGGGATGACTGCTGTGACTCGAGAGGCGGAAGCAATCTTACAAGCATTGATCATTATGAGTAATTCCATCAGGTTGTCGTTTATTTCGCCACAGCCGCTCTGGACGATGTATACATCCTCTCCTCGTACACTTTCGCCAATCTCCACACTAAGCACAGTGAATAAATACACTTGAGCACACACACACACACACACGCAAACACACACACACGCACAAACACACACTCACAAGTATAGAATACAGCTCTACAATCTAAGTTAACAGTATACTTTCCTCTTAAATACACACTTAAACAATTAACACACACTGGGGTTTAGTTCATTTGGAGGATCATGCATAGCCCAAATGTTAAATGTGTTGGGTTACACAGCTGGAGAGAGAGAGAGAGAGAGAGAGAGAGAGAGAGAGAGAGAGAGAGAGAGAGAGAGAGAGAGCTTTCATGGTAGGTTATAAATAGAATTATCTTTCAAACATGTCTACCCAATGCCCCATGCTCCCCTGCATGACGCTTGACTTTGGCTGTTAGCACACACAACTACAATCTGAACATAAAATGGTTTCTTTCAGTAGGCCTAAATGTAAAAACTTAGATGACATAGGCATCAACATGATCTTGTTACCACTTTCATGGCAATCACCCATTACTCCCAGTCAGGCAAGAAGGCAGTTTGCAAGACGTTTGCAAGGCAAGAAGGTTTTGGATGTATAAGTCAGTGCTTTTCAAACTCCAGGATGTATGGGTGACACAGTGTGGTATTAGGTAGCCTGCAGAGTGTATTATTCCGGATAGTAGCCTAATGCTTCACACACTAACCGTGACTGACCTAAAACAAACGTTAGAAAAAACGTTTTAAGAGCTAGCTAAAAGGTTAAACGATAAATCACCGCCTACATTTTCATCTGTGCTTAACATGTGGTTTCTCATAGCGTGGCTAATGCATCACACTAGCCAGCTAAGTGGCTGCCTTACAAAACTGACAGAAATGGGTAAATACTCACCTTGTCTCCTGGTTGCTAAATTTTTTTGTGACAACTTTCCCCAGCTCTTGTCCTAAACGATCGGCGATTTTCTGCGACAGGTCTGGATGAGAACTGCCGCTGAATATTTTTATGTTCGGCATTCTTGGTTTTTCCAGGATGGAGGAAGACGACGACAGGGTGAATAACGTTGGTGGTTCCACCAACCAATAACCTGATATGTCACTACACAGACGTGCAACACAAAATATGAATACTTATCCTGTGTACATAAGGTCATAGCTATGTGTAATCAAAAAAGTAAAATTACCTTAGATTTGTGAGTTTACCTGGTTGTCAGTGTTTAAACTCCTTGACAGTTCTGTCCCTTGCTTGTTGCCTGGTTCTTCACCAAAACATCATACGAAGTGATGCGTCAAGGCACCACCCCCTTTTAGATCGACGTCACGCTCATCGATACCTTGGAGAGGCATGCGCAAATTTTGTTGACAAGAGGGTGATGAGGCTTTGGTCAAATATCCCTCGATTTACTTTTCCTCAAATAATGATTTTCCTCTTTTCTTTATCCCTCATAATGAAAAAAGCAGACCGCACCATTGAATTAAGTCTTTAAGTCGATAGATTGGTTGTCCTAAACAGCTAGAATTGAGCTTATTTTCATAGAATAAAAGTGCTTTCGTTTTCCCTAAAATAGCATAGGCCGACTGTTCCTAATTTTAATTATTTTGTTTGTCTTGTGTGTGCACGCTTTCCGCGTCTTGGTCTCTTATGCAACCAGAAGAGGTCTCTGTTGCACGGAGATTGAATACAAATCACACTCTCACTACAGTTCTTGCTGCTATCTCACATAAAATATTCTAGTAGGCTATTATTTTTTACTCTGTGTAGCCTACATGCTCATACTTTCATATAAAAAAACCTAAATTGATGTTGAAGGCTAATCCACATAACCCTTCCAACACCCATTAGGTTGCAGACATGGACCCTGAGTAGGCCTACACTCAACTCTGAGAGATCAAAATGCAGTTTTGTGTGTAGAAAATTTGCTGAAAGACAGGATATCTCTATGAACAGTGATCAAAAGCTCTTTTTATTGTATATTTATCCCATAAACATGGTTACAAAACTTATCAAGTTACCAATATTACAGTTTTCACCATACAGGCTTGATCACAAATATGGAAACTTCTGTACCAGTTACAACAAAAAAGTAATACTAGAATAATTTACATGAAAATCTATAAAACAGCAATGAAATCACAAATTGTCAATATTTTTTCTGACTATTTCCAACAATATTTTTTTTTTACACTAGGCCTATAGCACAACACTCTAACAACAAAATTGGTCCAGTTACAAAATCAACAATGTTTCACAGCTTCATCTCATAGGTCATAATTCCCCTCTCCCTCAACTCTGTCTTTTTGTAATGGTTTTGGTTTTTGAAACCATAATCTTGGCATTTAATATCCTTTTCACAACATGAAAAGGCAGGACGCTTAGCCACAGCAAGAGAGACTTCACAGCACGTTCTAAGAAAAATATACACTTAGAAAATATGTTACAAATTGGCACACGGAAAAATATACAAGTCTTTTAATGTCAAGAGTTCATTGAGAATCATTGTGGCAACAACTCATGACCATGTAAATAAAGCTCCATACTCTTTTACTTGAAACAAAAGGCAAGGAGTCTCTCCTAATTCATGTTTTAAAATTATGGCAGTACACCAAACATAACAGTATATCATACATTCATAATTATGGGCACAAAGAATTCAGAATTTCTCCACAGATTTCTTATTTTTCTGATCGTGTGTCATTTTTAAAATGTTCCAGTTTGCGTCTAAACTGCCAGCACCATTCCTGGCAGTTTGACATTGGCACCTTTTGACGAAGCTTAAAGTCAAAGTGAAAAACTGAATTCAAACTCTGACACATGGGAGAAAGAAAGACAATACATTCAAAAATGCAGTTACACAGATAACTGAAAATCAGGCTCCATTTGGGCCTGTCCAGATAGCAGACACTGTCTGATTTAAGCTAAAAACATGCATTAGAGACCACAGGAAACAAAGAGGGAAAAAAAGTATGTATGCGAGTTATGCCTGAAAAATTGGCACATAATTGACCATACATTAAGATTAATGCATCACCGAACATGTGAAAAGGCTGTTCTCGCCACAACAGATTCTCTTGCAACAAACCCTGATATGTATATTTGTTCCTTAAAAAGAAAGGAAAATGAGGAAAAATTAGTTATTATTAATGTATGTTTTACAATAATTTCCCAAATATAACCCTCACTGTATTAACTGCAGTTTATCAAGCATAACTTGAATCTGATTGAATCTGAATCAATTTATGATTTCATAAGTGGAATGAGGAAAAGAAAAAGTATTCCTATGAATCAACCTATGATGGAATTTTGCAAAATAAATGTATTAACCTTGGGTAATAATCAGGACATGTTTACACCACTCCATAAACTTGAAATTATGACAGAAATTAAGTTTCCAAACTAGCGCTTAACCCTGTCTCATTTCAAAACGTCACAGTCTTATACATATGCAAAATGATTTTCCAGATTTTTTATCTTCATACACAACATATTCATTATAACAACCTAATTAACTCAATCTATTTCCATATGGTGACTGCTCTAGGCTGTTGGTGCCAATGACACGGATTCTATATCAAAACATGCACTCTTGAATCTTCTCTGCCCATCCAAACAAACCATCAACAAACAAAAAACAAAGACCTAAGCAAATGTATGTAGATAAAAATGTCTCAAGTGAGTTGTTCACTGTTTGGCACAATATTTGAAACAATATTTTCATAGTCAGTAACTGGTAAATAGTGCATACGTTTCTGTACAACAGCAATAAAATCATTCTTTATAGAAATAAATAATGAACAAATAAACAAATTCACACACACACATGCACACACACACACACACTCACACACTCACATCCGTCCACACACACGTTTACAAACACAGGACATTCTCTACGCTAGAACTTGCCAGATCTGCTCATGAAACGTCACCAGTCGACCCTGTTTACTGGAGAGGGGAAAGGAGATCCATAATGCCACGGTAGAAACTATACAAACACCAGCGTCAGTCAACAGGCTGATTTTAGTCAACAGACCGGCAAGTCTCCTGAAGAGACAGCTTACTCCCTGCAGAAACCTAAACAGGTTTACTGTTGGCACGATAAAGAGGGAATTCTTGGGATATATCACGTACAGTAGCAGGGGACACCTCCCAAGAGCTCCTGACTTTTGAACAACTGAAGGCAACCACTTGCTGATTTGGCAAACATGTTTTTTTTTTTGTTTTTTTTTTAAGCATTGATGTAGATGTCCACTGAAAGAACAGACACAGACTGAGAGCTGTAACAAAAAAACAAAACAACAAAAATATTAACCATCACACAAATATACTGCATACCAAGGCATTTTCTGTTCATATCAACATGTTAAAAAAAAAACATCATGAAATCATAATGTGTCTTTAAGATTAAAATAATCATTTTATCAAAAGACGTAAGCAGCAATGTCCTGACAAAAATGCAGCCATGTGGTGGTTCAATTCCAGGATAAGTGAGCAGGAGTCGGTAGCATTTGTGACAAACATGTTCGTATCATGCAGGTTAGCCCAGCTTGCCAGTAGCCTAGGTCTGGGTTGTGGCAGGGTGGGGTCGGTGGGGTTAGAGGAACATCATGCAGTTTCCCGTTGGATGCTGGAGTGCTTTTTTAATTGGAAAAAAAAAGGTTCAGAAGGGTGATGTGTACAATAGAAGGGTGGGGAAGGGAGTGGGAGGGCAAGGGCATTTAACGGAATCCTGTGACTGAACGTTACCTCTGTTTCTCAAGTGTGGTGGTCAGTGCTGATACTTTAGAGTTCCCTTTGCCCAGTGCCACCTCCTCGCGTGCAAATTTGGCACTGGTCTTGTGGCGGTACATCTTTTTGTGGGCGGGGCGGTGCGGGACGGGGAAGCAGTCCAGGCCGAGCGCTGGGAAGAAGTCAGCAGGGATGAGTTTGGGAGGATTCTTCGCCCCACGTCCGGCCCCTTTCTTCCCACGACCCGTACCGCTGACACCGCCACCCCTCTTCTTCCCTGATTCGAACGGCCCTCCCAGAATCCTCAGCGTCTGACTCTGGAGGGACTGCTCACCTGGCAGTGGGCACGGCCCCCACAACGGCTCCACGGACGCCCGCATGAAGCGCTGAACTTCTGCCATGCCGGACACAATGTTGGACAGGATGTTGGACGGTTCTTTGAACTCCTGTTGGTCATCATCGGACAAGCTGCCCACGCCGGGCCATTCCCCTGCAATGCCTAGCATGGCACCCGAGGGTGAACAGGTGCCGCTCTGGGGCCCCACCATTCCTTTGTCTGCCTTCCCCTCCAGAATGGCTTTGATCTTTCGGGGCGATTTCGACTCTTGTCTCATAGACTTCCTCTGTTCGCCTTTGCCTGCTTTGGGGCCTTTGCTCTTTTTAGGGCCCGACTTGGCACCTTTCCGCTTATGGCCTTTCTGTCCTTTCACAACCCCATCTTCCCCTTTACCCTCCTCCTCATCGTCCTCATCGGGCCCAAAGGAATGTATCTGAAGCAGGTGGGTGTGCCTTGTCCCGTTCACATCCTCCAGCTCGGACGAGCTCACTACCCCGCAGTCCCACTGCAGCTCAGTGGCTCCTGCTTCAGTAGGGAAACCAGCACCTTGTCGAATCAGGTGTGGGGAGGGACTGGGGGTTTCTGGAGGAGACATTTCGGAGAGGGAGGCGTGGCGGAACTTGTCTGGCGTGAAGTTGGAGATGTCGAGGAGGTCGGTGGACTCGCGCAGCGGTGTCACCTCCTCCAGGCTCTGCTGCAGCACCAGCTGGGGACTGCAGTGGGACAGGAAGTTGTCGCTCATTTCCCCCTCCTCCCCCTCGCCGCCCTCTCCCTCGTGCAGACTCAACGAGCTGTAGTTGCTGGAAGCCACAGAGAGCGAGCCGAGGGAGTCAAAGCTGACAAGGCGCCCGACACCGCCGCTGTCCCCTTGGGCTCCGCTTGGGTCGAGTCGATACTCCAGATCCAAAAGCTGCTGCTGCTGCTGTTCAGGTGGCAGTGGCTCCTCCTGGGATACAACTCTGCAGTCTTCCACTAAAGACACAGAATGATAGCCTACTGGGGTGGCTGTGCCATCAGCACTCAGCAGGGCCTGCTTGGGAAAGCCAGAGTGCATCATGGGGGATTGAGTAGGGATGGCAGGCGAGAAAGGAAGCTGGTCTGTCTCCCCGGGCTGAGATGGCCATGCTGCAGGGTAGTTATTGTCTGCATGATGTGCCGACTCGCTGGCGTATGCTTGAGCTTGCTGCTTCTCTCCTGGGTAGCTGCCAAGGGGGGCATGGGGGGATTGTGGGAGCTCAGACTCAGAAGGGGGTGAGAGAACGCAGCTTTGAGGAGGCTGAAAGGGCGCCCCGAGAAGGAAGGGCTGGGTTTGGGGCTGCTGCTGCTGCTGTTGCTGCTGCTGCTTTTGCGGCAAAGTAAAATAGGATGTGCAAACATTGTTTGATGAATCAGACGCCTCCAGCAATGTCTGAAGGTAGCCTCCGGGTAGAGGGGCCACGTTGGCAGGGGTGGCACTCCCCTGGGAGTTCAAGGTCAAAGTGCATTTGTCTGGTGCATTACTGCTGGTGCTTGCTTCTTGAGGGTATCTTGTGCTAGACTCACTGGAGGCTCCACAGACACCGAGCGCCTGGGCTAGTTGGCTGGCCTGTGCGTCTGCCAGTTTCTTAGCCCTTAGACGAGCCTCACTTCGGAACTTCCTCTGTCGGATGGGCTTGTTGTCCTTGCCCCTCTCTTCACTCTCTTGTCTCATCGCCCTTCTTCTGGGGCCCGGACCCACAGGGCAGTCAGTCAGAACACTTCCTGTCACGCCACCATCACTCACAGACATTTTCTCCACTTCAGTTGTGTTCATCTGGGACAACGCTACTTCCTGTCCGCTGTCTGCTGCAGTGGGTATTTTTTCCACGGTGTGAATCCGCTGGATCCTCAGCCGGTTCCTGTGTCTGCGCTTCTTCAGGCCGGCGCTGACTGACAGTTTGCAGCCGTTGAGGTGCTTGGCCTTGTTGTCGAGAGCCAGCTGCTCCTCTTTCTTACTCTGCCAGAAGGCCTTCAGCGGGGCCAGTTTTTCATAGTGGTTCAGAGAGTCCTCACTCAAACAAACAGGGCTACTTGACGCATCCACTCTGCCTAGTTTCACAGTCATGTGCTTGACTCCTTTAAAGCGGTTGATTATGATGTACTTAATGATGACCGGCGGGTCCTTCCGGTGTGACTTTCGTCTCTTTTTAGGACACCAGTCGTCATCTTTCTCCCCCTTTGGCCCAATTTTTGGCTTGGGCTTCTTCTCGGTGCGGCCCTCTGTGTTGCGCTCGCTCTCGATGGAGTCGACGTCGTAGAGGTAGTCCTCGCGGAAGGCCACCTTTCTCTTGGCGCGGAGCCGGTAGCTCAGCTGGCTGGAGGAGGAACTGGAGTTCTCCCGTGACAAGTTGCCGTGCTCTCGCCGCGCAAGCCACGTGTCCGGGGACGAGCCGGTACAGGAGCTGTCATCATCGCTGAACTCGGCCGACTCCCCAGGCGAGCTACTGAAGTCGAACAGCGACTGGCTGGCTGGGCTGATGATGGGGGTCGTCGGGTGGGTGCTGGCTTTGTCTGCTTCCCATGATTCCGGCTTCTCGCTGGGCGTCTCCCGTCTGGGGCAGGCGGGGAAGAATCCGAGGTGCTGTTGTGCCTCCTGTAAGGCGTCTGCGTCATTGCTGCTGCTACTGCGCTCCTGGACCCCATCGGAGAAGGACTCGTATCGGATCTTAAGAGAGCAGACATCCCCTGTGAGGGCCGTGTCCTCCTCCTGAAACATGTAGGTCTCCACATCCTCCTCGCAGAACAGGTTGACGGCCAGCTCACTACGGGAGCACAAGTCCAGCAGCTCCATGCGACTCTCGCTGATCAGTGACTCCAGGCAGCTCCAGTCCTGCGTCTCCTCCTCCCCGAGACCCTCGTAGATGCTCTGCGTCGCCACCACCGCCGCCACCGGGTCTCTGTCCGACTCACTCCCCTCTCGCAACACCCGCTCTGCTGCCGCCGCTGCTGCTTCCTCTTCGGCAGACTCCGCCACTGCTGCGGCCACGACCGCCACATGGGCCGAACCGCTGAGGAGCTGGTCGGACAGGACCGGCTGCACCTCAGGGTGCCCAGAGTCTGAGCTGAGGCACTGAATGGTTGAGGCTGGGCAAGGTTGGAACTCCTGAGTGAGGCCAAGGACAGACTCACAGGTTTCAGGCTCTGCAGGGCTTTTGGTGTGAGAACTCAGACAGTCACCTCTCCCCTCACTGTCACTGCCACCAACACCACCAACACCACCACCACCAGCAGCAGCAGCAGCAGCAGCAGCACCTCCACCACTGCCCAGCTCCATTGGAGTGAGAGAGGGCTTATCTGCACAGCAGCTCTGGGCAGGCCAAGGTGTTACTGATGTGCCACAGCAGATTGAGGAGAGGGAAGATAAGGAGGAAGAGGAGGAGGAGGAGGAGAAGGAGAGAGGAGAGAGCAGAGAGAACGAGGAAAGGGAGGAGAGGGAGGAGAGAGAGGCTGGCGGGACTGCGGTCTCATCAGGGAGGTCCAGGAGGCCAGGGGAGCATGAGGGAGACAGGAGCACAGAGCTGGGAGGAAGGGGGACACTGACTGTGGGAAGCGACGTCGAAGGTGGGCAAACGGCCGAGCTGCAGACTTTCAGATTGCGGAACTGCTCTGCTGTTGTTGACTCAGGGGCTACAGAGAGGACGAGATTAGGGGAGAGAGAGAGAGAGAGAGAGAGAGAGAGAGAGAGAGAGAGAGAGAGAGAGAGAGAGAGAGAGAGACAACACATGACATAGAGCATATGAAATCATATGAAAGAGGAGGAAGAAATATTTGAAGGAAATCCCCCTGCTTTGTTTGATACAGAAATTACTTATTTTAGCTGGCTGGTGACTGAAAATTGGTTGTTGACAAAGCAGGCAGACAGCCATTACTGCATTTCATTTTGGCAGTAATTTGGGGATCTAAATGCACGCTGACGATGATAACTGCCCTGGTTGAGTTTTCATGTCTGCAATAATATTGCGAAATACAAGTCTTCACTATTTCAGCACTATTTGCCTCCATAGCCGTTATTCCTTGGCTTTTTTTACCTAGTTCACAACATCAAATTACCCTTATTTCCCCTGTGTGTGAGTAACAACAAAGACTTACATTGGTGTATACCACAAGTAATGTGGTGCAAATCTGCATGTTTTTTATGAGAAATAACATGCATAAACATGTTGAAATGATTAGAAAAGATTTTAAAAAGGTTCAGTATTCAAAATCCTCAATTAAAATTCTATCCACAGTTTCATCAATACAATGCAGTGTAGTCTGATGCATCTCCAGGTCTACTCTCCACAATGTACAACACTTACACTTCTAAATCTAAATCTAAATCCACTCACCTCTTTGTGTAGCAGTGCTCTGAGATTTCTGAAGAACATCCATCAATCACAAATAGCTCTGTTTCTATCAGGCATCTCTGCCCGGTTTCCAACCTAACAAATAACAAAGGCATATATTAGATGCTATACATATTCACTGTACTCTCACATACACATACAGTACATGTATACACACATGTATAGTTGACAATAGTTTAAACTGTTGGAATTACTGATAAACAATCAAGTCGTTGGTAATAGATATATAATTTAAATATACAACATACACAAACATTTGTCAAAGAATAAAACATGCTCTCATAATTTCACCTATTGTCTTTGATGACAGAAAGAGCAAAAACAAGCATTCCACTTCCAAACACATTCTTGTTTTTTTTTTTTTTTTTTTTAAATGCAGGAACCAATAGTCTAGCCTTCAGGTCAAAATATTAACACCTCAGAATAACACTTTCAAATGAAGGCCAAATTCATGTCACGCCATGCGGCACCAAACACAAAACAAGAGTGAAAATCAGAACAGATTACTAATGAGAGGCCACATGGGAAGTGAACACTTCAGTCAATAATGCATATAGGCTTCAATAAAACATGGCTTTGGATTTCGTTATTTTATGTTTCATCTGTTTTCTGCTCTCTTACAGCCTTTTCATAGCGGAGGCTTTACAGATCACATCAAGCTGTGTTTTTAGGCTTCCTGTGGGTCGGACTCAAGTTCGGATAAAACCTCCTAATTTCTGATTCTACCTTAAATAATGCCTGCAGTATTTTGGTTTGTTGGTTTTGACTTGCTTTTCGTTTTGCTCTGTGCTCTTGTAGTATTTGTGTCCAGGCAATTATGACTTGCGCAAGTATGTCATTTTGCATCACTGTAAAATCACCACACAAAATGTGACGCCTGTCTGACCCCCACACACACCCCTCCCCACACATACTCACACAAGCCACCTCTGCAAACCACTGTATACACAGTCCCTGTAACATTATAAAATATTACAGCACTGCAGCATAAATCCACTGCAGTGAACCTATGTTCAGATTTCTAATAGCCCGCATTCTGTAACGTTTTCACCCTTTTGCCCCATTCCGTTCTAGTCTTACAGATATGAACTCTTCATTACATCATACTCTTTTGCTCTCGTCACGCTCGCCTATTTATGTTGTCCCAAACCTAGCAGCTGTTCCGCACTGACTCTGGCCCGCACATGGGCCAGACTAGGCCTGGATCTGTTCTTCAGGTCTCTGGTAAACTGAGGCAACATGTCTAATGTAAAATAAATTAGAGATTTTCCAAGAGAAATCTTGAGTTGTCAATCTCCTGCCTACACCTTAGTGACAGAGCTGAGATGGAAAAAAAACAAGGAAACAATAATGAATCAAGTATTTGTGGGAAACTAGTAGTACATGAAGGAATTAAAATGTACCTATTTTAAATCAGCTCACTCCCAGTAAATATCAGAATCTATTAAAACACTTTAGTATTCAACATTTTATGAACAGATGAACATCTCTTTTGTAGAGACAGACAGACTGAAGCCACACCCCCTGCAGGGGGAAACCAACCCCTTCGCCCATCGTTCACAGGGAAGGTGATGTCGCTGACAGCAAGACAACTTTAGGGAATGTTGGTTCTCTCAGCAATCTTTTACATAGTCGCTCTGTAGGCTACACTTGCAGTGGCTTCCGTAGGAACCCTCTGCTCACTACCACAAAAATGTAATGTTGTTTTTGGGCCTTTTAATAGTTTTAAAAATACTATCTTGTATCAGCACAATAGCATGCATGCCCCACGCACTGCGTTTGAGGTTGATCACAAGAAAAAAACTTTCTCAAAACTCATCCAATTGACGTGATTGTGCCACAGACTCATGAACTAACAATCACACAAAAAAATATCCCCAGGGAGCATTTCATTCAGGGATTATTCCTTTATGTTAATTAGCACGTTGTTATCAGAAAATGTTTTGAAGTTGTTTTTCCAGTGGAAATAATAATTGTGTACAGCATGAATGTCTCCATTTTCACTTAGAAATCACTTAACGAATGTGAGCCGGAGTAGACTTTTTAAAAAAAAGAACAGAAAAATGGAGCCCACTGAATACTCTGTGATCTTGCATTCTTTGTACACAAAACAAATCACAAAATCACTTTGAACTGCCATCAGCACTGATCTATGCAACAGTGCTTGTGAGTGCTTATTGAAGCTACAAAACTATCACAGATGTTAAGTTATTTTAACTTGGTTAGACATCAATTGCCACAGTAGTTCACCTTTCTCTATCCAGGCTAGCAGCTGCTTACAAAAACTGACATGGCTACAGTATCTAGAGTGTGCATCACAAATCACCAAGCAGCAACTAATTCCAGATATCTGAAAGTGAATCTGGATTTGATGTGGTAGTGGCAGAGGGCCAGATCTCATCTCAAACACATTGCTGTGCCATCATCACTTATCTAGAAATCAGTGGGCTGTCTGTCTGTCTGTCTGCTCTGCACTTGATCCTATTCTATGCTACGCTAGTCCACAATCCCATTTCAGGGTGAACACAGTTCCTCACCACTGCTGTCTCTTCACTGGTTACACTGGGGTGTTTTTTTTTTCTCATCAAACCATCCAGTTGAAAAGACTTTCATGGCCATGAACAGTAAACTCAAAAGTGCTCACCCCCCTAAACCCTCTCTCTCCTAAAAACCTAACATCAGCAACCATATTGATTGGATCACAAACATCCCAAACTGATATGCTCCAGTAAGCGTCATAATTGATATGCTCACAGGTTCCTGTTCCTATGCCTGTGTGTGATTAGGATAAGCCAGGGTAAATAACAATTCTACTGACTGCTCATTGGATGACAGTGGGATGACTAGTCATGTGCAGCACGGTTTATGCCACCATGGAGATGGCTGGGAATTGCCTTTCCCCCTTGGTGTACACACACACACACACACACACACACACACACACTGTAGTAGTGTAGCAGTTTAGAGCATACACTCACTACGTGTCACTGTTTTGTGACCTGTTACAGAAATAACTGAAGTGTTGGGATACTTTTTTCAGGTGGCATTTAAGCAACTGCAGAGGCAAGATAATATTATCTGATTTTAAGTACTTTCAGCAATTAAATGACTGCAGAGACATTCATGTTTAACATAATTGAATTATGAAAAAGACCAGACCTGTAGTGGAATTAATACATTTACATACATTAATTCAACCATGTGAAGTTTTAGTCATTATGTATTGATCCACTCGCCCAAATGCCAAGCAAAACAATGGAAACAATTATATTGGACATTGAAGAACCCTTTTTGCACTTTGGTAGGCAAGGTCATGTTGTGAAGGCTTTTTTTTTCCTTCCCCAGGCAACCAGAGCTTTCCTGTCGACACAATATCTTTACTTAAACCCTGACAGTGCTACTCTGATAGAGCGTTATAATCTGTTGGATTGTCACCACGGTTTCAATTCTCCTGAGATGATATTATACTGTTAACAGCAGCACTCAGGCTGCCATGGCCACCAGCAGCCGCGCTTGTATTGTTGCTTTTTCACGATTCATATGTTTTGTTTACATCTGCATCAGTGAGCTGAATAGCTGGTCTCTGTGGGTCGTTGTAGCCTACTACAACAGCCAAACGACAGATTGTCAGGATCAGAAATAGAAACTAATTGAACTGACGGGTGTCTCATTGTATGAGAATATAAGTAAATTGCTGGCCAGTTAGACAACAGACTTCATCATTTTTCATTAGCCGTCCGTCCCAGAGGTAAAGGCACTAGCCTTCTGCACGTTCAGCATGCATGAGGCACTGGAGTGTCAAATGATAAAACTGACATGGAACTGACATGGCTGAACTTCAGGAGGATGGGGAGAGGACACATGATGTGGTTTTGCATCCCCTCCAGGCAAAGCCTACACGTACCTCATGAATGCATACCTAGGATAAGATCTTTATCTAACATCATGCTGAGATTACATAATGATAAGGAAACAATCAGCTCCTCATTAACTTTATTGGGTACCACACAGTGTTGTTGTCAAAGAAAGATGGTTCTTGACAAAGCCAACAGAGCACAAGCCCAAATGTGATTATGAGAAGAGAGTGAGCACTTCATCTTCCCCATCAGTGTGTCTGTTTTGTGTAAAATGATGTGCATAAAGTTGAAAATGTAGAAATAAGGTTTTGTTTGAATTTATGAAAAAGAATTGACAGACGCGACTGGAGAAACAATTTTACATGGAAAATGTACACGCTTGGTTCACACACAAACACAGATCTACACATACACCTGTCCCATCCCGGAATAAATGCAGCAGGCATGTTTCTATCACAACCACACATCCTTCCAAGCTGCATTTTGATCCTGCTGTAAAGACTGGTTTGTGGAGCACAATAAAGGTAGTGATAAGAGACTATTTTTTTTTGTTTCTGTGGGGATGTAATTTTTTTTGCAGAAGCTTTCCTTTTTATCTAGAGTATTAAGCATTGGCCTAATAAAAAAAAAAAAACATCTTGAGCTTTATCCACTTATAGTCACAGCACGTAGAAATACCAGTCATGCAAATGATCCTTCACTGCCAGATCGAATGATGAATTAACGTGAAGGTCATCCTCAAGCCAGACAAACACAAAACTATGGCGCAACAGACCAACAGCTATTCACATCTGTTAGGACTTGGGGAGGGGGGCAGGAATCAGCGGCCTGGCACAACATTGGTTAGTTTGACTCACTCATGGCCAATAATAATAATAATAATAATAATAATAATAATAATAACAATAATAATAATTCTAATGTACCTGAAATTTAAAATAAAATCCGCGAATAGGACAAGGCGAGTTCAAACGACCACCAAGTGCCGCATGTCATGATAACAGACCTGAAAATTATAGGCAATGGCCAATTTCACTTCTTCAAGCTGCCAACAATCAACCAGTAAAACTATGCCGATATACCGCAGTAGGCTAGCGTAGCTTATTGCACTACAGGCCAGGATGGTGTACAGAAGAGCACATTCTGACGTTTTATTTTCACGGGAAGGTAATGGTGTGTGTGTGTGTGTGTGTGTGTGTGTGTGTGTGAGAGAGAGAGAGAGAGAGAGAGAGAGAGAGAGAGAGAGAGAGAGAGAGAGCGGGGACGGGTACTGGGGGGGCAGGGCATTATTATTGCCTGCACAGAGCAAAACCAGCCAAATCAATGGCAGGCCTTTCGCATTTGCATTCATGTAGAAAGCTGTTGTCATTTTAGGGGATGATATGACAAGCAGTTGACATATGCTATAGCTTACAAGGTTACGCATTGAACTCAGTCTCACAGGAGTAGTAGCACGTACCCTATTCGTCTTTCCCTCGCTGTTGCATGCTTACACCGAGCATCTTGAGGCTGATCCGTACCGTAGTCTTTCCACCCTAGACACCAGGGCCGCCCAATCAATATTGTTTCATGCGATTTAGAAATAGGATTAGTAGCCAATGCATATAATTCCCACGCTGCTTTAATGCAGCAAGCTCACCTTGTTTTTAACCCACGAGCCAGGACTCTTCTGTAGCAGCAGGTGGACGCGCCTCTTGCGCTGAAGATCGCCTACCACTCCATTTTTATTTCCCGGTGCTGTTCGGTTCCTAGGAAACAATCAGAGCTCTGCCCTGTCCCGATTGCTTTCTCATCCTTGTGGTTATCATGAGCGCAGCGGCTGCTGTCATACAGTCAACAACTGCGTGGGCTAGTCAAGCTGCTTTAGTTTTTTCTGTGGATGTTTTTCTACCCACAGCTACACCCGTCCCTGGTAACGACGACGCACTCATGCGCTGCTACCCCCCCTTTTGAGACCTGCCATAAAGAGCGCGCCCACACATAGTTCGCGGGATCGCGCTTAGCGTGCCCGGCTAAACAGGTGCAGCGCTCTCGGGAGTAGCTAGACTGATGAGAGTCTGCTTCAGACTATTAAACAATTCTTCTACAGTCATGAACTTTGCATGTGGACACAGGGGTTGCTTCTTTAGTGGGCCATAACCTGATACAAGATAAAAGAAAAGCCTGGTGCAAAATAGGCATTGGCTATTGCAATTGCCATTCAGCTTCAAGCTTATCAAGAAAATGTAGATTAGACTATACAACGTGGTCTGTATTTTTATCCTTTTTGTAGATTGCTAAATAAGGTAGGCTCCACACATTAAACCCCTATTGCCTGGGGAAAGGAACCGGCAACCTCGCCATTGCCCCTCCACCCTACCCTGGCCCAATATGGAATCCTCCAATTCCATTACCATGCTGGTCAACACATATCTGAACATAATAATAATAACAACAAGAACAACAACAACAATAATAATAATAATAATAATAATAATAATAATAATAATAATTTTATTTGAAGCACCTTTCAAGGACACTGTACAGTAATACTAAAAAAAAAAAAAAAAAAAAATAAATCTGAAGCAGAATAAATTTAAGCAGGTTGTGACATGCATAGTGAGAATTCCGTTGACAAATAGTGGTTATTACTCAACAAAAGGGCATGCAAACTGATAATTGCCAAGTTGTGGGTTGACAACTGGTATCCTAGCAGGGTTTTGAGAATGATTTTGCAATAATCTCCACACACACACACACACACACACACACACACACACACACACACACACACACACACACACACACAAACCCAAGTGTTGTTCTGAATGCATTGTGAGAACACAACAATATCCTACATGGCTAGGAGGGAGACAGAGGATGCTATGGATTCTGAAACTGAAAACAGTCTATACCCCCAGAATGATCCCAGACCCTGTATAATGTGAAGCATAGACCAAGGGGAGGGTCATGAGTAGGCTACCTTAAAACAAAATGCATTTTTTTCCCCTCCACACATCTCACATCCCACTCCAATGTGGAGTACAGCTATTAAATTCCCAAAGGGGATCTACCAGGCAGGGGTAGCAATGTTAGACTATAGGGCCAGAATTTTATTTATTTATTTATTTATTTATTTATTTTTATTTTTTTTTTGGGGGGGGGGGGGGTGATGGGAACATAGGGCTGTGGGAACATAGAGTTGTGGGAACACTGGGCTGTGGGAACATAGACACGCTCCCGCTGTCGCATGCCTCCTCCAGTGCAGCCAACAGAGAGTCATGTTTTTTGTTTTTTCCTAAACAGGCTATAGTTTCACAACTTAACAAATTAAATGAACAAGATTCTCCAGATGTGTTTATGGAAATATTGCTCAAGCAGTTGCTGTCTAATTTAAAGCTATCATCATCATGATGTAGGCTTGGCCATCCCTGTGAGCAGCAGAGTCAGCAGACATCCCTTACTTGGGTGGTCTGTCCCGGGTAACAAAAAATGCCTCTGCCTTTATCCCCGATTTTTGAAGCTTTCTCTTTTTTATACAATTTTTAGGCTATTACAAATAGAAATGTCCAGGATTCCAGGAAAATTCATGGAATTGTGCCCAATTATCTTCTCAGGGGTCTCCACAGAAAGAGGGCCTTCAATGAATTTCAGTGGTAACACACTCATCAATTTTTATATTATAAATAGAAACATGGTATCAAATAGAGGACGTTTAACTTATTACATGGAGCAGACTGGTGGGGGGGGGGGGGTGCCCTAGAGGTGCCCAAGTGATTCAAGGTTCAAAATAAGGGTCGCTTACAAAGTAACCAGAGCAAGTAACTTCGATATATTGCCCTCTGGTGGCGAGGGGTTAGAAGTTCATTCCGCTCCTTGCCTGGGACCGTGTGTGGCCAAAACAACGCTCACAGTCAGAGAGATCATTCAGGGAAAGATGGCGACTCGAGTCCTCCAAAGTATGGGAAACGGCCTTAACCAGGCTAGAAAGGGTGTCCGAGGAAACCAGCAAGTTTCTATTACAATAAGGTGAAACCTGAATTTGTGAGAGTTGACTTGACTAGTTTACTAGAAGAAGTTGTTCATGCACTTGTACAAACAAAGTGCCCGTAGTAACTTGCTAACTTGCACAGCTAGCTACCTGTGATTTAGATGCAAGTAGGCTACAGTTCGTACACTGTAAGGCACTAACATTTGGGCTCTCTTGGGAGAGTAAGCTAATCAGCTAGCCATTTGATTCGCAAGTTATCAGATCTACAACAAGAACAAACTTTTATTTTCCCATTCTGTATGCATGCTTCTGCATTTCTTTTGAAGGTCGATGTAGGAGTTCTCCGGACAGAACAATGCATTTCGCACTACAGATAGTCAAGTCCGAGCTCTTTGGCGGTGACCCGTAGGGTTGGAAAGCGTTGGTAATCTTAACGTTAGGCTAACATGATATCCCCACTGAATTGTCGCTCAAGGTCATTAGACAAAACATGTGACTACGGAGTTGTTACTTTCGAGTCTATTTTTCAGTTACAGTTACCACTTGGATTGTAATTTCTGAAATGAAGTCATGTCATTAAACGAGCATGCTGCAGCGTTATAACTTTTGTAATGACTTCTGCCAAAGCTCGCACCGGGGTGACTCACTCAAAAATCTCAGCTGTTTGAGCATAACAGTGTTCGCTTAAAGCATTTTAATACGAGTGTGCTTAAAACAATAGGTTGATACTATTGACAGTAATACGAATACCTACTAGATTGGAGAGAACGCAAAATCGAGAGCAGTGTCTTAAGTAAAACCTATCTATCTATTAAGTTTCCTTAATGTATTCATGCAACAGGTGGATCCAAGTTGATGTACCCCATAGAAGTAGATCTTGATCAACTGTGTAGAGCAGTCTAAATACCTCTGACCTTTATGGTGTCGGTAAAAATAACTAGTGCATGTTGAGTGAAATACTTCTTTCTCCTGTCTATGTCCAGGTCTCTCTCTGCAACACCAAGCAAAAGCGGTGAGGAGAGCTGGTTCAAATCTCTCTTTGTACGAAAGGTCGACCCAAGAAAGGATGCACATTCACATCTGCTTGCCAAGAAAGAAGATCATAACCTCTACAAAGTCCAGTGTAGGCCCACAACAGCATTTCACAATTCTGTGCTGCAGTGTTAACTGGGTTTGGAGTGGCCAAAGTAGCTTCTTTAATAAGGGTGGTGGATTTAGTATAAAGCTTACTGCTGTGCTGATACAAGTGAGATTTGTTCAGGCTGGGATTATTTCAAACAAGTATTTCTTTTGTAGTTCACAATGTCAAACCAGAGTGTCTTGACGCCTACAACAAGCTTTGGTAAGTATGATCCACTTACATAGCAAATACTCTGGATTTTGTTATTGGTATTGAGTAGTATTTTGGAGAAGATTCACTTTTATTAAGTTGCATGCATAATTTTAACAGATTATTTATGTCTTTACTTTGTGGTGACTGACTGTTTCTCTCTCTCTCTCTCTCTCTCTCTCTCTCTCTCTCTCTCTCTCTGTCCAGTGAGGAAGTGCTTCCCCGCATCCACACGGATCCTGAGTACACCTGTGAGCTGGTGGGCACCTGGAACACGTGGTATGGGGAGCAGGACCAGGCAGGTAGGGGCTCAGAGTGCCACTGCACTTCTATTACGCTACAGCACTGCCATAGCATTACTTGTAGTATGTGGACAGTATGTGTGCAGTCCAGTGGGTTGTTCTGATGGGGCACAATGCTCGTAGCTGTTGCAAGGTTGATAGGTTTATGTGTGAAACTCGTTAGCTTGTCAATTTCATAAATGTCATGTAAACTGAATTTATGCATTAAAATATATAAGTTTCCTCAATTCAAAAGTTCTTGGAGGTTAATTGAAATTGAAGTAAAAATAATTAAAAATGTTTGGGGCCCGATTCAGCATGACACCGTATCAAAATTCAAATTGAACTGTGTCCGTGGAAAGACATCTCACCTGTAGACCTGCAAAGTCTCATTTTCCATGCATTTCTCTCTTCCCCAGTTCATATGTGGAGATATCGAGGTGGATATCCAGCCTTGACTGATGTGATGAGCAAACTAAAGAAGAATAAGGTAACTGATTTAGGAGGGAGGGAGGGAGGAAGAGATATATTATATATCATGTAGGGTAAAGGTGAAGTGAATGGGAAAGCAGGATTCACACATCATAGATACACATTTTAGCTGCCAGCAAACCCAAATGACATAAATGTGCTATAGAATTATTGGATTGTATGTACTCTATGGATTGAATGATTGAATGTACAATTACCCACACATTTCTGTTGTAATAGTTCACACAGCAAGTCACTATGTTAATTCATCGCTGTTGTTTATTTATTGTTTTTTTTTTAGGAATTTGTTGACTTCAGACAAGAGCGATCAAAGATGCTTCTGTCCCGTCGGAACCAGTTGCTTTTGGAGTTCAGCTTCTGGAACGAGCCTTTGCCCAGAGATGGGCCAAACATCTATGAACTGAGATCCTACCAGCTCAGGGTATGTGTGGACCGCTATAAGGGTTTGCATAGCCTTGTCAGAATATGGAATTGTGTATAGCCATGGGTTAAAAAGGTGGTTATAGTGCTGCATGTACGATATTAGGAATAATGCAAAGGATAAAAACACTATTATTGCCATGCACTGATTTCAGTATGATGTATGACCATACAATGACACAGATGACACACCCACAACATTAGTATGCGCGCAC
The DNA here is from genome assembly GCA_027497455.2 of Sardinella longiceps. Classification (NCBI taxonomy): domain Eukaryota; kingdom Metazoa; phylum Chordata; class Actinopteri; order Clupeiformes; family Clupeidae; genus Sardinella; species Sardinella longiceps. Next base: position 24,147,501 of record JAODXP020000020.1, read on the forward strand.
GTGCACTCACACAGAAGTACACACACACACACACACACACTCACTCACTCACTCACTCACTCACACACATTTATACAAATTCACACACAGTCTCTGCAGACTGATAATCAGGTCTGTCCATCTATGCTTATGTTTGTTCTCATTTCACTTTCACCTGAGTGCTCTTAGGTTTGTTGCGTACAGTACATGGGACAGAAGAAGGTCAGATGAATATGAGCACTTGTACTGTACTGTTGGCACCCAGAAGAATGACATTAGTAGAAAGAATACTCTGAATGTGGTGAGACAGTTGAACAGTGAAGTTGTTCAGCCTGAGACACTAACCAGTACTGACTCCTGATTTCTCTGCTTTCAGCCTGGGACTATGATTGAGTGGGGCAACTACTGGTAAGGTTTATTCCCTATCAATAGACAATAACAACCTCAACACATTTTACCCAATAGGCTTCTGTTTAACCCAATTAAAGTTATTTTTCTGTAGTTCTATAGTGCACAGCTGATATCGCTTTAGTACTTAAAAACACAATGGAAATTGCATACTTGTATTTGGATGATCTATATTTTATGTACTTGTATATGTTTATTTATTTATTTATTTATTTATTTTTGCCTATAATTGTTGCCTCTACAGATTATAGTAGCTGAATTTTGTGAACGGTTTGTTTAAACCATCTTCTTTTAAATGATGATCTAATGGTGAATCTCTTAAAATGAAGAGATTTCTCTTGCCTGACATAATTCAACTGATAGTTTGCTTGCTTTGACTAAAATGATGAAAATGATTTAAACATTTTTCAATTTAAAATCATTTGCATTGCACATTGCACAATGAAATGATTGTGGTCAAAAGTAATTGAATCTACAACACTAATTAAATCCCCCATATACCATATATATCGTCCATATATATTATAGCAGAGTGGTTCTATAGGAGAGCTAAACCACTATGAAGCCCTCGCTTGTTGGTTCAAATATATATATATATATATTTTTTTATACCTTTATGTTTTGCTTAAGTAGCCATAAGGCCATATGAACATCAACTAGCTGTAGTATAATGTGGGAATCAGCACTCTGACTATCTTAGAGCTCTGTAGGGGTTTAGAATAACATGTTCACAAGATACAGCACATGTTCAGAGAGCAGGGGCTGGAGGGTAGATTTTATGTTTGGCATCAAATGCGAGTAGCCTTGTTGAGTCCTTGTATGTGAATACTGTACCGGTAATCATTTCACTGCCTCACAACATTTCTTTTATTTGCATTTATCACTAGTAATACAGAGCCACTTATTTCAGATAAAGATGTTAAAGGAATAGTTCACCTCTTTATGGAAATTGGCTATTCATCCTCTTAACTGGAGTTACATGTGTGGGTAAAAGCATTTTGGTCTCAGTGCAAGTGCTTTCCTATTCTGGCAACCCCAATTTTACCTTTAGCTTAGCATAGGCACTGGAAAGTAAAGTAGCCAAAGAGTTGCTATCTGGCAACTTTACATTACAGCGCCTATGCTAAGCTACAGCTAAAATAAAGCTAAAATTGGGGCTGCTGGACAGAGAAAACGCATACACTGAGACCAAAATGCTGTCACCCACATATGTAACACCAGGTAAGAAAGTGAATAACCAATTTTCATAAAAAGGTGGAATATTCCTTTAAGTTCTGATGAAGTTGTCAAGTTTCTAGTGTTTGAGTGTGAGGCCAGAGCCTTCAGTAGGTTGCAAGCTAAAGAGGCGTTTGTTTCTGAAGAAGTTGTTTGTGCGTAGGGCACGGGCCATTGAGCTCCGCCAGGAGAACCAGGAGGCTGTTGGCGGCTTCTTCTCTCAGATTGGGAATCTCTACATGGTGCATCACCTCTGGGGTGAGTCAGCACATCACAAACATCTCCATCATTACTGTGCGCACACTGGGCTGACCTTAGACTACTCAACACAATGCTGACCAGTGACCGCTGCCAAGGGCATGTGTGATACTTTGACAGGGTACATACAATATTCCCATAGCTTTTTGAATGGACTTTGGAAGAATTAAAATTGTATGTCCATTCCTACCATGGTAGCTGTAGTGGCATGGTTATTACGAGGTTGGTCTCTCCTCTACATTAGACTAATGGTCATGTGTAAACTGTACACAGCATTTATACCAAAAGAGTGAAGTTCATACACCATGAAAGAGGTAAACACCTGCTTTATTGGATGTTTTTGTATTTTTTTCAAAATGGTCTGAATATTGCACTACTATTGTACCGCCAAAAGAATATTGCTATTTTGTTGGGCACAAGTAACATTTTTATATATAGAGCAACATGCAACTTTTTTTTACAACGGCATCCAATATATGATTCAGCCAATCCCAAACAAAGACAAACAGTAATGAGCTAATGCTAATACTAATGAGCTCATGTCCCCAAACACAGCCTACAAAGACCTGCAGTCTAGAGAGGACACCAGAAACGCTGCCTGGAAACATGAAGGCTGGGATGAAGCTGTCTACCACACAGGTGAGACCCGCCACAGGTAGCAGTGAAGGTGCGGAGGGCACTTAACAAGTGACCCCTGATATATTATTAGGATAATTGTCATGCATTTATTTTTGCATTGTCATGCATCATTATTGTCTCCCACCACCAGTAAAAGTGTGGAACATGCAGTGTGATGTTTTTGAAGCCGGTACTGCAGTGCTTAGTGTGTGTTTACAACCATGCCACTGGTAAGGGCTCTAGAACTATTCTGCTCTCTCTTCAGTCCCTCTCATTCAGCACATGGAGTCGAGAATAATGATCCCAACAAAAGCATCACCTCTGAAGTAGCCCGTCATGAGCAACCCTGCAGGTGAAGACGGAGCTCATTTCTAGGGAATTGAGCCACCTGTGGAGGATTCCGCTGCCTTGGACAACCATTGGATTTCGAAACGCTTGCACGCTTTTCTTTTCTCACTCTCTCTCTCTTCTCTCTCTCCTCTCTTCTCAATAACTGTTTATGGTTCAAGATGAATGACAACATGAAAAGAACTCTTGTCTTTGTAAATGCAGTTCCATCTTGCTTGAAGACTGACAAGTTCATATGGAACGGTTTGCTTTGATGTTTGACCCATTCTTAGATGGCCATTAAGGCTGAATTTGCTGGGTTAAAATACTGCCACTACTTCCCTCGTCTGTGCATTTAACAAAATTATTTATTGAAAAGAAAAGAAATTCAGAAACAGCCATTTGAGGTGGATCATGAATATCTCTTGGATGTGTGTGTGCCTCTATATTTCAGTGTTAATCTGGGCAAGCCTGAATGCCCCTCTAAAAAAAAGTCTGTTGATCAACAGTATCAAAATACACTTTTGGAGGTTGGTGGCATTCTTTCACTGCTTTTTGAACTATTCTTTTAGCTCAGTGAAGGTCAATATCTGTTTAATTCAATTAAATGTGAGATCTGATGGGTGTAAGTAATGAATGATTCTTCTTGTGAGGAATCAGATTTTAGTTTCTGACTTACCAACTCTTTGTATGCCAGAGCCCATTTCTATGTCATTGTCCCTTTCTCTGCGCTTCTTGCATTGAAGTATTGAAACACTTCTGCTCAAAGACAAAGAATCCTTTTCACCTGCAGCTTACCAGAGATAATGACTCAGGTCAAATCACCGTCAGACTACTGAAGTTTAAGGAATGACAAGTATGGCAAGTAAATTCTTATAGTGTCTTGGCAGCAACATTTTTCCAAAATGATTGGGCTCCGAATACTCCACCTTTTTATGAAAATGGATTATTCACCTCCTTACCTGGAGTTACATGTGTGGGTGAAGGAATTTTGGTCTCTGTGCATGTCATTTTCATGTCTGTCAAGCCCAATTTGACCTTTTTCTTAACTTTAACTCAGCATAGGCCCTGGAATGTAAAGTTTGGATTCCAGCACCTATGCTATGCTAAAGCTTAAATTGGGGTTGCCAGACTAGGAAAACGCAGGCACTAAGACCAAAATGCTTTTACCCACAACTCCGGTGAAGACTGTAAAAAAAACAATTTCATAAAAAGGTGGAATATTCCTTTATGTAAAGTGAGAACTTCATCTTCTGTTACAGTATCAGATTAATCAGTCTACAGAAGTGTTTGAATCAGGTTATTTTTGTCCCATAGTTGGCAGACCACCTGTACAGATTCAGTCTTGGATGCCTAAACAGGTTAGCTGCTTTATCTGTGAAGAAGCGCACAGGCCTTTGACTAGTCTAGGTCCAATCAAATAATGGTTAAAAGATGAATTTGTGAGTTAACTAATGTCTTGCAAGACGAAATAATAATTGTATTTTTTTTTGTGGGATATGAAATGTTTGATGATATGCTGTGATTTTATCAACTTAGAATACAGAAATATGAATTGTAATATTTTTCTACAGTGATAATGCTTTTGCTTCTATTTAAGGAAAGCTTGTCGCTGTAAAAGTAAGCCATTAAATCCATCATGTTTACAATCTGCTTGTGCCCATCACTCACTGGGCGTGTGACAACCTGCTTGTCCATGTGGCACTATAGGGGATACAGTATACTGTAGCTGTGTTTCAACTGTGGATGAAGTGTTCAATTGATTCAGGGATGGGGTAATATATGTATGCTGTAACACTAAGGGATATTTTGTTTGAATAAATGTTTTTGAGCTAATAAATATATTGAATTTAATATAAGTAAATCAGCAATCCATTGATAATCAGAATAGCAAGGAGTACACAGTCAGTTATGGGAATGGTCTGGAGGTGAGCCCTTAATGGGCCTGAGTTCTTGTGCAGTGATACCCAGCTTGTCTGAAATAGGCGCCGGACCCAAATAAAACTCCTAAAAATGGGTTTAGCAAAGTAGGGTTTTGAAATTAGTCTGCCCCTGTTACATTTGGGTGCTCCCTGTACTGTCTGTAGATGGCTATGAGACGACTAACCTTTGAGCAAGTACGACCCGTATTGAATCTGACACTGTACAAAGCTAATTGAATTGAATGTGCCCTTTCAGAAGTGGTGCACTTATCAGGAGTGCCACTGTTGTTACCAAGATAAGCTATAACATATAACAACACACATTTCTTAACATATATAGTTCTTCATTGCTAAATAATTGGTACAAATATTATGTTTCTGCAAAGCTGTTTATAACATTAATATGTTAAAATTCTCTTACACTGCGGAAAATGATCTCTATGCCACCTGTAGCCCATACAGTAAGAACATAATGAGGAGCCGCACCATGGAGAACTGAGCTGAAATATTGATGAGGAACACATGAATGTGTGCAGAGCCTGTGCTGGCGGTGTGGTGACCTCAGCAAAACTCTGGCATTTCAGGTACGGAAAATGTGAACGATAGGAGTGATGGGAATGGTAATAATGGTTCTTTATGCCTGAAAATATGTTTTGCTCATGTACCTGGAGTAGAAATGAACAAAATCAACTTTTCTCTCAAGATCAGATCAAAATTTGCACATTGCATTTGGAAACACACTGTGTGTGTGTGTGTGAGAGAGAGAGAGAGAGTGATTTGGTGCAGCAAATATCACTAACCCAGCATATCTTGAGTGACTTAAGAATCATCTGAAGGATAGCTGAATATCAGTATACAATATCACTAGGACACAAGTTTCAACCGACACAAAGTCTAAATCACATCATCCCAGGCAAAAAGATTGCAAGAGCTGCCATCACCTTGCCAGGTTCACCTCATCATAATCAGACAGGTGTAGGTGTAGCTGAACCTGGGTGGTATTTCACAAGGGAGGCCAAAAAAGGAACACTGGGTACATCACAGTGATTTGTTTCTATTTATAGTTGCGACTGTTACAAATATGTTAATGATTCTATTCTGAGGCAAATTCAGGGTTTATTCTTACGTAAGTATTTGTCACTTCTCAAGAATGCAGACGCATACAGTGATACACCCTCCCTGACGTCACACTCACTCCATGATGACAAACTCGCCCCACTTCCACAGACAGGTAGAACAGGTTTGTTGTTATTTCCAATGTCTCTGTTCCTGGCACGTCCCAGTCAAACCTCCACTCTGATCGCTGAGTCTTGTTGTTGAGGAGCTCAGGATGGACTCGTTGGCTTACCCTGACAGAGAGAAAGATGACCAGCCTTTACCGGTGGTCTTTGCCGGCCGTACTGTCAGCACCCCACTGAGCATCTTAGAGGGGCTGATGGCACCACGGAGCTATGAGAAGCCAAGCCAGGGAGAAGACCAGGAGGACGTACCAGGAGAGGGTGAGGAGATCTTTGCCTCAGACACTGACGATTCAAGCTCTGTAAAGTCTGCCCAGCAAGAGGAACAGAAGGTTCTGTCTGAGTCGACAGAAATCTACATGGGAAATGTCCTGCGGGACAGGTGCAACAGTGTCCGAGTAGCTCTACCAGAGGAGGGTGAGGAACCGGCGCTGCAGTCCTTGTCAGAAGAGGGCCTAGCGCCTACATTGACTAGCCCACCAAGGAAATATGTGGACGGGACACTGCCAGACCTGCTGAGGAGTGGAAGTCCATTGAGAAGGAGGGTGTCCAGCCCAGTGTCCAACACGGTGAGTGGGGTAGAAACAGAACATTAGCAGCTGATCTCTGAACAGGGTGGGAAGGCCATTAGCACAAGCAATCCACAGCACACACACCTCAAGTGGAGAGTGGATACTGTATGTTTGGTTTAGGGGTATGGCAGAAATGCAAAGAAAGACTTCAAACAACTGTGTTATCTTTTGATGTTCTTGTCAAACTTTGGAAAAATAATGAAAAGAAATGTTTTTTTTTTTCTCCACACTGATGTCTGTGTTCACTGACCTGTTGATATCCTGTCTAGTTGAGCCAGAAAATCCACATTCCCGGTGCTCTGCTGTTTTGAAATGGCAGTGAGGTGGCATGAGCTGATCTGATGATCTGCTTGCCTATTTGGATTCACCATGAGAAAGATTTAGGAATAATAAAGGCTTTTAAAAGTTGTGAATCTAATCAATGCCTAAGTTGGATTTTTCCATTTCTTAATGATGTGATTGTGATTGTGTGTGTGTGTGTCGTCCTCTGCTCAGCTGAAGGAGGTGAGGCGGGAGGTGGAACTCTCTCGGCGGCGGAGCCTCAAGCTCAAGGCCCAGGTAGATCACATCCAGCAGCAGAACGACTCCAACTGGACTCAGCACAAACAGCAGGTACTGTACATGACTGGATGGGCCATATAGGCCTGGATATTCTTTAATAGGCAATGTAGTGTTTATGTTGTGTGTGAATAAAAGCATCCTCTAAGCCACAACAAATATTAGAAGAATGGGGGCGCCGTGGCTCAGTGGGCTATAGCGTCAGACCATTACTCCGGGGACCCGGGACCCGAGGTCATTTCCCAATCCCACCCCATCTCTCTCTCCCACTTATTTCCTGTCCATCTCTATACTGTCCTATCTGATTAAAGGCAAAAAGCCCAAATATTAGCTTTGAAAAATATATTAAAAGAACAACTTCAGTCAAATTTCACCAAGAGCTCTACACTGTAGCTCAAGTGTGTACAAAAGTAGTGTAGAAAATAGGGTAACACTTTATTTGAAGGTACCATCATAAGACAGTCATGACACTGTCATTAACTATGACATGACATTGTCAAGAATCTGTCATAAACTTTATAAACCTGTCATGACTTCTGACATACCCAAACCTGACCCTAACCCTAACCATGACAAATACCAGGTGACACTTAATGACAGAAGTCATGACAGGTGTATAAAGTTTATAACAGATTCATGACAACGTCATGTCATAGTTAATGACAGTGTAATGTCAGTCTTATGACGGTACCTTCAAAAAAGTCTAACCGAAAATCGTTTGCATAAATGTGCTTGCCTAAACGCACTTTTCATTGTTTTTTTAGTCATTTGTAATCATACACACTACAGTGCTGTGTTGTAAGGTGTCTGTTGAAGGGGTCTAGCTTTTGGGGTGACTTTTGGAGCATGTTAAGATGTTGGAAACACAGTTTAAACATTTGCCTGCTAGGGCTAATTCTCTGTTCAAGGAAACCTACATTGGACCAAAATCTCTTGCATCTTCAGTACTGGCAAGTCTTTAGTAGCTTGAGCAATAGCACTCTTGTTGAAATTTGACTGAAATTGTCCTTTAACCATACAATACAATGAATATTTAAATTCTTATCCTCATAGCCTGGTATCTGCTGCCTTGTAGTCTACCTCATTTCCATGTCACTGAGTAAGGTCTGGTAAAAGCAGGCCAGTGGCCTACAGACACTTGACACTTGCTGATGGCCTGAGGCCAAAGTGGTGTCATATGTGAAATTTATCCAGCAGAATCCAATGGAAATCCCATCCTACCATGTGTGTGATAAACCAACATTCATTTCATGCAAATTAAGCACTAAACACCCCACAAAAAGTTGAATGAATTAAAATAATTCCTCTGCTTGCTTTGACCTTTATACACTCTCTATCCCCTATAGGTGACATTGGAGGTTCTGTCCATTCTGAAGCTTCTTAACCCTCTAACTGATGTGACAGTGGCCCACTCGGATCCCTCTGCCTCTGAAAGCCCCTTAGATGTGGCTTTGAGCCAGCTTCAGCAGGTGGCACGTGTACTGGCCCTGAACCACTCTAAGGTGAAGTGTGTGTGTGTGTGTGTGTGTGTGTGTGTGTGTGTGTGTGTGTGTGTGTGTGTGTGTGTGTGTGTGTGCGCAGTGGTTAAAGTGGGATTTGGCAGGAGGGGGAAATTTTGTGTCTGCACAAACAAAGAAAAATGTATAGGAGAAGAATAGGATGATATTGTTCATTTATCTGCGGTGCCGTTACTGCGTGTGTGTGTGTGTGTGTGTGTGTGTGTGTGTGTGTGTGTGTACAGTACATGTATAAATTATTTGATGTCTCATTAAAAGATCACTATTCCCTTGTCCATAGACACAGACTGGAGATGGGGACAGTGCTATCTTAAAACAGGCCTTGCGAGACAGGGACGAAGCTGTGGCCAAGTGAGTACCACACTGTATGAGAACATTTGTAGGGAGAGGAAAACTGACCTTCCAACAATGAAACCATGAACAATTTTAACCATGTGTTTAACTTTTTAAACTTTTTAAGAGATTTAAGAGGTTTTAAAAACCTCTACCATTGCTGGATAACTGTAACTGTAACTGAAACATAAATATTACTTTGATTATATCGTTTGTATGTCAGCTTTTACCCTCAGCAAAGATGTTTGCCGAAAATGTTGACTGGTTTGTCATCCTTTTATAGTTATATGTAATCCTCCTTTAGAGCCTTGACTTTCCCTCTCCCAGTATTTGTAAACGAATGTCTTCTATTCTCTTGTCTGATAGGAAGAAAGCCATGGAGATGGAGCTTCTGAGCAGTAAGAACGAGATGATGACCCTCAACAACCAGCTCCTAGAGGCTGTACAACACCGGCTAGAACTCTCCCTGGAACTGGAGGCCTGGAAGGTGTGCTTTCACTGCAGCTTATCTCAGAACACACAAACTAGTGCTTTTAATAGAAACAGACACATATCATAGGTGTACTGTACATCTAGGAGATGCGAAGCACATATACAGTGTGGCAGGTACCTGCTGTACCCAACACTGTCAAACACCTCAATGTTAACGGTGGATTGTTTTATGGGTATATTGTAGCTGAACAGATGTATTTTACAATGGTAAAATGGTGTGGTCAGTAACCATAGAAATGTTGTGAAATACTTTGGTGTGAAATGTTTCTCTCTCTCTCTCTCTCTCTCTTTTCTCTGGGCCCCAGGAGGACTTCACGCTGCTCCTCCAGCAGAATGTGGAGAGTCAGCAGAAAAATGCCGAGCTCTCCCAGAAGAAGGGCTTATTTGCCACCCTTGGGAGAAAGACTGGCAAGGCCGTCCGCAAACCTTCCCCTTCCCCCTCTCGACGGGCACCTGCCGAGGCCCCTGTCACCAGCACGCCCAAAGAGCCAGCCAAGAGAGAAACCCCAACCCGCTGGAGAGTCAACATCAGACGGGGCCGCACCACCAGGGGGCATGATAGCACCGCATCAGAGGACAGCACTCAAAGCCCATACAGCTCACCAGCACCAGGGGGGAACCAATTCCAAACCATCTCCCTTGACTGAGGAAATCCCTGTAGGGTGCTGTGCTGGATGAGCCGCAGTGATCATGTACACAATGACTGACTGAGAGCTTTCTTAATGTGCACTACTGAGGAGAGGAGAGAACTAAGAACTCAGGTCCAATGTTGGCAAACTGCAAATGGAAAATCAGGAGGCCTTTACAGTGAGATGCTGCTGAGAAAGTAACATGCTTTGTTACTCCCATACTCCTGATGCTAATGTGTTTGATACAGTAGAACAATATGTAAATGGATTGAACAGAATGTATATACTTAGTTTTCATGTGTGCAGAGATGCAAAGCATTGATTTTTTTTTTTTTTTTAAATCTTGTCCTTTAAACAATAATTCCCTCACTTGATAACATGATTGAAGAATCAGATGGTGACAAGATGTTTCTAATTTTTTTTTATTATGTATAATAAATAACTACAACATGTAAACATCTCAATAAAAATGGGCACCACTGTCTCTCACTTACACACAAATAGAGTCTATTTAAACAAATATAGGTTACTTTGTCATTTGTCAAAAAAATATTAGTAGAGAAAATCACAATCAACTAAATTTCAATAAAATATGCAAAATTATAACTCTTATTCCCACACTGACAATCTTGATGGTAAACATCTATGCATTCATGATAGTTACCCACTGACCACGACTTGTACATTCTCATAAAACAGCATTTACATCTCCCCCATCTACTACTGAAAGCCCGTAAAGAAAATCATAAAAACAATACACTACCCACAATGCAGTGCATTGCTAACAGAATCTTGGCCCAGTGTGGTGCAAATTCACGCCCGAAGTAACCGTCATGTTGGTAATGGATAAAACATAACCCAAACTCATGCTGTTTAATGACCATTTACAGCTTGCCAAGAATGTTATGGTTATGGTCTCAGATGCTATATATTGGAAGAGTACATCATGGTCACCAGTCATCCTGACGAGGATCAGATATTACACAACAAACAAAACAAGAAATGTCCAGCACAATACTTTTACACTGTTCACTATACCCGACTTTGACAAATATTACATCAACAGCAGAACACCCACTTGCTTATAAACGACATAAGATCTGTTGAGGTTAGCAGTGCATATTGTGTCCCTTGTGTTCCATTAAGTAATAGTAGTAAAGACTATATTTACGCATATACTGTATATCATCTTTATATGTTAACAAAGACAGAGGACACACATAAAAATAAAAGACAAAAGCTTCCTATGTACATAGTGTACATTACAAGGTGGCAGTTCAAGTATTAGGGCACGGGTTATGTATATGTTAGATGTATACATCTGTATAATATGTATGTATATGTGCCCCCTGAGAAAGCCTGCAGCACACTGCACATGACCCTCTGTGGGAGAGAGTCCGTCCACCATTTTAGTCTGCCACACTGGCTGGGCAGTACATGCTAACTAGATCACAGGCGCGCTCAACACTACAGTACACACACCATTCAACACAAACAGCCTAATACTATGGGACTACTGAGGAGGAAGATGAGTAGTGTTTACATAGTCAAGTATTGTTGAGCTCTGGGAGATGCTTGCATATCAGTTCAGGTTTGCCTTGAGTTATTAACCTTATATGTTACTTACATGTTACGGTTTTACTGCTTTTCCCCACGAGCTGGGGATGCACACGTGTGTAAACTGTAATGCTGATGTTCCTGGCCAGTTTGCACATCATTTACTGACCCATATCTAATGTAGCAGGTTGTTGTCAACTGTATGACTGTGTGATGTCTTCATACAGAAGTGAAGCCCAACTACTTGATGAATGACTAGATTCCTTTCTCTAGTTCACCTGATTACATGACCAGTTAGCTTTACTTCTCTCCTCTAGTTGGTGAGATTTTATACTGCTTCTTTGTACAGAGTTAAAAACAAACAAACAAACAAACAAACAAACAAACAAAAAAGAGACACAAAGACATGACATGCAGATTGTCACTATACTCTCCATATTAAAAAACTAATCTTCAAATGATAACAGTAAGATGTGCGTTAAAGCTTGATCTGGGGGTCCGCTTCCCAAAAGCAGAGTTGCTAACTAAATTAGCAACTTTGTTGGTTGCAATCCAATTTCCCATTGCCAACTTACTAAGTTGCTAACTGGTTAGCATCTATGCTTTTGGGAAACAGAGGCCTGATCTGTGCTGTGCTGTCTAACACTGCACCCCTGCTCCTGTGCTCAAGGCCGCTCGCTCGGTCATCCACTTCAGCTCTGCTGGAGAATTGCAACATTAGTGTTATTACACCATTCACACACTTCTCCTCTCACACAAAACTAGTCTTAGATTCATCACAGCATGGCGTAGCTGCTGTGGTCCACAACTTGTCCTTTGGCTAAGTTAATAACTGGCTATATAACAAAAAACTATTCTGCTCTTACTTCAACTCTGCAGAACTAGCCATGTTGATATACTGATTTTACTTTATGATGGCCAAAAAATAAAAATAAAAAAATAAAACTTGGCTAAAAAAATAGCCTAAATGAACAAACAAAACAAAAATGTTAAAAAGGCAAAACAAACACGACACCAAACAATAGCAACAAAAAGACACTTGTTCATAGACCTCTGGTCACTCATGTGGCTTTGAAGTGCTTCTCCGCTGAGCGCCTGAGCTGGGTGTTGGAGCTGGGCTGGCTGGCTGGCTGGGCTACTGGAGGAAGGCGATGAGCGAGCTGATGAAGTCCAGGGGTTTGTCAGCGTGGATCCAGTGACTGGCGTCGGGGATGTACTGGATGTCCGCACATGGGAACAAACGCTGGATCTCTGGGTAGTCTTCAGAGCTGGCGGAGGAGGGGAGTGGATATAACAACACATTAAGATGGGGCTTGGGCACGACACAGCTGAAGATGACACAGAGGAGAACTGACAGGTCATCAGAGGACAGTACAGTGGCCAGAAACAACGAATCACCCCAGCCTATCATAAGTGGACTTTCTGTTGTGCTGGCGTCAGATGTTAAATATAGCCCTGCCATTGTATTGTGACTGGGACTGCGCAACAGCTCACTGGGCTCCCTGACTGTTTGATATTGTGCTTTGTGTTCTCCATTGTGTTTGCTCACAGGGGACTTTTCAACTCACAGGCCTTAAAGGTATAATCCGGTGTGAATCAACACCTAGCCCTGCTGTTTTATACTGCTAAGCGCTACTGAAAGCCACCTCATGATAAAATTTTGTGCATCGTAGACCGAGTTTGCAAAACGGCAGCTAACACTAACTGAATGAGGCATGTCAAAAACGAAACCTAATCGATTTGCTTTCGTTTTGAAATGCCCCATTCAGTTAAAGTTAGCTGCCGTTTCGCTATCTCAGTCTGCCTTGCATGAAATCCAGTGATTGAGGTGGCTAACAATAGCGCTTGGCACTACAAAACATTAGGACTACGTGTTGATTCACGCCGGCTTTCTCCTTTAAGCCTGGCTCTTCCCATTACAATCCATCAGTCGTGTGTAAACTACCGCTAGTCCTTTATGATTATTCACTCACATATAGCATGGACACAGAAGCCCCTCCCTCCACTTTACCTGATATAGGCTGAGTTAGTCCCACCAAGAAAGAGAGTGGGGCCCTCATAGCTGATGTCAAACTTGGGGAAATTCATGATGTCCCCCAGATGATTGGATATGGCCTCCAGGTTGATTCTCCAAGAATACTGTCCGTCCTCTTCAACCAGGTTAGTCAGAAGGAACTGCCGTACAGACCGCTCCTTTGTAGAGGGAAAAGTATACAATCAGTCTATGAAATTAGCATCAGTTAAAAGCATATTGTCTTTTTTGTTTACAATTAGAGCCGGCCTTTAAAATAACTAGCCTTCTTGGTGACGTACTGAAAGCCTGTCATTTTATACAGTGAGATGCTGCACGCCTACACAACAAACAGCTGACGTGAGGAAAGACTTGAAGTTATCCATCCTTCATTACATTACCATTATCATTTACATGTCAGGAAATGAATCTGAGGATAGCACAAAACATTTCTATAAAGAAAAATCCTTTACAAAACCAAACTTGAGAAACCTGCCCAAACTCTGTCCACTATAGCTACAGTATAAGTTGGTGTATACTGCCCCATAACAATTCCTACCAGACTAACAAAATAGATTTTTGCTTGACTGACTTTGACGTGCTTGCGTAACTGGTCCTCGGCCAGCCTGCGTGCAGTGGAGCGGGGCACATCTTTGGGCACGCTTACGTCCTTCATGGCCTGGATGTAGGCGGGGAAGTTAGTCAGGGCCATGGTTGGGGCGGGGCTTATGTCTACCACCACCAGCCGCTCCACTAACTTGGGCTGGAAGGAAAACAAAAGGAAGAGGAAGGAGGGATGGAGGGAAGGAAGGAGGGATGGAAAGAAAGGAGAGGACACTGAGACTGGGCCATTGTTTAAGACAGTCGCAACCCAACCCACCATAAGGTCAAGCTACCAGTCATTCTTGCACATTAGGATAGACTAAAACATCAGCAAAATGACACAAAGAATGAAAATGAATGCAGCCCCCATTAAGTCGTCATACACAGATGTTTAGCAGTAGAGGCTGCTGTGTAATAAGCAACCTCTAACATTACTTTTATCTGAAGATTTCTTAGCTCTTGGATAGTGGATACTATACCAGGATCTTGAATAGATCCACTTGAAAGCTCTCTGACTATACCTTGTCTGCCCACATGAATAAATAAATGAGTAAACCAAATACTATTGAATTAAATCATAATAATGATAATAATAATAATCATCAGTAAACCAAATTCCTACTCTCCTGTATCCCCCATTACCTGTGTGAGTGCTGTCGTCATGGCCACCTTGCCTCCCATACTGTGGCCAATCAAAACGCACTTTCCGATTCGCAGTTGAGAGAGTAGTTGCGTGAGGTCATTGGTCATGGCCTCATAGGTGAGAACGGGGCTGTGTGTGCTCTTGCCATGGTTACGGGCATCTACGGTCACCACCTGACTGGACAAAGGACAGTTAAGACACTAACTAGGACACAAGTTTAAAAATTAGCAATGAATACCTGCAGCAAGTCAGGGGTGGGCAATTATTTGGCTGAAGGGCCACATTGGGTTTTAGATATTGACTGACAGGGCAAGGTGTTGACCTATTGATGGGGGTTGATGCTGGTAAATTGCCAAATCTCAACCAGTAGTCCTACTCTCTTGAGAGGATATGTTAACAAGCAGGGTTTAAAGAGGGGATTTCTATTTCATGAATACAACATATTTGAAAAATCAGGCCTATAATTTCATTCACCTTGACAAATTGAGAGATTATTCTATTTAGTGAAGGCTCCAAAGGCCAGGCTAAATAGTCCAATGTTGCATGTGGGCCCCCTCGGGCCTTATAATAGCTATAATTGCCCACCAAATTAGTTTGCCCACCTCTGATCAAGTCTATTTCTCACCACTGTGGATACTTCCCACACAGAGAAGAATATATAATTTATTTCTCTTTCCATAATTTATAATTTTAGCTAGACAAGTTTGGCTATTTCATGATAATGGCAAAAAATGTGCCAACACATATTGCTATATGGCATCATAGGATGCACAATAGGTCAAATCTGGCCTGAAAGTCACGTTTGAGTCTTGAAAGCACAATGTTATCATTGCAATATTGTGCAATACCTTTCGGCCGGTCCGCTGAACTAAGGACTTAGCAATGGAGTGGAAGTTGGATTTACTACCAAAAAGACCATGGAGAAAAACCAACGGCGTGGAGTCGCCCTTTCCATCGAAGACATCATAGGTTAAATTCACAGGTCTGAAAAGAGAGTTTTGAAAGTTAATCGCTTGAAAACCTACAAATTCACAAATGTTATGCTTACAGACGATGAAGGCTGTTACGGTAATTTTCTATCTCAGATGGGACAGGAGGCTATCATACCCATGGAGGGCAGTATCCGTATTTGCCACCTTGAATGACTTTCCGCTGGACCGAGTGAGCTTGGGACCCGTTTATTCCAATACCACATTTCCACACACATCCCCACGACAGTTCATGATCAAATTGATATCCATCACTCTTACACTTTACGTTAAATTTAATGTCAAGTCATGTTGTGTTTTCTTGTGGCTTCTGAAACATCATCCATAACGTTAGCTGGCTAACGTTAACATTAACATAAACGTTAACGTTAGCTGCAATGTTGTGGCTAACCTGCAACTGTAATCACGACTAGACTTGCTGAATTTCACAACTGTCATTTTTAGCCTTGAGTGATTCGTATTCATGTCAGAGATAATGTCACAGGCATACAAACAGACTGACAACTGCTTTTCGTTACATGTGTCATTTAGATAGTTAGCTAACTTATTAGCAATCAAAGGTACTGTACCTTGCAGGATCAGCAGGAGAGTTGGCTTTAGTTCCGATTTGACGATTTTGCCAGAGCATCCGTGCATTATTAAAGCAGGTATTACGACATCCAGTTATAGACAGTTGTGATGTTGCTTTATGCAAGAGATCACTTGAAAGAAAGCGGCAAGCGACACTCATGATAACATAGAATATTTTTTAGCCGGAGGTCCTCCTACCACTTCACACCAGCGCCACTGTTGCAAACATGTAACTGTGAGAAGGGAGAAAGGGGCGGAGGTGTGCATCTGATTGGTCTGTGGACTACTCTCAACGAATCAGAGAAAAGTTCCATGCAGCTTTGATACATTTTTGACGCCCTTGGAAACAGATATGGGACTGGAGACTTCCATTGATTGTCCAGCATTTGGTTCACCAGAGGTTGAAGATTGGGTGGAAGACTGCGTTTCATCCACAATGCAGTCTGCAGAGGCAACTTTATTATCTTGAAGGAAGACTTAAGTCGCAGGGGGAACGACATATTTAAATGCAGTGGTTGCTTTCTCTCATTAACAAGGGGCCAGATGTTTCCCTTCTGGATGTAACGTAGCCCTTTCTGCCCCACAATAATTGGCGATTTCAATGAGCTGCTCTGCTCCTCATATTTGCAATATCTTGCAGACTACACATAGCCTACATAGACCTACTTTGCTGCTGCCTGGCATTAGACTCAATGCATTCATTAAGGCCTATAAAAGCTAAGTTTCAGTTCGGTCTTTAAGTCCGACGTCATAAACAACATTCCGGGTCCTAAGCTTCGTCGCGCAACTTTTGACAGACTGACTGACTGAGTGACTGATTGACTGAAAATGGCTGAGCCTGTCAGCCTCTTTACGATCACCTCATTTTTCAGTGAGGCGCCTCTACGAGTGAAGAAGGGTCTTAACTCTTTTAACTCGGGACGTGTCTTATCTGTTGCTGTGCAGCCAGGGGGGATATTTAAGGGAAAGGTTCAGGCTTCAATGAAAAAGAACATTTACGAAGTTGAGGTGAGTTAGTCTAGCTAACGTTAGCGTCTGACAGTCAGCATTTGATAGAAATGTATGTGTTCTTTGATCCATACTTGCTTAAACCAACTGTATGGAAGTTAATTACCACCAGTATTTACAGCATTTATAGCATGTAATTAGCTGTTAGCTGTGAACATGTAGGCCTAACGATAGAAAAGTTAGTCAACAATAATACACAAGGAGTGACAGGATACAGGCACCATGTCCTGACAAGATCCTGTAAAAGCTACGCCAGGCTGGCCTTCATAGTTTACCGTTTGGATGTTCTCAGTTAGCCTATGTCTAAGATATGAAAAGTAGACAAGTAAAACATATGCATTAAACCTATTTAAGTTGTAAGTGAATGAAGACCTAATTGACATAACATTCTGAGGGATAGCTAACGTTAGCGTCTGACAGTCAGCGTTTGACAGAAATGTAGGTTGGTATGTATTCTTTGATCCATTATTTGCTTAACTGTATGGAAGTTAATTACCTACAGTATTTACAGCATTTATAGCATGTAATTAGCTGTTAGCTGTGAACATGTAACGATAGAAAAGTTAGTCAACTGCAATACACAATGAGTGACAGGATAGCCTACAGGCACCGGTACGATGTCCTGACATGATCCTGTAAAAGCTACGCTAGGCTGGCCTTCATAGTTTACTGTTTGGATGTTCTCAGTTAGCCTATGTCTAAGATTATGAAATGTAGACAGTAAAACATAGGCATTAAACCTATTGAGGTTGTAAGTGAATGAAGGATAGCTAGAGTTAGCGTCTGACAGTCAGCGTTTGACAGAAATGTATGTGTTCTTTGATCCATATGCTTAACTGAATGGAAGTTAAGCGGTTAGTGTGAACATGTAACGATAGAAATATTAGTCAACAGCAATACACAATGAGTTTTTTCAATACAGATACATGTTGAGGGACAGGCAGTGACTTTTAGCAGCTGTCAGTGCCCAATTGGTAGAGACAAATGCCATCATATGGCTGCCGTTTTGATTTGGGTGGAGCGCAATGTCTCCCGCACCGACGTGGAATGTGTGTGGAAGAAGAGGAGCGCACCGAAAACGGACGATATCGCCGCAAAGAGAGTGGCAGAGATGGCACCGTCCACATCGCGAGGTAAGAAGTCCCCCTATTTTTTTGTTTTTATTTTTATTTTTTAATGAATGCTCGTGTTGGCCGGTCCTAATCATTCTTGATTGTGTAGTGCGAGGAAATGAAATTGTGCGTAAAAGACGCATGGAGCAAGCAGGTGGTGGCGTAACTTTGTATGGGACATGCTGCAATAATGCTCCTGTAATCTTTCTAACACCATACCCATACTGTAATTACAGCTGGAATTAAAAGACCTGTCAGTGAAACAGATAAGGATTGGGCCCGGGCTTCACTGGAGCAGCTTGGACGTTTCACAGGGATGGGGTGGATTTTGAGTCCAGATATACCTCAGGTAACAATATCCATCTTATGGCTTCATGCCTATAACCAGTTTGTTGTAAAATGTTTTTCCTGAGTGTACATATACACTGTACTATACACTACAAAATTATTATATTTTAGCACACTACTGATGTCTCAGGAGAAGTAAAGCATTTATTGGTATTTTTTTTTTTTTTTTTGATAATATGACATTGTGCTTGCATGCAGACTCTTCCTCCAAAGACGTTTGAGGGAGTAGTGAGCAGCCCTGGTTTTGCCGATGCCACGACGAAAGCTGATTATATCCTGTCGTCCCTTGCTGTCAATGACCAGGAAAAACAGCAAGTAGAGAGGGCCACAATCGGACAGGGCAAGAACGCATTATGGTAAGAAAGTGTATAATTAAAACCAAAGTAGTGAAACATATTCACGCACGTTCCCCCACCACACACACACTATTCCTTTATTATGGTTTAATTTCTTTTCTATTTTTCCATAAAGGTCAGCATACCGGATGAGACGGCTAACAGCCAGTAATTTTGGTTTGGTCCTGGCTGCGGTCAAGCGGAGTTCCTACCCTCCATCCTTGTTCAAGACCCTGCTCGGGCAATATAGCTTGAAGGAAGGCGCAAAAGTAAGTTTGGAGATTGTTGACATGAAATGCGCTATTTGGGTAGTACACCTTTTATTTTAATATTATGTAAAATTAAGTATTGTGTCATTTGTATTTTGTCTTTCCTCAAGGCATGTGATTGGGGAATCCTCCATGAGCCAAAGGCCAAAGAGCTGTACATGCAGCGTACTGGTAACGTCATCCAGGAAAGGGGGCTGTTCCTGTCAGCAAGCGGTCTGCTCGGTGGCTCTCCAGACGGCACCATCTCAGATGACCTCATCGTCGAGGTTAAATGTCCATGGTCAGCCAGAACACAGACGGTCCTGCAGGCAGCAGAGGGCAAGCAGTTTTTCTTGCAGCTGGATAGAGCAGGTACTCTTCAAATAAAGCGGAACCACCACTACTGGCATCAGATCCAAGGCAATATTCTTCTCACCGGAGCTAGTAGTTGTAACTTAATTGTATGGACTCCCCTTGACCTTGTTGTCTTGCCAGTGCCCAAAGACCCAACATGGGCTGTAAATATTGACATCCTTGAAGATTTTTACAAATATCAGTTCCTACCCCATATATTATCTCAGTTGTTTTAATTGTTCTGACAAAATCTGTTCATCCTCATGTCCTTTTTCAAGTTCTACAAATAATTCCTTAAATCAGTTTTGATCATTTCATGTTTAGTTCAGGTTGAATTGTTCATCTTTACAAATCCCTATACAACCTGAATAATGTCTGTTCATGTTTCAGTTCAGGTTGAATTGTTCATCTTTACAAATCTCAGTTCAGGTTGAATTGTTCATCTTTACAAATCCCTATACAACCTGAATAATGTCTGTTCATGTTTCAGTTCAGGTTGAATTGTTCATCTTTACAAATCCCTATACAACCTGAATAATGTCTGTTCATGATTCAGTTAATTTACAACTCTGTTCAAACAAATATTTAATTCAGGCTTTATTGTTAATTTATCATTTCCAGTCAATTCACTTTGCCTGTTTATAAAGTTTGTATGAATAAATTAAGACTTGATCATCATTGAAGAACGAGTGCTTTATATGTGGTAATACCTGTAGAATTGGCATACAATAAGTGTTATGTATAAACAAAGACAAAAAACACAGACACATAGTAAATTTAGGCAAACACATATTTACTCAATCTCTCTCAGTATGGGTGTTTGCAGGTTTGTTAAGCACACACAAACCTTAAGTATCTTGTTCACATTTTTTTTGAATTGATGTGGTATGTGTTGGAGGACTCTGAAAATCTTAAGCCTTTGAATAGACCGCTCCACATGAATCCTGGCTTTGGAGATCAGCCTGTTGTTGTTGACTTCCTCCTGGGTAAACTGCCCATTTACTAAGAAGGATGGAATGTTGAGGGAAACTCCTTCCGGCAGAATGTCCCGTATGGTGAACCCCTTGTCTGCCATGAGCATATCCCCAGGTTGTAGGTGCTGAAGAAGGCCACAGTCGGCAGTGATGGCCTTGTCCGACGCACTTCCTCCATACAGGTCACTGGAGAAGGTAATTACACCATTGGGAGCCACACCAATCAGTGCCTTCAGGGTGGTGTGTCCCTTGTACTGGCTATAGAGGTGGGACTGGGTGTCAAGGGACTCGGTGTTCGACACGGCCACTTCTGTGCAGTCTAGCACCATCCGGCAATTCGGAAATGGGTGGAAGCACTCGGGCAGGGACGAAAGGTTCTTTGCTCTTGTTGGGATATTACTCTCCATGAACCCGACATACAAAATATCATACAAGGCACTGACAATGGTCAAGAAGATGTTAGTTACCGTTGCTGTGCTGCAGTTGAATCTTGTAGCAAGGTCCACATGGCCAGAATTTAATTTTAATTTCATTAAGGTTAGGAGCAATTGGTCGATGAGGGGAATACTTTGGACTGTCCAATTCGAATGGTACTGAAGCTCAAATTTGGATAGGAGACCTTCTAGAAACAGGACAGTGGCGGCATCTGGTAAACCAGTGAAATACTGAACCCTGTCAGCGTTGGTGGCAATTTGGCTAAATGAAAATGTTTGCTTTTGTTTGTCCAATTGCTTTTTCAATTTCTCATTCTCCTCCCTGAGGATCGAATTCTCCACTTCAAGCTCAACAAAACTTTTTCTGGTGATCGGTTGGGTTTCTTGATCAGAGCTCACAGTTGGAGGACAGGCAGGAGGCACTGTTTTTTTCTTGTTAGGGGGAGGGCTGGGGAAACTGAATGTTTTCCCATCATTCCATGGAAATCTGGATGGTCCAGCAGCTTTTCCATCAGGAAAGTGCCAACTGCAGACCCTGGAGTTACAGGTTGGGGTGAAGTTTTCACGCCTACAAAAAAAAAAGAAAGAAAGAAAGAAATGCATGAAATTAGTAATCAGCACTGTAACGGCAACAGCCATTGAAAAATAAATATATCTGTCAAAAATAAATCTATCTGTCTATCTATCCATTTACCCATATCCACTTCCTTCTGGCATCTTATGACAGCGCGAAAATAGATCCGGTGGTCATTCCACTCAAAGGTGGGACCATTTTTTCACGAGTTACGAGTTGTGGGATCTAAAGTTACTGCAAGATCGAGTAGTATAACTTAACAACCTAGCCTATGTAAAACACTTCAGAAGCAGTTGCATTTTTACTGCTGTTAAATGAACCATCCTTTACGGTAGTTGATAGTTTTACTAGGCACTGCAAGGACCTCGACGCTAAAGCTAAGGTTTACTCACTAACGCTGGTGTTGGCATGCATGGTTGGGCACATCGGCTAGGTAAGTAGTTGTGTATTTTCCATTCTGCCCGCTGTGGCAAAAACTTTTTGATTCTGTTGACATGGTGGTTTCAGTGTAAGCTGGACTGACACAAGATCGCTGTTTTGTCTGATGCTGTGTTTATGCACTGATGTGTGGCAGTGTTAAATTGTCAAATTGAAGGCTGCAGTGCTAGAAGAAAAGTGGTGTATCGTAGGGCCCATAACGTTAGCATAGCCTTCAAGTAGCCTAAACATTTCCTATGGAGTGAATTATCGGTCTGAAGCAACAGTAAGGCCTTAACTATTGCTAAGATTTTCTAGTGAGCTGTTTAGCCAACATATGAAAGTAATGCAAAGCCTATGGGTTATTCCTCCCTCTCCTTCTCTGTGTGTGGTCGGTAAAGGTGATCGCGAGGCTGAGGCGGGATCAGAAGGCGTTCATTTAACTTTATCCTGAGTTCATTCATTCATTCATTCAGATCGGCTCGTTCATTCATTGCCCATGTTCATTTATTTACCATTCATACACTCATTTACCAGTAATTTTCGCTGACTATCTATACTGGAAAAACAACACTGATAGTGAAATATTAATCAATCCCCAAACAGAAAAAACATTCATGCTTAGAAGTAGTCATAGGTAGATTTTCGCCTGTTCAAGTATGGCAGGTAGCCTCTTCGTAAAATAATGTCAACTTACCTGATCAACTTAAGCCATTTCTTCTTATTCTTTTCATCAGAAGGAAATCGATAGAAAGATAGTTTGTTGCCATTTATATTCGTCTCTGACCGGTTCAAACACTGGGGGACACAGCACTGAGGCATGTTAATGAACGTGAAATTTTCTCCACTGGGACCGGCTTGGACCCGGAACCGGCGTTTCGGCCTATTATTACATCATCACTTAAAGACAGGGTTGTCTTTGATTGGCATTGGCAAAGGTAGAACTGAAAATGGGTTGCTTTTGGAACTCTATTCTATTTTTTTCACACCATCTCTCTCTCTCTCTGTTTATGTGAAATTAACAGATGATGAGACTGGATCAGCAGCAAACATGAGAGTAGTGGAGAAATAGCAGGTAAACAAAAAATATTTTTAAGCATACTCAATGGTAAGCGATGTCAGTCCAAACATAGCTTCCAACATCTCACTCCCGCCACTTCTAGTGATCAATTCCTCCTCTGAGGGTGAGAGGACAGCTGTGGCCATTGATTGATTGATTGATTGATTGAGTGTGTGATGTGTGTCTGTGTTGGGATGAAAGCAAGGAAGAAAACAACCGACTCTTATATCCTGTTGGCAGGCTGTTTTACATCACATAGGGGGAGGGAGAAAAAGTAAACATATGTTAGATATTGAAATAGTTTACCCTAAAGACAATAGTTAGGCAAGCCAACTCTACACAGGAAGAAGCTGGACTATAGGTCTTGCGCAACACGGTTTGCAGTGTGGGCTGGTAAACAGCTATCTGTTGCCTCTGGTGCTACTACCAATAGCAGCTCATACATTTTCTGTGTGTATGTGTGTGTGTGTGTATGCATGTTAAAAAAATCATGCAAATCCGTCTGTAACCTTTGCCATAAAGTTGCTAACGAACAAACAAATAATCTGAAAAACCTTAACTCTTTTGCAGAGGTGGTAATATTATTATTATTTTTATTATTATTATTATTATTATCATTATTATAATAATAATAATAATAATAATAATAATAATAATAATAATAATAATAATTATTATTATTATTATTATTATAACAACAACAACAACAACAATAACTAGAGAATG
>JAODXP020000020.1:24171629-24212416 GCA_027497455.2 Sardinella longiceps
AAAGTTCCCTTTGAGGGTTTTTGTATCTTCACTCAAAACTGCCCCAAAACATTTGATGTGAAATTACATCACGGTAATGAGAAACTTTGAGTGTCTTATTCAGTGATTAAAGTGGGATTTGGCATGAGGGGGAACTCTCATATTTTGTGTCAGCACAAACAAAGAAAAAATGTAAAAGAATGGGGTGATATTGTTCATTTATCTGAAGTGCCGTCAGCGTAAAGTGAGGCTACATGCTGCACAGTGTAGCCCCTCGATCTACGGTTCACTACGTATGAAGGTCTGGGATTCTGGCTATTGAGAAATGATTGCTTTTGATGTGTTTAAATTTAAAAAGATTAGATATGCCCTTAACTGATAGCCGTATCATTGCGCTGCATTACAAAAGTTTGCTGATTGGCCAGGATGGGATGCATCCTGAGTAAACAAGGGCAATATCTAGAATCACAGATGCGAGCGGAATTGCATTGGACGGCAATGGCCAGACTATTCAAATATTCAAACTCTGAAATTCTAAATGAAATGGTGTAAAGTCTAATAAATATTAATAAATATATATATATATATATATATATATATATATATATATATGCATATATGTAAAAATGCAAGTATAAACTATGCAAATAGGTGGCACATATGGATTTGGATTGAGTGTGCTGTGTATTATGGACTTTTTAATGAAGTCACACTCTCTTTTTTCTGCATGTGTGTGAGTTCCCTCAGCTCTGTCAGCTGCAACCCCCTCCCCTCTCTATACATGGAACAGAGAGGAAGAGAGAAAGAATGTGTGAAAGGCAAAGACCTTCCCCATACTTTTGTTGGTAGCACCAAGAATACACTCAGATGATGTGAGTGAATCAGCAGCACACACAAGAGTTCAGCAGCTTACAGGCAGGTAGGCTTCATTTTACTTACAGTATTACAAACAGCTGTGTCAGAAAATGTTGTGACTTGGTAAACTGACTGACATGTTTAAAAGAGAAAACTGTTATCAGTGCATGTGCCATGTTTCATATCCAGTAGCCTATATTTAGTGAATCATGTACCACTCAGGAAATGTATTGACAATGCATTGACAGTAAATATCAATCAAGAAATTAAAGAAAAATCAAGAAATTTATTTGTCACATACAAAATGTATACTGTGATTTGCAACTGCACCTCACACAGTGATAAATAAGAGTTCTAGTAAAAATAAATAAATAATTTATGTATTTAAAAATCCATATGGGTTAGAGGAAGAAGCTCCTTTTTAATCTCTCAGTTCTGGCCCTCACACAACGTAAGTGCTTACCAGATGGCAGTCTGAGAAAGATGTTGTGACTGGGGTGGTGAGGGTCCTTAAGGATTTAGCTCTGGTCCTGCAACATCTTATGTATATGTCCTGTAAGCCTGGTAAGACTTTTCTGCACAGTGAATGACTTGTTAAGGGAGCTTGAATAACTCATAATGTGTTGCCTTCTTTACTAAGGCTTGACCTATGGCCCCCTGAGCCTGGCTGGCCCATTCACTAATCACTTTATAGTAGTGGTAATTCATCCCTGATGCAGAGGGAACGATTCTAGCAAGAATATGCAGCAACAGCAAGGGAGATGGGCATCGTAGAGGCTTTAGCTGAATCTTAACTCTACTGTTGGATTTTGAGGTGTTTCAAATTAAATTTAAAGATGTCAATGCCAGGCAGATGAAAATGTCCATCTATGGTTGTGCCATTCTGAAAACCCGACCCTGACTGTCTGTATAAAATGCAGAGGTGTGTCCCACAGCAGCAGCTGCCAGGCAGGCAACAGGCCTCCTCTGCATGTTCCAGAGGAAGTCTTGCAGCCGCTCTAGACTGCTCATGTGTGGGTGAGACCAATGAGTTTGGGTGGGAGGTGACAGACATTAGAGCACTGTGACAACTTAAAGAGATTTGGCACCGTGATATGAATTTACTCATTTTTTACAACCCCCTTTAGAGTTAAAATAGTTTTAGAGTTTTACATTTTCTTTAGTTTGATGGTAGTATTATTAGTTTCAGTTAGGTAACATAAACATGCAAACTACTGATTAAGTCTCTTTGCCTGCAGCAAAAAGGGAAACTAATTTAAACACACCCATCTCTAGTCTGATGCAGGAAGTGGAGACCGTCTAATATAGGATCTTGGCAAGTGCTATATTTGCTGAATTAGTAAATGTGTTAGTAATTTTACGGGTCAGTTTCATGGCTTCATTTTACACATTTAAGGAAATTGATTGGTTTAGCATAATCCCTTTTAACAGAATCTTCACCATTGGCCATCTTCCCCACCCTTCCCCTGTCTGTGTTCCTGCAGAATGGCCTCCAACATCTCACTCCCACAGCCTCTACTGATCAATTCCTCCTCTGAGGGTGAGAAGACAGCCGTGGACATTGATGGTGTTACAGACAAAATCATCATAGTGCTCTATGTCATCACTGTTGTCCTGGGAATCATTGGCAACTCTGTGGTCATCTGGGTTGCTGGCATCCGCCTGCGGGCCAAAGTCACCAACGTCTGGCTAGTGAACCTGGCTATTGCTGACCTGATATTCTGCTTGACCCGTGCCATAGCTCTGGTCCAGAAACTTTTAGGTGACTGGCCATTCGGCCTCTTGATCTGTAAGTTCATTGGCTTCTTCAAGTACGCCAACATGTTCTGCAGTGTGTTCCTGCTGTCTGTCATCAGTCTGGACCGGGTGCTGTGTGTGTGGAGGCCCGTCTTCACCAAGCAGCATCGCACCGTCTGTGTTGCACGAGTAATCAGTGTGGTGGTGTGGGTGGTGGCGTCAGCCTTGAGTGTGCCATACTCCACCTATCGACAGGTCTTCCTGGACAAAAACAATCTCAAGTGTGGCATTAAGGTTTGTTCTTTCAGAGAACTAAGGTCCTGATTGAAGGGCTTATAAAAATATCACTTCAACAAACCCAAAAGCAAATTACAGCTAATTCTTGTCATGTACTTGTATTCACCGTAGGGAGACTTTGGAGACACAGCCAAGCTGGCCCTTGGCATCATCCGCCTCTTGTTTGGTTTTCTGCTCCCTTTCCTGGTCATCCTGTGCTGCTCTGTGCTGGCAGCTGTAGGGATCCGCCGCACGCGACTCAAGGGAAAATCTCGTCCTTTAAGGATGCTTGTCCTACTGGTTGTGGCCTTCTTCCTGTGCTGGGCACCCTACCACTGCTTCCGGATGGCCAAGGTGTTTGACAGTAAGAGTAAAGCGGTCAAAGTGGGCCTGAAACTGTCCAAGGGTCTGGCTTATTTCAACAGCTGTGTCAATCCAGTGCTCTACTTCTGCATGGGCCTAAACCAAGGCTGGCTGCGGCAGTTCAGAAATGTTGAAGAAAACCGCCATCTTAGAGTCAGCTGTGGAAACATAGCAACCAGGCCCACCTGTGTTTAGTTCATTCAGTCATTCAATGCCTGTATTGATTTTAATATTGTTGGAATGGTTACCACTGAAAAGTTTAGGTACTTGGGTACAGATTGGCAGGGTTAGGGTTAGCCTCAAACATAGCTGTGCACTGCAAAAAGTGATTTCTAAGCAAGTAAAAAAAGTCTTGTTTCTTGAAAATAAGTCTTATTTTAAGTAAAAATAGTAA
Source organism: Sardinella longiceps (assembly GCA_027497455.2). Classification (NCBI taxonomy): domain Eukaryota; kingdom Metazoa; phylum Chordata; class Actinopteri; order Clupeiformes; family Clupeidae; genus Sardinella; species Sardinella longiceps. Next base: position 24,175,234 of record JAODXP020000020.1, read on the forward strand.
TAAAATCTTGTCAAGCAATTTATATCAAGCAAAATATTTTCTTATTTTGAGAAAATTGATCTAACTTTTTCTTACTAAGATTTTCCAGCTAATTTCAAGATGAATTTAACCAGTAATAAGCTATAGTGAAAATTGACAAATGATCTCAAGAAAGCAATAAGATTTTTTTCCTTATTTTTTTCTTATTTTAAGTCTAGATAGAAATAAAATCTTGTCAAGCATTTTTTACTTAAGAAATATTGTCTTATTTTGAGAAAATGGATCTAACTTTTTCTTAATAAGATTTTCCAGCTAATATCAAGATGGATTTGAAAATGTACAAATGATCTCAAGAAAGTAACAAGATTTTTTTCCTTATTTTAAGACTAAAACTCTTAATACATTTTCTCAATTCAAGAATCTTAAAGAAAATGACAGAAATGCAAGGTTTTAATCCCTCTTCACAGTCTTAAAACTATTATAACTAGTTTAACACCACAATCAAGATCCAAAATGATATATCAGCTACAGTTTGCCCATCAGATGGCCTATATGACACAATGACACCAGCTCAGTTACTGTACTTGTGTTGAATTTGGGATCTCTGCTGTCATAGCCTACCATGTCCTAAATTATGCACATACATTTAGTCAGTGGCCTATTCACCATGGTATTCATGGTGTATAGCCTACTCTCTTAATCCTGGTCTATGCCTGTTGATAGGTTGCTGTCATATGGAGATGGCCTATAAGATGTTGTTAGGGTACTTGAGGTAGTTGGTTGGTCTTTGCTGTAGTAATGGTGGTTGCTATGCTGGTTGTTATTGAAATCATATTGATTAGTAGGTTGTCATGGTGTACACTGGTGGTTGATAGGCTGTTCCTGGTATACAGTAGTTATGGTGCTTGCATACTACTAGACTAAACTACTAAATACACAAATACATATAGGGTGAATAATGCTAAAGATAAGAATACTTATGTTGCCTTAATTGAGACATAATCACTCATTTGTGTAATCCTGTATTTTGGGAAAAGATTTTTGAAAAAATTGCGGGCACTTTCATAGATGCAACTCCAGATTTGACCCATTGGTGGCGCTATACCATGTTGATCTGAAACTTATTGATAGGCTACTTCGTTTCACTTTGGAAACAAATTGTGGTAGAATTACATCAAAATAGTTACTAGACAAAACTGGTATTTGATCTCTGAGATTTAACAAGTTCCCAGTGGCAAACCAAGGTAAGCAGAGCAACTTCATAAAAAAAGCTAAGCAGCATGGTGAGGGATTCAGAGCTGGATGGGAGACCACATGGCCTGGCTTGAATTTAGCATAAATGTCTTATATTCAAGCAAATTTTTCTTGTTTTCAGCATTTTTGTTGACTAGTTTTAAGAAAATATGGCTAGTTTATAGACTTTAGATCTCAAAAATAAGAAAATTAATCTTAGTATTTTTTCTTGTTTCAAGAAATGTTGCTTGAAATAAGTCTAGACTATTTTGCTAATTTTAAGAATTCTATTTTTGCAAATTTTAAGAATTCTTACCTAGAAAATTTTGCTTACCCCATTGGCAGATTTTTTTTGCTCAATACAAGACAATATGACAGGAATTTAAGAATTTTCATCTTATTTCTAGAGGGGCATTTTTTGCAGTGTGGTGACTCAGAAATTCAGTAAAAAAATACATCCTGTGTCTTATTAGGTCAAATCTTTTGAATTAAGATACTTTAAAATGGCTACCAAACATGGCTGCTGTTTTAAGTACATATTGTGGGTGAATGCAAAGCTGCATGCAAGACTCAAAATACAAGCACTACACAGAGAACCTTTCTCCAAAAGCATATGAAATTTCCCATTGACAAGCAAAAAGGTTGCTAGCTGGTTAGCAGCTATGCATTTAGAACTCCACGAGCAAGATTTAAGGAATTCAAAATAAACATATTAACCATGTGACTACTGACTATTTTTTGTTAATGTTATAGTGACAAGTTCTAAAACATTGTATCTTAAAAAACTAAATGAAATATAAAGGTTTTATAAACAAGTTGCATTTAGGGATTACTTGACAAACACAAGTAATATTATTTACATAATATTTACTCATGTACAGTTGTTAAGGGTTGAATGTGTATTATGAATTATGAATCGCTCCAGTCTGAATCATAAACCCTCTCCCAATGAAGAAAATGAAATACAAAATGAAGATGACTTCCTGTGTGTGTGTGTGTGTGTGTGTGTGTGTGTGTGTGTGTGTGTGTGTGTGTGTGTGTGTGTGTGTGTGTGTGTGTACAAAAGTGTGTGTGCAGGTTGTTTTGCAGCCGTCCCTCCATTAACCTCCATAAAGAGAGTGTGTGTGAAAGAGAAAGAGCTTCTCCGTCCTGAGGTCAGTTAAACATGAGATGAACATACTGGAGACTCTGAATCTGCAAGTGCTGTTAGGGGAGTCCAGTACAGTCTGGCAGGTAGGCATCATTTCACTTTCAGAAACAAACAGGCATTAATTACTGTATTCTTTTTCTTCCAATAGGAATTTAAGGAAAAATAATTCAGAATTTAAAATCATCTTCAAGTTCAAATTACTGAGTAGATGGGGCTATTTATTGTGCAGTAGATAGTAACAGTAATCAGTACAAACACAGCCACAAATATAAACACACTAAAAATACTATACAAGCAATAAATAGTGATAGGCAATAATAATGGAAACATATGCAAAAGTGTAAGCGCAAGTCATTGTTGAATTTAAAGGAATATTGCACCTTTTTATAAAATTGGATCATTCACAGTTTTATCTGGAGTTACATATGTGGGTAAAGGCATTTTGCATTTTCCTAGTCTGGCAAACCCGATTTTAGCTTTACATTAGCATACGCATTGGAATGTAATGTTGCCAAAGAATTGTTGCTAAAGGTTGCAAAAATGTTGCTATCTGGCTACATGACATTTCAGAGCATATGTTAAGCTAAAGCAAAGGAAAATGCCTGTACTGCCTTTACCCACAAACGTAACTCCAAGTAGGGGGTGAATAATCAATTTTCATCAAACGGGTATTCCTTTAAGAGTAAGGCTGCAGGAACAAAAGAATGTTTGTATTTGTTGAATTGTGGAAGTTTTAAGCCGGATCCGGGTGACAACATACGGAATTTAGCCTATAAGGGATAAGAATTATTTCACAGAATAGATTCAACCCTATTTAGCATCTGCTTCAGGTAGTTCCTCTAGGCCTTTCGGCTTAGAGCCAATGATACAGCTTCTCACATTAACTATCCTGGAGAGAGTTTTTCTGCCTTACGGAAGTGAGCCCATACCAACAGATTATAGAGAAGGTGATCACTAACTAAACTTATAGAAAAGGCTCATCAAGGTCTTGTCCACCACATTAAACTTGCCCGTCTTTCAAAGGCAATACAGCCACTGCTGGCCTTTCTTGCAACACACATAAGTATTGGCTGAAAACAAAACTTATCAATAATAGATCCCAAGTATTTACAGTATACTCTTTAAACATCCATCCATTCATTCGTTTATTTATAGTGGTCTCTCCTGTGTTACTGACATTACGCCTAAAATCTACTGTATACATGTTCTTTGTCTTTGAGACATTCAGTTCAGTTCAAGTTCAAGACTTCCTGACACCGCAATGAGAAGTGATAAGTGACCATCAGCATGTGAAGTTTCCTTATTGTTCAGTAGACTCACAATGACTGTAGCGTCAGCAAGCTTCACAATATGTCGGTCATCAAAATAAGAGTGACAGTTGTTGGAGTATAAAATGAAGAGGAGTGAAAGTCACACCCCTGTGGAGATCCAGTTGATCTATTAGTGAAAAGGTGGGGCAAATATACCATACTATGATTTATTTCATGTGTATTTAACAAACTGGGCCGGGCTCTCCAAAAAAACATTGTCAAAATATAACCTTTCATGCGCGGTGTCCACTACAGTGTACACTTTTTGACCACTTTTCGACCCCTTTCATGCATGGTGTCCACTACAATGGACACTTGACACCTGTTCTGTGTCCGCTCATAAAAAAAGAAAGTAAAAATGGTATGTTGATGAAACTTTGGGAAATGATGCCTCATTAATAAACTTATCAAAAAATATGTTTTTCTAAAAATGTATGTATGTTCTAAAAAATAAAAGTATTAAGAGAGATAATCTAGACATATTTATGTACTCTTTTATCCCCTATATTGGATTTGTGGTGTAATATCTCATGGTATCAATTAACAATAAAGACAGTGACCATACAACCAAAAAGTAAAGGCTTGGGAGAGCCCCCTGAATGAATTTGAAGTTAATATTAAAATAGTGGTTGAATATGCGTCCACTGTAGTGGACACCATGCATGAAAGGGTTAAGTAATGTTACAGTTGCATCGTGAGCCTCTGTTCAGTCTGTTGAGTATGCAAACAGTAGTGGCTTGAGGAGGCAGTCTGTTTTTAATTGCAAGTCTCTTTTAATCAAATCATTTTCGTCAGGGGCCAGGGCTATGGATATAGTAATTTAAATCATTAGAGTGGGTGTTCTTTGCAACAGTGACTATAGTAGACTTCTTCCATAAGTTAGGGATCTTCTGTTGGTGCATAGATTTAAAAAAGGGCCAAGCTGTGCTGTTAGAAAGCTTGTGCAACAGGGCTATGCTTAAACTTACTCCGGTGCTACGCTTTAATACATGGTTTGTTTGTTTTGAACATTTGTGTAAAACACTGACCTGGGGTTTATATAGCCAGGCGTACGCCGTTTACTGGCTCCGGTCATTTCATTTTGTTCCTCCACATAGTTAGGGAGACTACAATGCAGTTTAGTTTTCACTGACACAGATCTGTGCGGGCCAAATTCAGCAAACAGAGCAAGAAACTGAAGCTACTATATTGTTCCCAGACATCACTAACCTCGAGTTAAAGGGGCCCTATTACACCCATTTTTACTTTCAGTAATTTAATTTCAATGGTGTAATAGAGTTTATTCATGTTAGTGAAGAATTTATTTATTTTTTTCATAATATGTATTTGTTTCACACCCCTGTATAAAACGCCTGGTAGGAGATAATTTAAGCTTTTTAGTGTTCCAGAATAGGTAAAGCAGATTTTAATAAGCTACTCTACTGTAGAGTCAGTGCAGCCCTACCAGAGCATTCTACAGCAGAGCGAGCGGGGGAGCAGAGGGAGCGTCTGGGCCCATGGCTGACTGGGGCCCACTTTTGGCCAAATCTATCTTGCTGAATTATTGTAATTGACTATGCGTATTTGTACAAATTGCTGGGTAAATAAAATGCAACTAAAGATTCCGCCGGTCCATAGAGTGCACTCACAATGCCCCCTTAACGCTACAAATTAGATAGCCCGCAACAGGCATTCTCCCTCTCACGCTACACTGTTACATTTTAAAAGTGTAACTGATGCCACCGCCGGTAGCCTATGGGTTTTCTGAAGTAGCCTTCATGCATTTATTACAGAAAATCAAGCGACTAGGCCTGTGTGCAAATTTAGAGACATTACCACGACAAGTCTCAACAAGATGTTTTTTTTGTCAGTCATTTGGCAGTCGAGAAATACTGCTCCGCGGTAGAGAATTTATCCTTTAAGGTAACAAAACATTTTTTATACGCGTCTTCAACAAATTGTAGCAAAATTTTTCAAAACATTACGTAGCACATAGCTCCCTCTAGAGATGAAATGATTGCTAATGGAGATGTTTCAGACACTTTGCAAGAAGAAGATCAAATCAGGCTAGGGTTTATACGTGATGCAGCTTACATTTACAAAATTATGGAGTGCATACCTAACATCCTTAAAAAGTCCATCTTCACCATTGGCCATCTTCCCCACCCTTCCCCTGTCTGTGATCCTGCAGAATGGCCTCCAACATCTCACTCCCACAGCCTCTACTGATCAATTCCTCCTCTGAGGGTGAGAAGACAGCCGTGGACATTGATGGTGTTACAGACAAAATCACCATAGTGCTCTATGTCATCACTGTTGTCCTGGGAACCATTGGTAACTCTGTGGTCATCTGGGTTGCTGGCATCCGCCTGCGGGCCAAAGTCACCAACGTCTGGCTAGTGAACCTGGCTATTGCTGACCTGATATTCTGCTTGACCCGTGCCATAGCTCTGGTCCAGAAAATTTTAGGTGACTGGCCATTCGGTGTCTTTCTCTGCAAGTTCAATGGCTTCTTCAAATACGCCAACATGTTCTGCAGTGTCTTCCTGCTGTCTGTCATCAGTCTGGACCGGGTGCTGTGTGTGTGGAGGCCCGTCTTCACCAAGCAGCATCGCACCGTCTGTGTTGCACGAGTCATCAGTGTGGTGGTGTGGGTGGTGGCATCAGCCTTGAGTGCACCATACTCCACCTATCGACAGGTCTTCCTGGACAAAAACTATCTCAAGTGTGGCAATGTTGGGTTAAGGTTTGTTCTTTCAAAGTACTTCATGTCCTGATTTAAGGGCTTATTTGTTAAAATAAATCAAGGATAAGTTTAAACCCTACTATCACTTCAACAAACCCAAAAGCAAATTACAGCGTAATTAATTCTTGTCTTGTTTTTCACTGTAGGGAAACTTTGGAGACACAGCCAAGCTGGCCCTTGGCATCATCCGTCTCTTGTTTGGTTTCCTGCTCCCTTTCCTGGTCATCCTGTGCTGCTCTGTGCTGGTAGCCGTAGGGATCCGCCGCACGCGTCTCAAGGGAAAATCTTGTCCTTTGAGGATGCTCATTGTCCTAGTTGTGGCCTTCTTCCTGTGCTGGGCACCCTACCATTGCCTCCGTCTAGCGAAAGAGCTTGAGAATAAGAGCAAGGCGGTCAAAGTGGGCCTGAAACTGTCCAAGGGTCTGGCTCATTTCAACAGCTGTGTCAATCCAGTGCTGTACTTCTGCATGGGCCTAAACCAAGGCTGGCTGCGGCAGTTCAGAAAAGTTGAAGAAAACGTCCATCTTAGAGTCAGCAGTGGAGCAACGAGGTCCACCTGTGTTTAGTTTCTTAAGTCATTCAATGCCTGTATTGATTTTAATATTGTTGAAATGGTTACACTGAAAAGTTTAGCACTTTACAGATTGGCAGGGTTAGGGTTAGCCACAAACATGGCTAACTGTGATGGAAAAAAAAAAAAAAAACGTCACCTCTTGGTTTGTAAAAGGACATCCTGTGTATTATTAGGTCAAATCTTTTGAGTTAAAGGTGGGGTATGTGATGCTTTCCTGGAGCACTTTTTACTATAGCCTATTGCTTAAAATGACATTCACACCTCAATTGAAAACAATTAAATACAGGAATACAGGAAAAACAACATCCAATCATTTTAAAGAACCAGCAAAAATTATTGGATGGTGATAGGCCTGTCAAACCCAACTATCGTTTGTCCCTCCCTATTCGTTCCTATACTCTGGAGGTGTGGCTTCAGGGAAAATCTGAAGACAGGGGATGCAAAGAAATGCAAGAACTACACAGAGGTCTGTGTCCCAAAAGTTGCAATAAAATTCCCCTATGCATTTAGGAAACGGACGCCAGAGTAGGATTTAAGGAACATTTTAACAAGACTAGTGAGTATTGTCTGTTATAATGACCGGTTCTAAAACATTAGGCCTATATCTTTAAAAAATAAATTTAAAAAAGTAAACAGGTTGCATTTTTATTTAGGGATTGCATGACAAACACAAGTAATATTTGACTCATTTACAGTTGTTAAGAGATGAATGTGCATTTTGAAATAATGACTTGCTCCAATCTGAATTAACTAACCCTCTCCTGACATGGCCAGTGGATTTGATGTTATGGGACACATTAAACTAGAAGAACTACATAGTTCTGTAAACAGTAAGACGTTTTTGAGGGCTACTACAACCACCACCACTTATTTCCTTCCTATACACAGTAGTCACTAATCAAATGCTGAATTACTTTGTTGATGCTCTATCACACCTTTCTAAATTGGCGACTTACTTCATTCTTGTCAATTGTTCTTTTGTGAAGATTGTTTCTCTGTCATGGACAAGCCAATGAAAAATTAAACACAAAATGCAGATCACTTCCTGTGTGTGTATACACAAGTAGCCGTCTCTCCATCAACCTCAGTGAGAGAAGAGAGAGGGTGAGTGAAAGAGAAAGAGCTCCTCCGTCCTGAGGTCAGTTAAACATGAGATGAACACACTGGACACTCTAAATCTGCAGTGCTCTTAGGTGAGTCCAGTACATTCTGGCAGGTAGGCATCATTTCACTTCAACACAATGATAAACAATAGCAATTCCAGAGTGAATCTTCTCTCGAAGCAGCTCAGCAGTGACATCTAAAGGTTCTATTACATCCTAAAACTGTCTGTTAACTGAATGGCATGTTTCAAAGTAAAGTAAAGTAAAGTAAAGTAAAATTTATTTATATAGCGCATTTATCGACCGGAAGGCCACCCAAAGCGCTTGACGGAGACAAACACAAAAGACATAGACAAAATCATAAAAGAGTCAATCAGTCATCAGTCCGTGGGTGGTAGAGGCAGGCTCCTATGAAGCAACCGGGCATGTCTTCAGAGACAGGGGGCACAGTAGGCGATGGTTCATCCGGCAGGTCAGGCAGCAACTGAAGGAAACTTTAACGTCATCAATAACGTTTCGGGAGAAAGAAAGATGTTTCAAGGAGAAAGCTGCCACATACTTATTCATAAATATTTCAGTTACAGTATATGTAGCTTAATTGTTAATCCTCTTGTGTAAGTCGCTTTGGATAAAAGCGTCTGCTAAATGCATAAATGTAAATGTAAATATATTGAGTGAATTTCTTCCACACAGTTTTGAGTGTGAGTGAGCTGTCTTCACTGAGTTGCTATTTCCTTCAAAATTTAAATTGAGGAAGCTGTCGGTCTGATATTTGTCTTTCAGAAACAACAAAGGCATTAATTGCATTCATTTCAACTTAAGTTCTGTATTCCAATAGGAATTTAAGGAGAAATAATTCAGAATCTAAAATCCTGTCAGTGACTCATAGCCTACTCCTAATTTAAATTATTATCCACAACCATAGGCCTATCAATATACTCATATCTCTCTCCATTAAGAGAACAAGGCAGAGGAAATGAGATGAAAAACCGAAATTTGGTAAGGTCTTATTTATTTCCTGAGACAAATGTAATGGGTAGCCAGCCAGCTGGTCAATAGCTGCACAGTCAGTCCATTAGTTTATTTAACCTCTCTCCAACACATTAAGAGACATGCGACTGAGACTAGCACTCTTGGATTTCGCTAGCAACTAGTTACTGGTGTTGTGAGTGTGTAGGTGCAGAGCTGGACTGAACAGGACAATGCAGTTTCCACAAAGACAAATGACAGGACGTTAGATTTTTTCTGGAGGTGGCAAGATTAACAGGTGGGCAGTATACTGTAGGTTTCAAGTGAAACCATTATACTGTGTCTTACCACTGCCACACTGCACATGGGTTGTTCTGCAGAGGAACTGACACAGCAGGCCAAGAGTGGCCATGGATGAGATGGCACATTTGCAGCTGTGAACAGGCGACACAGCTCAGACTCAGAGCAACCAGAAAATCTCCAATTCAGTGCAGTTTTGAGATGCACCTATAAGGGTACATAGAAACAAGTCCGATCTGATAAGAGTGAAAACATTTCCCTTATGAGAGTGCTGATTTTCAAAAATATCAAGAAAAAAGATGGCAGGAAGTCAAGTTTCTCAGAACAATGCAGGTCATTGAGATTTCAGGGGAGAATTAATGTTACAAGATGTTCCAAAAATTCTAGATGTCTTTGGTGTCAACAACATCTCTTAGGTTATTTAAATATCGATTCAATATGATGCACTTTCCATTTCTGTCTCCTAAACAACATTCTTTCTTCATTCTTTATTTAAAGGATAGCCAATTGAGATAGCATATTTAATTTTTGAGGGGGTCCTTACAAAAGAAAAGAAAAGGACAAATAAGAGACAGGAAGGAAAAAAAGAATACAGAAAAAAAAATTAAGACACAAAGAAACCTACTCTCACACAACCATACACACAACAACAATGCTCTCTCCATTCCTTTCAAACAACGCTGTTTTATCGAGGCCATGTTTTGACCTGTTTGCCCAAGAGAGTTTGTTCTTTAGCCTTACTTGATCTCAACTAACATTAAAAAAATCCCACAAGAGTTCATTCACTTTTTCTTTCCAATGAGGGCTTATGCATGTCCACAGGCCCTGCCATTTGATTTCATCAATCTGCCTCTCCAGATGTCTTGCACATGCTGTATGCAGCAACTCTAGGCTTCAACAGAGACAAGAAAAAGAACATGCCTGAAAAGATATCACAGTACTGGCAGCTCAACTCTTACACAGAATGTACCCAAAAGTGTTACCCAAATTGGATGACATATTGAAGAACATGAGCTAGGCTGAGAAATTAGTTTTTTTTTGCAAAGTAATTGAGTTCCCTTGTTTGTAAAGGGGAAACTTGTTTGAACACATTGAAAGAGGAAGTAATGACCAAAGTCTAGCATGTGGGATATTGATGGTAAAAAAAATCTACAGTATAAGGCAGGAGTGTCAAACTCAAATACACAGTGGGCCGAAATGCAAAAAACGGGTCCAAGTCGGGGGCCAAACATGTTCAGCATTTATTATGAACTTAATTTTAACACATACAAATCTGAAAGTTGTCTTTGGCCTACACGCGGGTAGCATAGGCAAATTAGGGCATTTTGCTGTCTGGGCATGTGCTCAACCTCCCACCTCTGCTGAAAGCCTCTATTTTCCAAGTCCACCTTTCGTTTTGCCATTTTTAAGCAAGCAAAGTAATAAAACATTTAGCACTGGACAACATGACATCACAAACAGGCTTCTGTTTAATGAATAGAGTAGGTATTTAGGCTAAAGTGGGAACCAGGGGCCTGGGCTCACAGCCTTGATTGACATGATGCCAGCGCAGTGGCGACGTATTGTGGTACTTGTAGTTTGTCAAGTACTGGTGGGCCAGTTCTAATAGAAATTAGATATTTTTGGGGGGCCAGATAAAATTTCATCACGGGCTGGATCTGGCCCCCGGGCCTTGTGTTTGACATGTGTGGTATAAGGACATTATAAGCTCAATTATGTTAAAGTGAAAGTGGACTTCATAGTAGGCTGCATGTCTGCATATACACAACTCAAACACTCAGTCAATGACATGATTATGCCCAAAGCTACCCAGTGGTGTTCAATAAATGAACCCAGAGCAACTGGGCAGATACTTAAAATACTGTTTTTGAAACACAAGGCTAATTGCATAACACTTTGTACAAAATATTATTGGGGTCTCTACATGTGAACTAGACGACTAGAGAACATAGTTGATGCACACAAGAGTTAATATGGGTGAGGTTAATTATTAAAACATGGTTTGTTTTTTAAGTGTGCTTAAAACATTGGGTTTACATGGAGCAGCTTACAGTATATTCATAAAAAATTTGGAATGCATACAGTACATAACATCCTTAAAAAGTCCATCTTCATCATTGGCCATCTTCCCCACCCTTCCCCTGTCTGTGTTCCTGCAGAATGGCCTCCAACATCTCACTCCCACAGCCTCTACTGATCAATTCCTCCTCTGGGGGTGAGAAGACAGCCGTGGACATTGATAGTGTTACAGACAAAATCACCATAGTGCTCTATGTCATCACTGTTGTCCTGGGAACCATTGGCAACTCTGTGGTCATCTGGGTTGCTGGCATCCGCCTGCGGGCCAAAGTCACCAACGTCTGGATAGTGAACCTGGCTATTGCTGACCTGATATTCTGCTTGACCCGTGCCATATCTCTGGTCCAGAAACTTTTAGGTGACTGGCCATTCGGTGTCTTTCTCTGCAAGTTCAATGGCTTCGTCAAGTACGCCAACATGTTCTGCAGTGTGTTCCTGCTGTCTGTCATCAGTCTGGACCGGGTGCTGTGTGTGTGGAGGCCCATCTTCACCAAGCAGCATCGCACCGTCTGTGTTGCACGAGTCATCAGTGTGGTGGTGTGGGTGGTGGCATCAGCCATGAGTGCGCCATACTTCATCTACTGGAGTGTCTACACGGGCAAAAACAACCTCAAGTGCGGTTTAAAGGTCGGAAGCCTGCAGATCACCCAACACCCAGAATTTACTCACTTTCTGCAGTGAACATACTTAAAAAAGCTTTTCATTTCAACAATTTTCTATTGTTATCCTGACAAGCCAAATAACATAATGTATAGGAAAGATAAGTCTTATAAGACTTTATAAGTCTCTAACATAATTTATAGTCTGGCCACAAATGATTGATTGATCAATCCAGGGGGAATCAGTGGTTTACAAACTGCAACCAGTAGGATTGTGCAACGACCAAGTTAACAACACTGATTCTAATGACTATAGATACAGATGGGCAAGTCTGATTAACGCCTACAAAATGTAAGGGTCGGGCCGATGCAAGTGAGTGAGGAAGCATTGCTGTCAATCCCAATAGATCGCCAAGCAAAACTGAATAAAATACATAAGATATGATTTGTAAGACATGATCTGTTTTCTTGCTTAGTTTTTTTTTCAAAGATTTGATCATTCCAGATACAAATGTCTCTATTGTGTCATAATTATAGGCTGGAACAACTCAAGTCTGATTAGCTCAGTTTAGCAAGCTAAAGTTAACTACATTTACAACGGTGATGAAGATGGCCAGTTAGCAAGCTAACAATAACAGTTATCAATATAAATAGTCCTCAATATTGCATTTGACAGCAATATTAACATCAGACAGTTTAAACAACATAACAAATAGCTGAAAGTGTAAAGGATGCAAGCTAGTATGTGTAAATCTTCACAACACTATCCTTCAAGAACGCGTATAACCGCTGAGTTGGAAGACAGGGCTTTTAAGCTCAGTGGTTAGAACCTTCAACTCCCATGCCATGGGTTTGCTGTAGCTGACGGGATGAGTTGAACAGTGCCAAAATCTACCAGACAGACGCTAAAACAAAGCTAAAAAAGACGTTATTTAAAACGGCAATTTGCTTACTGCACCTGCGCTGACAATCGCTGACTCAGCTATGACCATAGAGACGGAGGTAGTAAACAAAGAAGCTAACCGTCAGTCATACAGCGTTCAGGAACACGATTGGCTATTTCCACCGTAAGGCAGGACTTCCAGTTTCTCTACTCCGCCATGTTTGCGTTACAAACGGCCGTAGTGCATTTCAATGGGAGGACTTCTGAAGTGATTTGTTTCCTCCTATATAAGTGTCTCTGATAAAAGTCACTATTTGGTATTTGCTCTACCATATGTTCTCATTCCTACCAATATTGATTTACACTGGATATTTTCCTTAAAAGAATGGAAATGTCAGGCAAATGGCTTTTATTCATTCTAACTCAAGATAACATTTACGTAATTTTGAAAATTGTGTGTGTTAGCCTATCCTGTTCCACAAAACCTAACACTGTATATGTGCTCTTTTAGGGAGAGGGTGGGGATGCAGCCAAGATCCCCCTCTTAATCATCCGACTCTTGTTTGGTTTTCTGCTCCCTTTCCTGGTCATCCTGTGCTGCTCTGTGCTGGCAGCTGTAGGGATCCGCCGCACGCGACTCAAGGGAAAATCTCGTCCTTTAAGGATGCTCATTGTCCTAGTTGTGGCCTTCTTCCTGTGTTGGGCACCCTACCACTGCCTCCGGCTGGTCAAAGTGTTAGACAGGGAGAGCCATGCAATCAAAGTAAGCCTGACACTGTCTAAGGGTCTGGCTTACTTCCACAGCTGTGTCAATCCAATCTTGTACTTTTGCATGGTCCTCAACCAAGGCGGGCTGCGGCAGTTCAGAAATGTTGAAGAACACCACCTTACTGTTTCTGCCAATACTGCAACCAGCACCCCTTGTGTTCAGGTCATTCATCATAACTAAAATAATCCTGGTTGTGACGGTCGTGAAGCAACCTCACAGATAAAAAACCTCAAGAGACTGGTCTACACAAATGCGCACACAAATATTCTTGTACATTGGACTGGTGCTTTCACAAATGTGATGTTGTAAAAGAAATATGCAAGACTACTATATTATGCAACAAACATTTATTGTACTTAAGTGAGTTGACAACTTGGGTTCAAAATAGTGTTTGGCATAAAATGATTAGTTTTAGTTTTAGTATACATTTTTTGTTACAGTCTTCAATTTGGAAGCTTCTGTCCGGCAGCAAAAGGGTGCAGTATTAATTGGTTCCATGCTTAATTGGATTAGTTCATCTAGCTATTGGCCATGGGGATGACTTGGGTGGCCTTGATCAAACCACCTTTGTGTTAAATCTTTTCATGTGCTAGGATGAAATATTTTGTTGAGATTATTTGGTAAATCTGTTTATTTATATTTGAAGAATCATGTGCTCATGTCTTAGCGTCTCTTTATTCTTTTTGTGTTAATTGATTGTCAAGTTTGTAAATGGTGGCTTCATTTTGTAGAAGTGCTTGTCTAGGTCACATGTCTTTAGTCTTGACTTTTGTCTTGAATGTTTTGTCGTGAGAACACTGAGCACTGAGAGTTATTGCGCATTGCCCTCTGCGATTTAGAGGTTTGACTTTTTGACTTATGATTATATATATATATATATATATATATATATATATATATATATATATATATATATATATATATATATATATATATATATATATATATATATATTGGATTCTTATCTTCTTTCTTATCTTCTTTTTCTCTTCATAATTCTAATACCATTTTTGAAGTACTGCATATGGACACTTCTAACTTGATTCTCATTTTTCAAGCCTGAAAATAATAACATTGTCCATATTTACTCACTGACTCTGATTTTTGTGGCCAAACCTGCTCCGACTAACAGCCAGCATCCGCTCCCCTATCTTCACACTGGTACCGTATTATTTATTAATTCTCCATTCTCCACCTCAGTTAATTTATAGGGTTCTATATTTTATATATTTGTCTGGACAGATAAAGTTCCAATAATGTGCAATCATAAACATTCAGTGTAATCACAACAGTTCCTTGTCTGCTGTGCCAATTCAGCCCCCTTCACCCTTTCTGTTTCCACATCTACAAAGGACGTGTACAGTATTTCAGGAACCATATAGTTTTGAAAATACAAAATAAAGCACATATTTGTAGACAGTCAGTCACGTGTTTAGATATTAACACCTTACTGAAATCTGAATGTTGCTCAAAAGGAGAGTAAAGGAAAAAATAGTGCTATTTATGACCTGATTTGTCTTTGAAATACAAACATCTAAAAGGAAATATTTTCCTCTTGGTGGGGAAGTCATACTTTACTGCTTGCCGCCAAAGAGATCTTTCTGAGAGCAGTTTTATGTTGCATTTCCTTAAACACATTTTGCTTCTAAAAACTGAATCTTCACTTGAAATTATTTTGACTTTTAAATTAGGTTCCCTGTTTTGTTGAGTTTTGGGGTCATCTTCCTTATACAGCACACACACACACACACACACACACACACACACACACACACACACACACACACACACACGACTGGTGTCACCTGGTGGCCAAGTAATAAGTGCACACTTCCTAAGAGGCTCACACCACACTGTCAATTCTGTCAGAAAACACTGATAATAACAAAGGCAAATCAACAAAGCTCTTCAGACCTAAATTGGAAACCTTCAAGAGGCAAAATAGATGTATTTAAAATCTTTGAAGGAAGTGTAGTGAACAGATTTTTCTTGTAAATGAAAATATCAAGTACAGTTGTTTAAATGAAGCTACAAGTGAAGCTTCCTTATGTTTAATGCTGATGCTAGGTAAAAATCCCACCATGCCCATGTCAGCATGTCAGCGTTTGTAGGGCTCCCAGTTTTTTTTTTGAATAAGAAATTGGTTTCAAAGGGTTTAACATTGACAACGATTTACAAAGCTATATCTTCAAGTGAAGGGGTGGTAATCTTTATTCATTAAAAGGGGCAAAGGTGTCAAGGGACAAGGTTTCCATGGAAGTAGCAGAGGATGCATGGTAAACAGTCTCCATAGTGACAAGGACAGCTGCGCTAAATTAGTTTGACCTCATTGTTTTTTCCAGTCTCATTTTTTGGGGTTGTGTTCATTATAGTTATAGTTTCTTTGTGGACATTTTTCCTAGGAATTGTGCAAAGACGGTCTATAGCCACCCTGCCAAGGCAATTTATCCTCTGGTAAACAGGTAGCACAGCAAGGTTGACATTTTCGGTCCCCAAGACTGCTTAACAGTTGACAGACTCATTAACACTAATGTCACTGCATGTGAATTACACTATATTTGGTAAACAACCATTTACATAAAACAATAAACTATTAACTTTGATTGGGTGGTTCCGCCATTCATTCTCCGTGGTGCAGACTATAAAGTATAAAAACAAAAACAAACATACTTGATACCCGATTCTACATGATGTTAAACTTGTCTGAACAAATTTGTTATGTCTGTCTGCACAACAAATCTGTGGTCCAGATAAGGCACAGTGATAAGCTGAGGTGTAAAACAAGTCCAATCTGGTCCAAGATGTCAGTGTACATGTCAGAAGTTCTTTATAAATTGGAAGAATGTACTATAGCTCAAAGGGATACTTGCTGCTGTTTGTTTGGTTCAACTTCCCATTTTTGTCACAGGTAGGAACATGGATTGTTCCCTAAATGCACTTTTTTTCTGGTCTTCTCTAACCTAAGGGGATTTCAAAAGACATTTTCCTCCATGCCAAGTTTTGGTGTCACACACAAAAGATGGAAAGGAGGAACTTGGTGGCATGTGAAGTGAAACCACTTCTCATAAAAGAAGTGTGTTTACTTTTTGCATACAACAACAATACATAAACTAGACAATAAATTCCATTCAATTCATTCAATTGAATTGAATAAACAATAAACATCACGCATTATTGTACACATAGTGAATAGTTTTTAAACAATCCGACAATTTGTGATGCAAGTAGCTTGCACCACACCTTCCTAATGCACAATCAAAAAAGCTTGGAAAATTTTTTTTTCAGTCTGTGGTCAGACTGTCATGATGAATTTGTACTTGTGTTACACAGTATAAATGTAATGATTCACTTTCGCTCAATGATTTCAGGTTACATTTTTTCATTTTCTAAAACACATTCAAAGCACAAGAATTGATCAATTAGCTTTTATTTATCCATTTAATTCATAATTCCAGGTGAGCGTGGGAGCATCACACTCCCGTTGAAGTGTCAGTTTGACTATACCAAAATCTCTTACAGTCTCAAAACAATAGAAGAAAATCAACTGTGTAATACCAGAACATTTTCACAACTGCACAGTTTAAAAGCATTGATCTTATAAAACAAACTCTTTGTCTTTAGGCTAAATCAAAACAAGTTTACTTTTTAATTTGAAAACCCCAAAACATTTGGCCACTAAATGCTCTTTGGATGTAAATGCAATGCCTGTGAAGCAGCCGGGTCTGTAATCTGAGCCTCTGTAAGTCCACGTTGAGGACTATGCACTGATGGAGCCTACTGTTCAATGTGTTTGTGTTCTCAGTCCTTCTCCCTTTTGCTCAAACAGTGACAAGGCAAAGTCACTCGCCTCAATGGCCACCACCTCTAGCAAACATCAGACAGTTTTGTGTGCTAAAGTGACTAAATGAAGGAGTAGTAGGCCACCCAAGTCCCAGGGCTTAAGCAAATTAAAGCATGAGCAAACAAACACAATGAGCCTTCACAAATAATATAACTCATCACTCAAGGAGTCTCTATTTACAAATGAGTATAAACTTATATAAAACTAAAGAACAACTAAAAAAGCAAGTGGGTTTAGGATAGAGGTTTAAAACAATAGTGCAGTACTCAAATTATTTATCAGTCAATGTAGGATGCAGCAAATATTGTAGACATTTAAATTAGGTGAAGTAGAAAATAATATAAATTTAAAAAATATACAAAAAAATGTAACTTGAAATGTTTTTGTCATTTGTTGTGACTGTAATTGGTCCCAAAGGCAACAACTTTTTTCAATCCCTGATGGGGATGGATAGACCCGGTAGTATAGTTTCGGTTAGATATTTGGGTTTCGTCCTCAGTGTTTTTTTTCCTGGTCAGGATTTTCCTAAACAAATTTATGTAAAACTTGCCACTCCAGTCTAATAGTAGCCTGGGTTTAAACAAAGTACATTGACATATGAAAGTAAAGATTAATTTTCTCAACAATTACTTTAACCTTTTCATTTCCCTTTAGTTAGAAATGCTGCATATGTGCTAAATAAAAATAACAAAGTTGCATTTTAACAGCATGAATAAAATCAATAAAAAAAAATAATATTTTACCTCAGAACATCATGCTATAACTCCTCCAAAAGCGCAAAAGTAATTGAAAAAAACAGTGCAAAAACACAGGGAAAAGAAACAGACGCAAGATTCTTTTTTGCTGTTGTTTTCTACACATAATCCCTCATGTTGTATCCAGTTCCACTGGTTGACTTGGGGGCAGTGTAACCCATCTTGGGGGGCTTGTACCTGGTCTCTTTAGGAGGACAGGTGCAGCAGAGCATTGCCCCACCAAAAAGCAGAAGCGCGGCTGCGGCCCAGCCGATGTACAGAGCAGCGCCCAGCTCCCAGCGTTGAGCTTGCGGCACCAGAGGGTTGTAGAAGTCTCTGATGGTGACGTTGGCTGACCACGACACAGGGATGAGCACCAGAATTCCAGCCAGGATGAACATGATGCCAGAGACAATCATGGTCTTGGCCTTGGCGGCTTCTTCCTCAATGCAGTTGGTGCACTTGGCACCCATGATGGAAATGAGGAGGCCAAGCACACCAAGGATGATGGAGATGATCGTCATGGCGCGGGCCGCCTGCAGGTCTGAGCCCAAGGCCAGCATGGAGTCGTAGATTTTACACTGCATCTGACCAGTGCTCTGGACCACGCAGTTCATCCACAGGCCCTGCCACATGGTCTGTGCAGTCACAATGTTGGCCCCAACGAATGCCGAGACCTTCCACATAGGCAGGGCGCAGGACACGATGGCTATGATCCATCCGATGACTCCCAGGGCAATGCCTCCAATCTCTAATCCCATGGACATGATGCCTTCCCAGCTGTGATGCAGATACAAACTCCAGAAAATGTTTGACTGTCCAACAAGAGATGCTGGTAGAGTAAATGTCTTAGCAGGAGAACAGGCAGTTCAGTGGCTGCTGCAGAGGTAGGCAACCTGTCCTAAGGGTGTGGTGATGCTCGTAGCGAGGAGGAAAACAACTGACTCTTATATCCCTTGGATACGATGGCAGGAGGCTGTCTTTGACATCACAAAGGGGGAGGGAGGAAAAGCAAACTGATGTCATCTCTCTATGTAAACGGCACTGGCTAGCAGGCGGGAGCACCAGGGGAGACTGACACACACACACACACACACACACACACACACACACACACACACACACACACACACATACACTCAAAGAGGGATCACTGATGTGTAGAGTTTCACCTGTTATATGACCTGCAAAATGCCTTGGAGTCTATTGTTGTCTTTGGGTAGTTACGGCAAAGGTTAATACAGAAGGATATCTTCCCATGCAATCTGCCCCCAATGCAATCTCTTTTTTTACATCACATTTTTATAACAGTGCCCTAAACTCATGCAAGTACATTTGGATTTGTTTGCATGGCAAAATATACCGATTAGCATTTATGATAATTTCTCTATATTAAGTTGGATATGGGTTCAAATCAAAGAATCTAGAGAGCTCTGCTCGAGAATCTTTGGTGCAAATGCTTCATAATTCTCCCTATTAAGCTACATTTTAGTTTGGCCCTAAAAGACATATAGTTTAGCAACCCAATCCTGTACATCAAGGAGCTGTTCTAGGGTCTGGCACAACATGATTTGCAGTGTGGGCAGGTTAAAGAGTTGTCTGTTAAGTTGCCTGCGCTACAACCAATCAGAGCAATGAAAAGGTTACGTAGTCAAAGTGACGGAAAAGTCCATAATGGAGTGCAAAGCTAATTTTATGTGTAGTGCATTTATCAACCAAAAGGCCACTCAAAGCGCTGAAGATGTAGACAACACAAAAGATGTAGATAGGGCTGTGATGGTTGAGGGTGTAGTTCCAGAGGGTATCCATCTCTGGAATCCAATCCCAGGGTTTGATTAGCCAAATACCATTTCGATTTTCAGCTTTGCAAAACAACGACAATTGAGTAAACTCACCCTGGTCGCAAATTCTATTTGCTGCCACAAGGAGCATCTAGGCTAACAAAAATAAGTTGTTAAACAAAAACTTACATAGGATACATTTTCTAACAGTGTCCAGAAAACAGAGTTGTGTAAAGTACTGGAGTAGAGGAGTGGAGTAGAAGTAAAAGTACCATATCAAAACAGTGACTTGAGTAGAAGTTGAAGTGGACTTTAAAAACCATACTTAAGTGGAAGTACTAAAATATTCAAAATGTTTTGTACTTGAGTATTGCAAGTAGAAGTATTGTAAAAATTTCTACTCAAGTACTGAAAGTAAAAATAGAAGTACTGTGTATATTATAGATACACACTCTCAGCTGGGCCATCGTGCATGACAGTCAGGCTGCTCTGTGGTTTCCAACCTCATGACATCCTGTTTTCTCACACTTTGATTGGCATCTCTAAGTGGAGAAACACCAATGAGAGAAACAGATGAATAAACCAGATAAGGAGCCATGCTCTGGTCTGAGTGTGTGTGATTGTCTGTGTGTGTGTGTGTGTGTGTGTGTGTGTGTGTGTGTGTGTGTGTGTATACAGTATATATATATGAGGGTGTGTTTGTGTGTTTGTGTGTGTTCATATCCATGAGAGAGCCCAACTCTACTTAGGGGGCTCAAAATTATTTTCTGATATTTTATTTTCCTGTTGTGGTTTTTATTTTACCCTTTTATCTTTATTACCTCCGCCAAGGAAGTTATGTTTTGCTTGGCGTGTGTGTGTGTGTCTATCTGTCTGTCTGTGTACAACATAACTCGAAAAGTACTGCATGGATTTGGATGAAATTGTGTGTGTACTGGGACGAGGAAGAACTGATTCGATTTTGGTGGCGATCGGTGACCCAGAACACCATCTGTGACCACATTGTCTTGGCGGAGGTCTGCGCTCTCTTAGCACTTTTCTAGTTAGTTTTGTCTTTATTTATTTATTTTTTATTTTTAACCACAGGTTGTTTTATTTTAAATTGTGATAGGCCTTTATAAATAATCATGACTACCGTATGACTTAAATCTTACTCACTAGAACTAATCGCCAGGGCTAGTTTGCCTCTATATTTACACTTCTCACTGGTCAGCCCAACACTCTATTAAAATCCAAGTGACCAAAAGTGGCATAGATATCATACTAAATATCTAAGACCGGGTACAATCTAATACATAACTCTAGTATGTATAATGCAATACTAACAAGTTTTAAAGCTGACTCTCTCTCTCTCTTTCAATGGAAAACAGAGCAGCTGTTCCGTAAAAAAGCACTGTGCACTTCCCTATAGATGAGAGCGCTAGATCAAGAGTTCTTCTCTGATCAGACAATTAGTTTCAGTGGCATTTAGGCCTTCCGTATTTTTGTATCCGCTCTCAGCAGGAGGTTCCGGAGCTCTGACTGACTTTACTCCATATCTAAATCCAATGCAAATACAGACAATGGGAACGGGAATGGCAGGTTACAGTAACAGAGAACTGTTTGGCAAGTGATAGTATGTGGTACTCAAAACATGCATCATATTCACTGAGAAAACATGCAAGCTGTATTTTGAAATTAATTTTTTTCCCTAAAATGTTTTTCTAAATAGGTCTTTCTGTATTATTATAAGTTATTAACAGTGTGGCATTTCCAGAAACAAGGCCACCACCATTAGCAGGTAATTCTGCTGCCTCAAAACACAAAGGTTGCCCTTCCTCCAACAAAATTTAATGAACAAATCCCACAATATCTAATGTGTGACTGTAAATCTGTAATAGATACACCAGATAGCTCAATGGTGTTTTTTGCCCAAACGGAACCTTAGAGGCAGCGCAGCCTAAAAGGCACTACCCTTACCCTATTCCTAACCCTAACCCCCTCAACCCTTATTCTAACCCTAAACTGAGTGGAGTAGTGCCTTGAAGCCAGCACTGCCTGGAAGGCACCATTGAGGGCAAAAAACACCAAAGGCCACACCGCTCAGATACATGCTAAGAATTCCACTGGCTGACTCATGCAGGGGAATGCCACTGGTGAGGATGATTCCCCAGGACAAAATGCACCTGCATTCAATTCCACTGACTCCTCACTTGTGGAATTGTCGGTTTCATCATAACCCCATTTGGTACGATGAATGAAATGTGCTTGACCCTTGTCACATCTCTATTCCAGATTGTATGCCCCCTAAACACAGAAGCTGAACTACTCACTCAAGCCCTTTAGGAACAACTGACAGCCCTCTGGCCCCAAACAGAAATGTCTGAGCCAAGCCAGTGACGTGCCTTTTGCCGATACCCACTTCATTACTGCATGAGTGTGTGTGGTTTCATCGATAAGCTACAATTTTTGTATTTTGTTACCTGAGGATGTAGGTGTTAACACTACTTCAAAGAGTGTTATCTTGTGTTCAGCAATCTCCTGTTTATCTTTCTTGTGATTGTGTATGTGTAGTTTGTTATATTCTTTGATTACATTTTTATCTTTTGTTTGGCTAGTATTTATCTGTTAATACTTCACATAGTAATACTAGCTCTGATAAAGGTGCTATCTAAACAAGTTATTCTTTTTATCTCTGTTATTACATGAAACAGTGAAGATTGACATATTGAGACTGGAAGAAGCACATACCAACTAGATGCTAATAAATCTAGCTCATGTAATCTAATAAAATCTTGTTCATGTACATCTAACATGTTTTTTTTTTTCAGGCAAAGTCGGCCACAAATACAAAGATATTTCAGTAAAATTAGACAGAAACTCTCTCGAGTGTCAAGTTACTCTAAGATCTCTAACTGCACTGTGGCCTTAGTGAATTTGTTCCTGTTCAGTTGTATGTCATGATAACTGTACCTGCTAGAACTGAAAAAGGTAAAAATATGATATCTATGTAATGAACCAAAAGCAATCAAGTTGATTTGGAGACTGAAGACTTCATGACCTTCACTTACAGTATCTCAATT
Source organism: Sardinella longiceps (assembly GCA_027497455.2). Taxonomy (NCBI): domain Eukaryota; kingdom Metazoa; phylum Chordata; class Actinopteri; order Clupeiformes; family Clupeidae; genus Sardinella; species Sardinella longiceps. Next base: position 24,198,325 of record JAODXP020000020.1, read on the forward strand.
TATCTCATAATAATTTGACTCTAAAAAAAGGGTATAAGTCACAAATAATAATAATTGAATAAAAATAATATGACAAAAGCCAAAGGCAAATATTGCATACACTTCTCTGAAAAAAGCCTTTGGAATAAAAGACATATGGACATCCTTTGTTGTCCACCTGGCAGATTATTTGTGCTGTGTGACGAAACCCAAGGGAAGAGAAATGTCCCACCCCCCTTGTTAGCCACAGGAAGAAACTGGGAAACCAGCCGAGCCGGTTAGATGACGGGGTTTGTGTGTCAGGCCCCACCCTGCTCAAACGTTCACCCCTGGGACCTCTCCTTATACTCTCCAAGCGACAGTTGACAAAGAGAGAGAAGGAGAGAGAGCAGCTTCATCACACACAGCAACATCTTAAAGGATATCTTCTTGATTCGACTTGTTTTCTTACACACACACAGAGAGAAAATGGTGTCTGCCGGGTTTCAGATCCTTGGCGCCGCTCTTGGCGTGATCGGCTGGATTGGTGCTATCGTGGTGTGCGCCTTGCCCATGTGGAGAGTCACAGCCTTTATCGGCAGCAACATTGTCACATCACAGACGAGCTGGGAGGGAATCTGGATGAACTGCGTGGTCCAGAGCACGGGCCAGATGCAGTGTAAGGTCTACGACTCCATGCTGGCGCTGTCTCAGGACCTGCAGGCCGCCCGTGCCCTCTGCATCATCTCCATCATCGTGGGCATCTTCGGCATCCTGCTGTCAGTGGCTGGGGGCAAGTGCACCAACTGCGTGGAGGACGAGAAGGCCAAGGCTAAGGTGGGTGTCGCTGCCGGTGTGGTCTTCATCATCGCTGGGGTGCTGCTGCTGATTCCCGTCTGCTGGACGGCCCATACCATCATCCGGGACTTCTACAACCCGATGGTGGTCCAGGCCCAGAAGCGCGAGCTGGGGGCTGCGCTCTACATCGGCTGGGGGGCTGCCGCCCTCATGCTTATCGGAGGGGGAATGCTGTGCTGCAACTGCCCTAAGAACGACGACGACTCCGGCTACACTGCCAAGTACTCCGCCGCACGGTCCCAGGCCTCAGCACCCTCCAATAAGGACTATGTGTGATCAGTGTCTCTGAGAGAGCAATGGCTTTTTCCTCAAAGAGGTCGTTTTTGTTTTTTGGGACAGTCTCATTGGCCTCCACTCCCAACTTTTTGTTACAATAAGATTTACATGTGGACATGTGTTTGTGATGACTCTGGAGGTGAAGTATCACTTACGCAACATCAAGGATTGGCAAGAATGGAAAGGAAGTACTGCCTGGAAAACAAAGTACATTAAAATACCGCAAGCAAACTAGAACATTTGCTTCATTAAGTATCATTTGTTAAGCTTAGATGATGTTCAGATAGCTGTGTTGTCAACTCTGTTTCACTGTTTTTTGTTTCGATGAAGGAAGCAGCATTGATAATTAAATATTAAACACTCAGTATGATTTAGTCAGTTCTACTATGTTCCACTATGGGATCTCTGTGTTTACAGTGTGAGGAGACCTAATGCAAGTCCACTTAACCTCCATTTAGCTGTGCTGTGTAACCAACACTTATAACGTGTAACATTCTTAATCAAAGTTCTGTGAAAGTGTGTAAATATATGTTATATTCTTTTTTAATCCTTGAAAATATTTTTACACAGTTCATGTTTTGACAGTTCATTCATGTGACAATGGAACTTTGTTAATAAATATTTCATTGGAACTCATTGGTTTGATTTAAAAAAAATTCTTTGGTAATTCCAAGAGCACCATAACCATCACATTCTTTAAATAGCATTGGGTAGCAGTCAAGCCTGAAACAGGTTCTGGTTTAAGGGCAGCTGGAAAGAATAGGCTTTTGTACACAAACACACAAATAAGAGTGTTCAAAAAGTGCTCATCCTATGTATTCCATCATGGTAGCTATTTCTCTAAACAAATTGAAGGCAGTAGAGTAGGATATTTTAAAACGACCGGTGTAAATCATCTTTTCAAGACCTTACCCAAGAAAGCTGCAGGGCAAATGCACTAAGCTCATATGGAATGAAGTAGTAAGGCCCACAAGGCAGCAGGTTCAACTGATTTTAGAAGAGAGTTGTTCTTGCTTTTCTAAAATCTGTGCAACCTTTGGACCCATTGGGCTTTATTTATATACCTTACCCAGTTCTCTTAAAGAAAGGAAGACAAAGCAATACAAAATGTGATGATTTTTACATATCTCAGATTTGCCGCCTCTGACAGCTAAATAGACATTTCTTTAAACTAGCTTTTGGTAAGCCATGCACATCTTTTGACTATGTTTAACTGTGTTGTGTTTTATACAATGTTTTCTGTGCTATTGTTAGTGTTTAATAATCCTGCCACAATGAAGTACTTTGTGACTATTCTGTCTGTGAGATACACATAAATAAATATTACTTATAACAATTCTCTGGACAAGAGATATAGAACAGGTATGTGTGCAGTAATATAGAATAAAATGTAGTCATAGTGTAGTGTTTGAAGTTATAATAAAATCTAATGATTCAGCCAATCATAAGAGTGCTGGATCTATCAGTTTTGGATCATTATTGAGGGCCTCAGTATAGGCTTACATCTTGTCCGCCCAGATTTCTCGATATCTGCGCTCCTTTTAATTATGAGGGGAAAGTAGCCCAAGAAAACAAAAACAGAGCAATTTGCGTACTTGTGTCTGTGTCTTTGTGTACTGTAATTTAAGTGGAAAAAATACTTCCTTGTTTACTTTCATCAGTTCCAAAATGCAAGTTGGACACAGTTGGACACCTTCACATCCCAAGTTCCTCACATACAATCAGTCCTCTGTCAGTCACACTGATTGACATCATTAATCAAAAGGTCTACCATTGATATATTCATACTTCAGCTTCTATGAGGTCTTTATGGTTTATTTAAGGCTTTGTTAAAGTTTATTTTGGGGTCTTATTATTACTTCTAATAAGACTGCACTGATGAGAGCAACAGGAAATGAGTTGGACAGAGACTGGGAGGGGTCAGAAAATGACCTTGGGTGGTTGTTGACCACACGTCTCCAGGATTATGGTGTGGACAACTAGTGCCACAGTGTCCACACCAAGTTTCACTAGGTCGGTGGGGGAGACTGGAGGACTCTAAGGATATGGTGTCAGCTCTCAGAGAGCTCCACAGAGAACAGAGGGCTTTAATATCACGTTTCAGCTTTCCTTCGGGGTCTGGGAACAAAGAATCATAAGGACCACACCCACCGGCTTGATCTATAAAACCAGATCCTGCCGCTCAGGTGAACCCTTTGCACCATCAACCTCATGCAGTGATGATCTGTGGCTTTCGCTGATAGACCCAGTGAACGCTCAGGAGGCACAGGAAACACACACCACCATGGCGTCACAGGGGCTCCAGATCTTGGGCGTAATGCTGGCTATGATCGGCTGGCTGGGCAGCATCATCACCTGCGCATTGCCCATGTGGCGCGTGACAGCGTTTGTTGGGGCCAACATCGTGACAGCGCAGGTAATCTGGGAGGGCCTGTGGATGAACTGCGTGGTCCAGAGCACGGGCCAGATGCAGTGCAAGGTCTACGACTCCATGCTGGCGCTGCCACAGGACCTGCAGGCGGCACGCGCCATGGTCATCATCTCCATCATCGTGGGCATCTTCGGCGTGCTCATGGCCATTGTGGGCGGCAAGTGCACCAACTGCCTTGAGGACCCGAGTGCCAAGGCAAAGGCCTGCATCGTTTCTGGGGTGATCTTCATCATCGCCGCTGTTCTGATCCTGGTACCCGTGTCTTGGTCGGCCAACACGCTCATCCGTGACTTCTACAATCCGCTGGTGACGGCAGCACAGCGTCGGGAGTTGGGTGCAGCGCTCTACATCGGCTGGGGCACCTCGGGGCTCCTGCTACTGGGAGGGGGGCTCCTCTGCTGGAACTGCCCCCCCAGGGAGCACCACCCCTACGGTGGGGCCCAATACGCCCCCGCCAGGTCCAAAGGCTCTGGGGATTACGTGTGAGAGGTGCTCGCCTGCAATTGCTGGTGACTGATGGCACCAGGGGTGCAGTGGACTGTGAGAAGAAGCAACTGTTTTGTTTGGATTTAACTGATTAATCAATGCAGTTGTAAAAATGTGACCCCTTTTCATTCCTGTTTATTACTGTTGTGTGTGTCAATGCTTAAAGTTTGTCTGCCATTTGAATAGTTTTAAATGACAATCATCAAAATAAAAGCACTTTTGTCAAGAAGAGAAAAGTCATTGGTTATTGCTTAGTGGTCACTGAAGTGTGACAAAATTCTGACAAAAAAACCTGTCTGTCCAAGAGTGCCTCAACTGGCTTTGTTTTCTCTTAAACCAACGTGGGCTGAGTTAAGATTTCATCTTCAGTTTCATGTAACTTGATCCGTCTTGTAACTTTACATCCAGGTTCTAGGAAATGTATCACAAATATGGATGGATGGAAATATTCTTTTCCTCTGTTATCATGGCAGATGGCTCATAGTTATATGGATACAATATAAATACGTAAGGACATTACTTGAGCACTTAAATCTTGCTGAAATTCTATCAACACTGAAAAAACACCATTCACCATCACCAGTGACTCATGAAAGAGGATCCATCATAGGACTATTGTGCAGCAGTTTCGAGGGGGATAATAGATCTTTCTCACACACACTCAAAGGTGATAACTCTCTATTAATGAACCTAATGGTTCATGATGACAGTAATTAAGTTAATTTTCATTTCATTTGTACTGTTAACTAACAAATGCAAGCAATCATTAGAATCGTTAAGAAATAAATTAGATCACAGGTGAATTTACAAGCAAGCAATTGTTGTGATTGTTATGGCCAAATTACTGAATTCTAAAACAATTGTTGTGAGTTCTTTTAAAAAGACAGAGTAAGAATTCAATGTAAAGAGTATGAATTAAACGCATCATCAATGCAAGTAGCCACTTTGAGGGACTCTAAGCTCAAGTTCTTTTGTTGTATGGTCAATTCCAGTGTCCATCATTTCTTCAAGTGATAAAAAGACAGACAGTAATGCAATCAAATTCAATCAATTTGTTCAACACCAGGACAATAGCTAGTGTACTCCAGACTTTGACCCCAGACACCAGAGTGAAATCTCAAACCCAAAGCACAATCTGTGGTTGGGTGAGAAAAAGTTCTCAGACAAGACAACAGGGCTTCAGTGCATTCCTTAGGGTTGAGGGGCCACTGTTCCTACACCTGACTGACCACAGACAGGAAGCTTTTAAGTTTTTTTCTGGCTCATAAAACTCCTAAACCAACAACAGTAAAGTACCAACAGTGCACCAAGACGAGGGTGTGTTTGCAGCATCTCCTGATGACCCCTGACACCTGGGCTCAGGTGACGCATCTCCAGGCTCAGGGGCTAAATTACTATTGTTCCTGCCTTTCTTTGTTCTCGGCAGCTCAGCAGGTGACTTGCCACCTGTGCACCCCCTTCTGTTAATGGGCAGCTCTACTGCAGCAACCCAGAGGGGAAATGAACACACAGACTGGAATCACATATCAGACAATAATAACAATAAGTGTAAATCTGTCCTTTTAAACATTTATCTCCACTAGATTGTACAAATCACACAATTTGTTTAGGATAAAACAACACATCCTCTAAGACTGCATAGTGCTGATGTGAAAACTCACACACCTGCTGAAAGTATCCAAACATGACCCATTTCCTCGACAAGGGGGAGGGGATGAGACTAAACTGATGCAGGTGTAATACACCTGCTGCAGGTAAGCCTGGGTCTAGCCCTCCCCCTCTCTTCTCCTCTCCTCACAGAGTAGAACAAATAATCCAGTCAAACTGGATTGCAACCTGAGTGCCAACAAAGAAATCTCCTCCCCCTCTTTAGCCTCTCTCTCTCTCTCTTTCTTTCCTTTTCTCTATCCCTCTCTCTTGCACACCCACACACAAACTACCCGACACACACTATTCGTTCCTCTCTATCTACACACAAACTCAAAAAACATTCGCTTTCTCTCTCACTCGTTCACTTCACTTCACAAGACCTGCTGCAGAAGCAAGCAAGTTAGTCGTCAAACTCTGTCAATAACTGGGCTCTTCACCATGACTGAATGAATCCGTTTCTTCTCTTTTCTCCGGAATTTTCTCAAACATCGTCCCGAGCGCCGCAGCGAGAGCAGGATGGGCCGGCAGCTGCTGGCTGTGTGCCTGGCGCTCATCGGTTTCATGGGCACCATCTTGATCTGTGCGCTGCCCATGTGGAAGGTGACGGCGTTCGTGGGCGCCAACATCGTCACGTCGCAGGTGTTCTGGGAGGGCCTGTGGATGAACTGCGTGCTCCAGAGCACGGGCCAAATGCAGTGCAAGGCCTACGACTCCATCCTGGCCCTGCCGCAGGACCTCCAGGCGTCGCGGGCCCTCGTCTGCGTCTCCATCGCCGTGGCCGTGGTGGCCATATGCCTGAGTGTGCTCGGGGCCCGCTGCACCAACTTCTACAGGGACGACAGGGTCACCAAGGCCCAGCTGGGGCTCTCGGCGGGCATCGTGTTCATGGTGGCGGGGGTGCTGTGCATCATACCCGTGAGCTGGTCAGCGTACACCATCATCACAGGCTTCTATAACCCCCTGCCCACGGAGGAGAGGCGGGGGGAGTTGGGGGCCTCCATGTATGTGGGCTGGGTGTCTGGCGCCCTCCTCTTCATAGGGGGCGCAATACTCTGCAGCACTTACTCACACAGATGCTGCTGAGAAGCTACTAACTGCTGTGATTGCACAATGAACTGCATCTCCATTTGAAGGTCTTAAATCTAAATATCTCAAATGGGTTTGTGTGTGTCATTAGTGACACAGTCTGTGGGTCAGTGGTGACAATGCCAATGCTGAGACCAGCGATGTGTTTACTTTACCATGTGGCTTGACCATGTGCCTGTGGAATTTTGTCATTTTGTTTTTACTAAACTTCAGAAAATATATCCGCTTTGACACACATACTCCTCTCATTCACTCAGCATAAGACCTGCTCCACAACTATATATAGCTGATCAAATTCAGTCCATGATGGGAGTCTAATACACACCACGAGAGCTAAAAGTATTTGACTGTTTTATCCTCATCCTCTGCTAGAGCCGAAGGTGCAGACTGGTCCTGGGCTTTTCCCTGGCACTCATAGGCACTAGTCAGATCTGGGACTGCCCATGTGGAAGGTGTCAGCATTTAGAGGGGCCAACATTACTCGACAGTAGTTTAACTACAGAGCACCTATATGAGGACACTTCATGTGAATGAGTAACAAGATGCATGAGGTGTGAAGTAACCCTTTTACTGTAGATGTTTATTAATGCTTTCTTGTAGCATTACTTTATCTGTGCAATTTCATAACACACCATCTGGTTACAGCTGTTCTGGCTTCTGCCTGTTATGCTAGTAAGATGTAATAACAATTATTTACTATAACTGAGCTTGGCGATTTAGACTTGAGAGCCTTACATTTTATATCTGGCCACCAAATGCCTATGGTGGTCAATTTTTTTTTTACATTAACCTTTTGACTGTAAAGAAATGAAGGAACCGTAAGAATGTATACATTTTGTCATTATGTTAGAAGGAATTTTCTGCGATTACTGTGATGCCAATGTGTAACGACAATATGATATTTAGCTTTAGACTGAGGATGTCAGACAAAACAGAAACAGTTAATAAGAATTCCTTTTAAAAATGTTTCAGATTTTGTTTACTGCTTTACTGTGAGCCACTGTATTATGCTGCAATAGGATATGCACTGTAACCTAGACAAAGCTAATTGTAAGTGCTTTTTGCTTATATTCCATTTTGTATTAACTATTTAGTTCAGTAAATTGTAATGCTTTTCCGGTGTGTTATTAAATATAAGTCAAATTTCTATTTGCACATTAATAATTACATTGTAGACACATAAAACAAAACCGTGTTAGTGATGCACCATTTGGTAATGCATTGTGACACTAACTCTCTAATTACTTTTGAATCATCAGGAAAAGGGCAGTTTGGATGGTGCTTGGCTGCCAAGGCAGCTACTTTTAAAACTAAACTTTTGTAGAGGATGAGGAGAGATGATTGACAGTACATCATGGCTAATTATGGCATACTGTACTACAAACCTCCTGACATACATTTGGCTGGTACATATTAGGTAGGTAAACCTTAAGTTAGGAAGTATGCATTAGTCAATAGAATGTTTTCTGTTCACATAATATCCCCACCCCCACCCGCCCCCGCCCCCCTATACACCGTGTGATGGATGTGGCTGACCACACCTCTAGGTGCTACGTAGACGTACATGCCAGACAGGAACAGCATTACTGGACTGGTTACAAAAAAGTCCCTCCAAGGCCCTTATCTGTCTTTCACTCTCTAGACAACCTGCTACAAGGGGTGAAAAAATAAGGTTGGAGCAATCGGCAGAATGGATTTGGTTTTGCCCTTCCTCACTCTAATGTTTCTGATGTATCTGCTATGGTGGAGCAGGATGGGCAGAGGACTCACAGCCTTCCTGTTGTCTCTCACTGGTCTTCTGGGCCTCATACTGATCTGTATGATGCCCATATGGAAGGTGACATCATTTCCTGCAGGCAATACTCTCTGGGAAGGCCTATGGATGAGGTGTGAGCTGTCTAACACCGGTGACAGACTTTGTATGGAATATGACTCCTTCCTGGTTCTGCCCCAGGAACTGCAAGCAGCACAGACCCCAGTGTGCATGTCCATCGCTGTGGGATTGATGGCTGTATCGATGAGCATGCTCTTGGCCCGGCGCACCTTCTACATGGATGACCGGTTGACCACAGCTCGAGTGGGCCTTTCTTCAGGGCTCATGTTCACCTTAGCTGGGGTGGTGTGCTTTGTGTCTGTGAGCCAGGTAGCTTATAGCATCACCACGGGCTCCCACCGCCCCTGGGCCAGAGAGCAGAGGAGAGGGGTGCTGGGAGACTGCATCTACATGGGCTGGATGTCAGGGCTCCTCCTCCTAGTGGGGGGATGGATGACCTGCCGCACATATCGCTTCTCAGAATTAACTGCCAAGATGGAATAAGACTTGAACATTTCGGTTTACATTTTGGATAGCCTATAACAGTTATCAGAGTTTCAGATTGATGAGCTTTATTAGCTCACATACTACTTAATCAAGATTCTTGAGGCTAGAGGTGACTACATTTTTTTCACACTTTATTGGTGTCCATGAACTTGTTGGCTTGCATCGTCACATCATAGCCCTTCCATAAACTGCAGGCCATGCATTTCTTATCTAATTAGAAACAGTGCCTGAACATGGGCTCCAACACAGGCTGCGCTGCCCATTATGGGAGCACTGTTGCCCATTAGATAAGAGGTTTCACCACCCCAGACAGGCGGTTTTGGTAGATGGACCAGCCCATCTGGCATTATATTAGCCAGATTTTCCACATAACCAGTTCAACTTTGGTCACTTTCTAACTGTCAAGTATACCCAAAACTTGTTCCCCTTTCTCTTTCACTCCTGATAAGACTAGCTGCTCAACTAAACAGTTGGTCATACTTGGAGTTTGCATTAACAAGCAGTATGATCTTCATTTTTTCTCTCTTTTTTACTGCCATTTTCATTTTCATTTTATTCAACTGGACCAGGATAGGCCAGCAGCTCCTGGCCCTCACGCTGGCGGTCATTGGCTTAGCAGGCACTGCCATGACCTTATTTCTGCCCATGTGGACTTTGAAGACATCTTACGTGGATGATGTTGCAAAATCCATCACCCTGAGCGGCAGCCTGTGGAATGAGTGTGAAGTGTTAGAAGACACCGTGTGGAAACCATGTGAAAAGCATGAGTCTCTCCTGGATCTTGATGAGGACCTCCAGATGGTGAGAAGCCTGGTCTGCCTCTCCATGGGTATTGGTTTAATAGCTGTTGCCCAGAGTAGAAAACAGTTTGAAAGCTGGACATGTGGCTCTGAGACTATGACTATGCAGGTGACTAACAGCATGATAAGCATCGGTGCAGGGATCATGTTCATGGTGGCTGGGTTGCTATGCATTGTGTCCATGATCTGGGCAACTACCATCATCCTCAAAAGCTTCCTTAACTCCCAGTCCCAGGGCATGGCAGAGTGGCAACCACAGTTTGAGAACTCCATCAGTATGGGATGGGTGTCTGGGTTACTCCTCTTTGTTGGTGGAGGGTTAACCTGCAGCACTGGCTTGCGAAGATGCTGCTAAAACCCCCTACTAAGCAATGAGTTAGATCTATGCTTAAAATGATTGAATTCTACTAATAAGATATTTTTTTTATTTTTGCTATTCATTTTTGGCTTTTGGTATATGAATTGCACTACATGGCATGGGTACAGCAGAGACACCAAATTAGATATACCGGTAGACGGGTATTATCTTTGTCACCTACAAAATTATTTGTGCTTAAATGTTGACAATAGATTTTAAAATTTTAGCCAAACATTTTGCCTTTTATGTAGTGTTTTTTGTATTGTCACTTTGGAGAAAAGCATTTTTCAAGAATTAATGAACATCAAGTGTCAGCAGCTCTCTCTCTCTCTCTCTCTATTTTATTATTTTTTTTCAATTTTTTTTACTTTACAATTTATTTGTAAGTTTTAGTCCTAAGACAGAAAAACTTAAATCAATAATGTGCCATTTTTGTCAGTATTCAGTGAATGTGAACTACAATGAACTTCAATGTATCACATCATGGCAGAATAATGTGTACTGGATTTGATTCTGGTTTTACTGTACAGTAATAAAGGAAATGACACTTTATTACTCTGTTGGAGAGGTGAAATACAAACTAGACCAGCAACTCAGTTCAGTTCAATGTCCCAAATTATATTCACATGAAAATAAATAACAGGTAATGCTGTAATAATAGTGTAATAGTTTGGTTGACCAAAATGATTCTGTGGGGATCAACTTCAATGATCATCCAGGTTATCCGTGGATCTGATGTTGACTACCAACCAATACCTCACAACTTTACGCATTTGAAAGATATTGATGAGATATAATGCTGTTTGGTGTTTGTATACATCTACTGTACTTTCAATGCACTAAAGAAAACTCCAGCTTTACAGGTTGGGATCACATCTCAGTTATAAGTGGTTGAGATTTTGGACATCCAAGACCATTTCTAGTCCAATTGGGTGATAGTATGATTCAATTTGAGGGACCAGCTGGAACAATACAGTGCTTGTGTCTCAAGGACATACTGTAGCACATCATCTGAAAGGGAGTGGACCTGATAAGAAATACTGGGCTCAAGGATGAAAGTTACAGAATCTAACTGCGTCAACACTCATCTGTGAAATGTTTTAGTGAAAATAATTCAAATAAACAGATGTTCCAACTCATATTAACTAATAAACTAGTAAACACCAAGCATTCAATTATTTCCATCATAGGATGGCAAGGAGTGTCATTTCAGTTATTTAAGAATGAGCTAAAACTATGAAAATATAGGCTTTGTTCTGTATTGCATAGTTGGAGCACATGCTTCATTTGTTAGGATATGTAAATGCCAAGTTCAGCAGGCACGATGGTTTAGAACACTTTGATACATCTTGAAGTTAAGGCAGGTGTCATATTTTGGCACACAGCACCTGTTGACTGCATCAAACACAGATGAAAAACATGGATGACAGGGCTGCGAGATTTAAATAATACAAACTAGAAAAGCGCTCAGATAGCGCAGACCTCCGCCAAGGCAATGTGGTCACAGACACAATATAATTCCAGATCATGTTCTGGATCACCGATTACCACCAAAATTGAATCAGTTTTTGCTTGTCCCAATATACACATTGTCCGAAAATTTCATCCAAATCCGTGCAGTACTTTCAAGTTATCCTGCTGACAAACAAACAGACAAATAAACAAACCAACGTGACCGAAAACATAACCTCCTTGGTGGAGGTAAAAAGTCTTGTAAATGGACATGAGTTAGAAATTCATATCCTCTCTTCCAAAAACATCACATTGGACTGAAAGCAGCAAGTAAAAGCAAAAAACCTTGACGGGTGCATTTCCCTAATGTGTTAATGCATGTTTATCAACTGTGTTTAAATTGTTTTCAATAGGTTTCCATTCAAAGAAGTGGCCTACCAGGAAAAAAAACAAACATTTTATTTGGACGAGACGTATTTGTCTTGTGTCTACTATTGTTTCCAGTAGCCATCCTTTTGCCACACCCATGGTGTCCTCTTGCTAGATAAGAATCCTGTTGAGCTGGTATGGTGGAGTTTATGACAAACAGGAGGAGTGGTCTTGGTCCTTGATCACACCTCCTTTTCTCTCTCCCTTTCAGTTTCATCTTTTCACCGCCCATCTCTCTCGTCCGAGAGGATCTCAGGCCATGAAGGAGCAAGTGTGAGCACACAGCCAGACGCTGTGGTAAACTGCTGCTTAGTCAAAGACACGAGAGCAAGAGAGGGAAGGATGGAGGCACCATACAGGTGTTCATAGGGCTAGGGATGTTACGCACAGGTAAGGAAGGTGAGAATACAGGTGTGGAAAAACATAAACAGCCACCACCACCTGCGTAAGCGACTACAGGAGAGTCAGACACAAAGGGCTCAACGCCATCAGAGTACTACCACAGGCTTCCACCAGGGCTACCCAGAGGAGGACGTGTTTTGCTGCACTGAGCTACTGTCTCCGTGGGAACCATGGTCTCTCTGGGCATGCAGATGCTGGCGAGCTCTCTGGCTCTGCTGGGGTGGCTGGGCGCATTGCTGACGTGCATCCTGCCCATGTGGCGAGTGACGGCGTATGTGGGCACCACCATCGTCACCTCACAGACCATATGGGAGGGCATCTGGATGACGTGCGTGGCACAGAGCACCGGGCAGGTCATGTGCAAACCATACGAGTCCACCTTGGCACTGGGCACTGACCTCCAGGCCGCACGGGCCCTCACGGTCATCTCCCTGCTGGTGGCCAGCGCAGGGCTCCTGCTGGCCTTTATTGGGGGCAAGTGCACCCGCTTCCTCGACGGTGAGGTTAAGACCAAGGGGTGGGTGCTGGTTGCCGCCGGGGTTGCACTGGTAGTCGCTGGGGTCCTGTGCATCATCCCAGTATCATGGACCGCCGGGGCAGTGGTGCGGAAGTTCTACAACCCCCAGGTGTCGGACTCACAGCGCCGGGAGCTTGGGGCGGCCGTGTACATTGGATGGGGGGCGTCCATCCTCTTTTTCCTGGCAGGGGGGATGTTCTGCAGCTCTGCCTGCTCTCAGAAGACCTCCGACAAAGAGCCATCCGTGAAGTACGTACTTGTGCGCTCTTCCGTTAACGGCAGCTCCAGGCGTACCCCAGGCCCATCCGTCCGTTCCCTGCCAGAGGGGAACCAGTGGGACAGAAAACCCGTCATGATGGCGAAGCCCCCTGGTAGCCTAGCACCCTATGTGACATCCAACAGCAGCAAAGCCCCCTCCACCAAATCCCAACTCCCCAGGCCCATGTCAGCTCAGTCTGAGGTGAGTGAGGGGCCCTCCACCAAGTCCCAGCTGAAGAGGGTGGACTCCCCGGAGAGCCTGGAGTCTGTGGCTAAACCTGAGCTGGATGAGACCGCTCCATTCACAGATGAGCCACCAATGACTCCCACAAAGACTTACCTCTAGCAGCTCTTTCTGCAAGGCACAGATGTAATCCACATTATGTGCCAATTTAAAATCACTGTCATTGGACAAGCTTTGCACTCGAACATTCTACTCTTTTTGCAGGCCAGTCAAGAGTGAAAACTGATAATATATTTAATATGTTTATTTCTTGATGTTTCAATGGATGTCTAGTAAAATGAAGGATATATTATGTTATTTCATAGTGCTGTAATGTACTCTTTGATGTGAAATATGTACAGTCTTAGAAACAAAAATGAATTATGACTGTTACTATTAGTTTTGGTGTTACAACTTCACCTCTTAAGATATACTGTACCACTATAATAAAATTGCTCTTTTTCAAATGTATTTTGAAATTTTATCTTGGAACTATTTGAATATGCTTTTTGATGATTTAAAATTAAAAAATGACCCATTCTTTGAAGAAAGATTTGCATTTTATTTTTTTCTGCCTTTGATAAAAGT
>JAODXP020000020.1:24212516-24267936 GCA_027497455.2 Sardinella longiceps
TCAATGTCCCAAATTATATTCACATGAAAATAAATAACAGGTAATACTGTAATAACAGTATAATAGTTTGGTTGACCAAACTGATTCTGTGGGGATCAACTTGAATGATCATCCAGGTTATCCGTGGATCTGATGTTGACTATCAACTAATACCTTACAACTTTACGCATTTGAAAGATATTGATGAGATATAATGCAGTTTGGTGTTTGTATACATCTACTGTACTTTCAATGCACTAAAGAAAACTCCAGCTTTACAGGTTGGGATCACATCTCAGTTATAAGTGGTTGAGATTTTGAACATCTAAGACCGTTTCTAGTTCAATTGGGTGATAGTATGATTCAATTTGAGGGACCAGCTGGAACAATACAGTGCTTGTGTCTCAAGGACATACTGTAGCACATCATCTGAAAGGGAGTGGACCTGATAAGACTGGGCTCAAGGATGAAAGTTACAGAATCTAACTGCGTCAACACTCATCTGTGAAATGTTTTAGTGAAAATAATTCAAATAAACAGATGTTCCAACTCATATTAACTAATAAACTAGTAAACACCAAGCATTCAATTATTTCCATCATAGGATGGCAAGGAGTGTCATTTCAGTTATTTAAGAATGAGCTAAAACTATGAAAATATAGGCTTTGTTCTGTATTGCATAGTTGGAGCACATGCTTCATTTGTTAGGATATGTAAATGCCAAGTTCAGCAGGCACGATGGTTTAGAACACTTTGATACATCTTGAAGTTAAGGCAGGTGTCATATTTTGGCACACAGCACCTGTTGACTGCATCAAACACAGATGAAAAACATGGATGACAGGGCTGCGAGATTTAAATAATACAAACTAGAAAAGCGCTCAGATAGCGCAGACCTCCGCCAAGGCAATGTGGTCACAGACACAATATAATTCCAGATCATGTTCTGGATCACCGATTACCACCAAAATTGAATCAGTTTTTGCTTGTCCCAATATACACATTGTCCGAAAATTTCATCCAAATCCGTGCAGTACTTTCAAGTTATCCTGCTGACAAACAAACAGACAAATAAACAAACCAACGTGACCGAAAACATAACCTCCTTGGTGGAGGTAAAAAGTCTTGTAAATGGACATGAGTTAGAAATTCATATCCTCTCTTCCAAAAACATCACATTGGACTGAAAGCAGCAAGTAAAAGCAAAAAACCTTGACGGGTGCATTTCCCTAATGTGTTAATGCATGTTTATCAACTGTGTTTAAATTGTTTTCAATAGGTTTCCATTCAAAGAAGTGACCTACCAGGAAAAAAAACAAACATTTTATTTGGACGAGACGTATTTGTCTTGTGTCTACTATTGTTTCCAGTAGCCATCCTTTTGCCACACCCATGGTGTCCTCTTGCTAGATAAGAATCCTGTTGAGCTGGTATGGTGGAGTTTATGACAAACAGGAGGAGTGGTCTTGGTCCTTGATCACACCTCCTTTTCTCTCTCCCTTTCAGTTTCATCTTTTCACCGCCCATCTCTCTCGTCCGAGAGGATCTCAGGCCATGAAGGAGCAAGTGTGAGCACACAGCCAGACGCTGTGGTAAACTGCTGCTTAGTCAAAGACACGAGAGCAAGAGAGGGAAGGATGGAGGCACCATACAGGTGTTCATAGGGCTAGGGATGTTACGCACAGGTAAGGAAGGTGAGAATACAGGTGTGGAAAAACATAAACAGCCACCACCACCTGCGTAAGCGACTACAGGAGAGTCAGACACAAAGGGCTCAACGCCATCAGAGTACTACCACAGGCTTCCACCAGGGCTACCCAGAGGAGGACGTGTTTTGCTGCACTGAGCTACTGTCTCCGTGGGAACCATGGTCTCTCTGGGCATGCAGATGCTGGCGAGCTCTCTGGCTCTGCTGGGGTGGCTGGGCGCATTGCTGACGTGCATCCTGCCCATGTGGCGAGTGACGGCGTATGTGGGCACCACCATCGTCACCTCACAGACCATATGGGAGGGCATCTGGATGACGTGCGTGGCACAGAGCACCGGGCAGGTCATGTGCAAACCATACGAGTCCACCTTGGCACTGGGCACTGACCTCCAGGCCGCACGGGCCCTCACGGTCATCTCCCTGCTGGTGGCCAGCGCAGGGCTCCTGCTGGCCTTTATTGGGGGCAAGTGCACCCGCTTCCTCGACGGTGAGGTTAAGACCAAGGGGTGGGTGCTGGTTGCCGCCGGGGTTGCACTGGTAGTCGCTGGGGTCCTGTGCATCATCCCAGTATCATGGACCGCCGGGGCAGTGGTGCGGAAGTTCTACAACCCCCAGGTGTCGGACTCACAGCGCCGGGAGCTTGGGGCGGCCGTGTACATTGGATGGGGGGCGTCCATCCTCTTTTTCCTGGCAGGGGGGATGTTCTGCAGCTCTGCCTGCTCTCAGAAGACCTCCGACAAAGAGCCATCCGTGAAGTACGTACTTGTGCGCTCTTCCGTTAACGGCAGCTCCAGGCGTACCCCAGGCCCATCCGTCCGTTCCCTGCCAGAGGGGAACCAGTGGGACAGAAAACCCGTCATGATGGCGAAGCCCCCTGGTAGCCTAGCACCCTATGTGACATCCAACAGCAGCAAAGCCCCCTCCACCAAATCCCAACTCCCCAGGCCCATGTCAGCTCAGTCTGAGGTGAGTGAGGGGCCCTCCACCAAGTCCCAGCTGAAGAGGGTGGACTCCCCGGAGAGCCTAGAGTCTGTGGCTAAACCTGAGCTGGATGAGACCGCTCCATTCACAGATGAGCCACCAATGACTCCCACAAAGACTTACCTCTAGCAGCTCTTTCTGCAAGGCACAGATGTAATCCACATTATGTGCCAATTTAAAATCACTGTCATTGGACAAGCTTTGCACTCGAACATTCTACTCTTTTTGCAGGCCAGTCAAGAGTGAAAACTGATAATATATTTAATATGTTTATTTCTTGATGTTTCAATGGATGTCTAGTAAAATGAAGGATATATTATGTTATTTCATAGTGCTGTAATGTACTCTTTGATGTGAAATATGTACAGTCTTAGAAACAAAAATGAATTATGACTGTTACTATTAGTTTTGGTGTTACAACTTCACCTCTTAAGATATACTGTACCACTATAATAAAATTGCTCTTTTTCAAATGTATTTTGAAATTTTATCTTGGAACTATTTGAATATGCTTTTTGATGATTTAAAATTAAAAAATGACCCATTCTTTGATGAAAGATTTGCATTTTATTTTTTTCTGCCTTTGACAAAAGTCAACTTCGCAATTATTGACAATTTCAACTATTACACAAAAACAGGAGGGTTCAGTTTTCCTATTTTACATGATTTATATCTTACATATCATTATGACAAATAGCATTGCAAAAACAAAATTAAAACTATAATCTAGGATGTATTTAAACATGTTTATATTTAGGGACATGTTAGACCGTTACTCATTCCCTCCCCCACTTTCATCCTGGTATCGCTCTCCATTCTGCCTTAGACAGAGCGAAAGAGCATCTGTGCTGAAACCGGTTTGACAGAGAATGAGTTAATAAAGATGTTTTGCATTCTGTCAGGACATTGTGTGTTTGCAAAGGATTCAAATCCAGTTTCACCGTGTGGCAAGCTGGGAAATAAGGTGGTTTGAGTATCGAGTATCGGAATCAGCAAATGTTTAGTTTCATTCACAAGTGATGGTGTACCAAAGGTGCTATAAATTATTCTATACTATTCATTATCTATAACACTGTGTCACATTTGATGAACATCTCCTCACAATCTACTGTCTCTCCATCCTCTGAGTATATTCTAAAAAAAACATGCCCTTTGCACACAGCTCTGACTGGGTAAACGAAACATACAGGTCTGGTGAACAATATAAACATAAACTCAAGAATAAACAAAAGCAATTCCCTTCAACATTACTTATGCTCACCTTTAAGGAATACATTGGTCAACAATGTGACGATTGAAAGTACATGCTATTTGAGTTTTGAATTAATTGTTTGTTTATCTACACACAGTATGCAATACAGGAACAACCAGGAAATCCCATTAATCTTAAAATCTAAGATAACCTAATCATTAACTTAGCATAAAAAAAGCAAAAAGGAAGATTTGTCAGTTTAGTAGGTCACCTGTCGGACTTGTTTGACACAACAACAACAACAACAACAACAACAACAACAACAACAACAACAAAAAAGAAAGCACTGACTGGTATGTTGACATTGCTGACCTTAGTACCTACACACTATTTCAGGTCACATGTTTGGCTACAAGGCTAAAAAGATGTGATTTTATATGGGAAATTATTGTCTGGTGTTGGCCTATTTGAGGATTAAGTGGGGGGGTCAAAAGAGGTGTTGTAGAGTACAGACGTGCTAGTAGTAAGGGTTACATTGGTTGGTTGGGTGGGTGGGGGAGAGGGTATAGGGTGAGCACCAACCTGTTGTACAAATGAAGACGCTGAGTTTTCTTTAGGATAAATGAATTAGCAAATATATCTACAGCATATAAATATTGCTGGTAGTGTAATTCCTTTCCATCAACTTGCCAGCTCACTGCTTCCATCTAGTGGTGGCTTTGTATAGAGCAGTATGTACCTTTGCTCTATCAAATTATAGTAGCTTAAAGAAATACGTTACTGGCCATGTTGTTCAGTATATTGTACATACACAGTAAAATAACGTGGATTGCCTCATAAATGATATTGCTACATTACAATATTTTTTTCCCTGTGATAATAATAATATTAAAGCACTCATCTCCCTGTGGTACAGTATGCTACATGCTATATAGTGTACACACAGAGGGCAGACTCCAGAAAAATCAGCAGTGAGTTACTGTTGCCACTGCTAACAGCTATGCTACCTAACCAACATGTTAAATTGTCTGTAAACGAGCAAGGGGAGGTCTGTCAGCCTTGTGTGTGCACACTATGACTTGTCTACATGGCTTTCCTGTACAGATACACAGCCCCAGGTATATAACCAGACTCATGTTCCTGCACAGCCTTCTCCCATACCTCCACCTCACTGACAGCCACACGGACCAGCCGACCGTCTCCAGTCATCTTGTTCAGCACTGACTCCAGGTCAGCTTTATACTCCAGGTTATCAGGGTTGGCCCTGGTAGTCATGCACAAGTGCCCACCTGGAACAGGAGCCAAGTCACAACTTTATCTCACTTAGCTCAGGCCAAGATTACCCTAACTTGTTTAAGAAACATCATTAGTAAGGGCTGTGATGATATAGGTCATCTCACATCATGACAACAGGACACATCATGACACTGAATTGATATAAATTGATATACAGTATGAAAAAAATATTTCACATAACTTACCACATAGAAAGGTCAATTTCTACTCTACATTCTCAACATTTTCTACTCTACT
Organism: Sardinella longiceps; assembly: GCA_027497455.2. Classification (NCBI taxonomy): domain Eukaryota; kingdom Metazoa; phylum Chordata; class Actinopteri; order Clupeiformes; family Clupeidae; genus Sardinella; species Sardinella longiceps. The sequence continues at coordinate 24,217,910 of JAODXP020000020.1, forward strand.
TTGCCTGTGCATGTGCAAAAACACTATGAGCCTTCCTTTCATTTCATCAGAGGAACAGGACAGAATTATCATGATCATAATGAAGGGAGGGATAGATGGGTATGTACACACTGATTCTGTACTGTTAATGTTAGTGTGAATGTCACAGTTGCGTTATGTGTGTCACCTGGTTTTGTAGCCTGCCACAGCTCCTCAATGGCGGACACGGGCACCTGTCCAACACTTAGCGCTCCCACAATTACAACTACATCATACGTCTCTACAAGAGGAGTGGGGACGGATGGGGTAAAACAGAGACAATTCAAGCATGTTCAAATGACTCATAAAATAACACTGCAAATCTTATTACAACAGCTTTTTGATACACCCATGTGACATTACTTCAAATGTCTTTGATTCACATCATCACAAACACACGAGAGTTCATTTGCAAAACAGATACTGTTATGAATTTTTCTTAAATTATTTTAAGAATTTATTTTCACTTAATAGCCTAATGCAAGTGAAATGTTTGTCATATGCATAGGCTTCTTTGTCCAAAGGTTTCATTAAGGTTCAAAGTTCATGTAAAGATATACCAGCTTGCACAGGAAGTGGTTCTAGCCCAAGCAGACACTGCCGCAGCTCCTGATACAGGCCCGTCTTCCTGGACAAATCCAACATGGCTTCGCTGCCATCCACTCCAGTGAAATGCTGAAATCCCTTTTCTTTCAGCTGGAAAAAGACCCTTACAATGAATTGTACAGTAGATAACACATAGGCCTACTTACATGCAAACGCTTAGTTCAAATGAAGCTACCTGTATATTGGTAAATGACCTTTTATTGATCATTCAAGAGCTATTCAATTTCAGGATACCTCGTTTAGGTTCAGATGTAACCAACAGTTGATGTAATCTAGCCTATATATGCCCAGATATTCAAATCATTATTCTTAAACTGCCACCTTTACCTTTGCACTGACCAGTCCAGTTCCACAGGCTACATCCAAAACCTTTGCAGTACCCTTGTCACCTTGGACATGTGATGCAATACATTCTGTGGCCAGACAAGGAGCACGGTAGTCCAGGAGAGCTACATCCTATGGGAGCAGAGTAACATAGACAGGTCAGATAAATGCATGAACAAAGGACAGAACTTGCTATCAAACCCTTTGCAAAAAATAGTTGCAAGAATGGACATTCTTCTGAATTTAGCCTCTTCTCAAAACAAATTTAACACCAACCTGGTCAAAACATGAGCATTGACAGTTCTCACCTCTTCATACTGGTCTGCCCATTTATTGTAGAAACAGACTTTATCCTGTGGTCCACTATTTTCGTGTGCAGAAAGAATGACATTTTTCACATCTTCAAAAGTCCTCTTGTGTTCTCCCATTATATTCTGTAGATACAAGTCTGTAATGGCTGCAGAGGAAAAAACTGACAGGTTTGTTCCTCATAACCATAAACTTCAGCTAGGCTCCTGTTGCGACTACATGTACCCTACATTTATTCTTCTAGTTTCACGTTTCAAAGTTTGTTATGCTTTTCTGTTTACTGATTACTGCCACCTAGTGTACTGGTGCATTCAACCACATATCTCATTCAACCACCACACCTCTGTAAAGCCCCTGGTGGTGTAAGGACCAGACAGGTCAGGGTGCCAGGTGGGCTACTTGACTTCTTGGGCACTTTCAATCCCATTACGAGCCACAGTTAAGAGCCCCCTGCTACTTGATCAGTAGTGTATGCACATAGAACAACATGCATTAAATTACATTCACAACAAGAATCTGAAAAGCTTCAGGCCTTATTTGAACACATATGTAATCAAACATAAATTCCTATTTATTGTTAATACAACTATCTTGATAGTTTTATTAAATACCATAACAGTCTGGATAGCTGGATAAGCAAATAAAATATCACCTTAGGTCATTACTTGTGATTGCAGTTTAGGTTTTCACCACCGGGGGGAGGAAAACTTCAACTCCGTTCAATCACGGTTCAGCTTCTGTAAGTTTTGGCTGTTTTTAAAGTTCTTGTTCGTCTTTTTCGACGTATTGAAATTTGACTTTAAGAACACATTAGATTGTAAAATTGTCGCTGTCTAACACAGTTTCATACCAAATCAGCTATAAGTAGGTTAGGTGTGATATCTAGCCAACTCAAGTCCAGTTTGTTCAGGGGCTATGCTAACATAACGTTAGCCAACATTAGCTAACGTTAACTTACATTAACAGCAAAACAGCATAGCTCTCTTTATTGAACAACTCTAGCAATAGTTTTGAAGTGAGTGCTATGAGGATTGTTTTAAACTTATATGCAACTCACTCGACGAAAGGAGGTGCTAATTAGAAGTATGGTTTGGTCCTTTGCGTCCTTTAATTAGCCATTTAAATAAGCCCCTTGGGTCATGATAACGTAGTTAGCAACAATAGTCGCTAAGTGTGTTAGCTGTTTTGATTTTTGAACCGAAGAAAGCTCTACCTAAGCGGTGTCTTTTGTCACCTCTCTATCGTCAACAACTTTCTAGCACACGCCTCTCTTTCCACAGCTTTTGAAGAGTCCAACGTAAAGTTTTTCAACGTACGATGACTTTTTTTTTTAATCTAGAGAAGTGTTTAAGTGCTTAAATTAACAGATAGACAAAGGTTGGAATGTTACGTTTTGCTCTAATGTCAGTCTTGTTGGCTATGTTAAACCATAACGTTACCAGTGAAGTTAAACCTGCCTATCCTGGAAGTTTCTAGACTAACTAAACGTTATCTTAGGGAGTAATCAATATAAAGGCTCCCTGGAGTAACTTAATTTTTGAGTTTTGCGTTTTGAAGACGGCATGCTTATGTATGATATGCTGTCCTACTGAGGCTACTGCAGATTTTATACCTAATTTATAACCTACCTGACTACTGATGTTACCACGTCCTCCTTGTTGTATTAATCATTTAGGATCCAGGGCTGAAAATGTCCATCCTTGGCCTAAAGAAGAAACAACCAAAGACTTTTAAAGTCAAAGTTGTCACCATGGACGCTGAAATGGAGTTCAGCTGTGAGGTTAGCTGTTCTGTGTATTATCTATTTGATTAGAGTAGATGTTTTGACAGTGGCCTAATGGTTCAAATAACAAAGTATACCTGTAGGGCTGCTCTAGTTAAATGACCAGACATTGTAATATTTTTTTCTTTAGGTGAAGTGGAAAGGAAAAGATTTGTTTGACCTTGTTTGTCGCACCATTGGACTTCGGGAAACCTGGTTCTTTGGTCTCAGATATAAAGTGAAAGACACCTACGCCTGGCTAAAGACAGAGAAGCGGGTAAGAATTGGGTGGACCTAATTAGATCTAGACCTAGAAAATTAAGTACCAGCATCTTTCAGTCGTAAGCTTCTGTAGGTATTAAAATAGAAACAACTGGAAACAGGGACAATAGTGCTTTGGCATTACAGCTAGAATCTACTGTTTTAGTGCACAAGCTGCTTCTGCACGCTCACAGCTGGAAAATGTTGAATACCATAAGGACATGGTAACAATAAAGTTAATGAGGGGAACTAGGCCTAATGAAAAATGCACAATGAATGTGATGTTCTGGCTTTTATCCTGATGGCGAAGAATATGCTTGTTATGAAGTGTATTCACTCTAAATTAATAAATTTGTGCCCTCTAAAACAGGTCTTGGATCAAGAAGTTCCCAAGGACTCTCCGATAACGTTTCATTTCTTAGCAAAATTTTTCCCTGAGAAGGTGGAGGAGGAGTTGGTTCAGGAAATTACGCAACATCTCTTCTTCTTACAGGTGGGTCATTTGGTTGCTTGACCTTTTTCTCATTCTCCTTTTTGTTACTTCTTGTGTCTTACGTTGTACCTGTACACTATGCCTCAGATATCGCATACCTATGCATGTTATTGGCAATTGAAGGCCATGATTTGACCTCAGCTCAACTTTATGATGAATTTTTGCTTTCATAATTCATAGTTTCATGCTTAAAGATACTGGATGTGAGACATGAAGTGAAATCGGGTCTGTATTTGATATGATTGACATCAGTTTTGTGTGTCTGTGTGTCTCTGTGTGTGTGATTGTGTATTGAATACTGTAGGTTAAAAAGCAGATATTAGATGAAGAGATATTTTGCTCACCTGAAGCCTCCGTCCTTTTGGCATCATATGCTGTTCAAGCAAAGGTTTGACTGACTGATCATCTATTACAGAGTAAATATGAAAGCCAAAACTAAAGAAAGGCTTCTAAAGTAAAATGGGGATGTGTGTGTGTTTGCAACTTTCAGTATGGTGACTATGACCCAAACTTCCACAAACCAGGCTTTTTGGCCCAAGATGAACTTCTTCCCAAAAGAGTGAGTAATAGTCATTTAGTGTCCTTTGTGCTTTCTTGCATTCCTTGAGTTTTATGATTGTGTGTGTGTGTGTGTGTGTGTGTGTGTGTTTGATTCATGTGTAAGTGTCAGGGGAATGGTAAATGATAGTCATGCAGTAGTGTGTTGGGATTTTTTTTGTTGTTGTTTATTTTTTGTCCATGGCTATATCAATGTTTATAATTTGGTTTTGACAGGGTTTTTCGCAATGTGCATGTGTCTCATCTCTTTGTGTGCATTTGTGCGTGCTTGTATGCACGCTGGATGTGTCTCTGAACAGGTTTTGATGCAGTACCAGATGACCCCAGACATGTGGGAGGAGAAGATCACGGCGTGGTATGCAGAGCACAGAGGTATCGCCAGGTAACACAGGCCCTCTCGTAGAGCTTCAGCTGAAGTTCCTCTCCCACTTCATGTCCATTTCAGTGCTGAAGCATGGATATATACTCTTCAAGAAAGCATACGCATTTACCAGAGACCTTTTATCATTTTCAAATCCAACTCTTTTGTCTTCAGGGATGAGGCAGAGATGGAGTATTTGAAAATAGCCCAGGACCTTGAGATGTACGGCGTCAGCTACTTCTCCATCACGGTGTGTTCCTCTCTGCTCGGAGTCCTTGCTGATAGATTAGCATTGCCAGAACATACTGCATAGGCCTCCATGTTAGATCTGTTGGAATGACATGCGCTTCAACACTTGTAGCACAAAGATCATTGTCTTGTTTTTTTATTGATTTTTTTGTACAGATAGCACTTTACTGACTAGTGTTTCTCTGTTACCCAATAACACAGCCACTTGTAACATTGGGAGCAGATTGAGGTGCAGTGTCTTGGTCACCATCACCTACTCTGTCTCCTTTAGCCAGTGTTCTCCATCTGCACTGGTGCACCAATGAATGACCTCCTCTGGTATGTGCTTTCCAGCAAAACAAGAGAGACACGGAGCTGCAGCTGGGAGTGGATGCCCAGGGCCTGCATATCTACAGTCCCAACAGCAAACTCACCCCCAACAAGTCCTTCCCCTGGAGCGGCATCCGCAACATCTCATACAGCGAGAAAGAGGTGTGTGTGTGTGTGAGTAAAATATAAAGCATTGTCTTGCATTGTACATGTGAACCCTGTAAGAGATTAGAGGTGATGACTTTACTCACAGTCGTTTCGTACAGCATGTAAGCAAAGACTTCGGATTGAGGTGATTCTAGACCCATTTGATTCACTGATGCTTTTTTTCTGCTGCTAGTTCACGATAAAGCCACTTGACAAGAAGAAAGATGTTTTCAAGTTCTACTCCTCTCAGTTACGTGTTAACAAACTGGTAAGTCAAAAAATATTTTTGATAAATAGACCCATACACATTTTAGTCAGAATCTTTTAGTTGGCCTTGATTTTATTTTTGCAATCTATTGGAATGTGTTATGATTTGTGTTATTAGATATTATTGGACACTCAATGCCATTTCTTAAGATACCAAAGCATGTAAACAACTCTTAACACCTACAGTATGCTAAAGTGTTCACAATGTTGAGTAATAGTTGAGCAAAGAGTTCAAAATGTAATTCTTAAAATGGCAGCAGATTACCACATCTTTTCAGATGTAGAGCTGACATTTGGGAACCTTTAATGCTGCTTTTCGATACAGCCCAGGACCTACTCAGCCTGGTATCTACTTAGCCCGAAACTACACTACCCCGCTTTTGGCTTGCATTTCCACTGAAAACATAAGCCCGACTTGGCCCAAATGACGTTGGTGGGTTGGGCGGAGTTATGTCGGCGGAGAATTAGCACCGGTGAATTAGCGCCGACAGCTAACCTATTGGGGCAGAATTTTAAACTGTTTTGAACATCGTAATATGCTCCAAATATCACCCCCAAAGCTGTGCAACATCATTGAACACCTTACAACACAGAACTGAAGAGTGTATGACTTCAAATGACTAAAATAGTGGTTAAAGCAGTTTGCTGGTCAAAGCAGCAACATACCTGTTTACACTCTGGCTCCAGCCAATCCAAGTCAATTCTGCTATAACTACTCCTTCAGTGGCAGAGACGAAAACTTGTGTTTTGAAGACGTGAAAAATATTCCAAAATATTCCTTTTTTGTCTTCAAACATTACTGACCATGTTACAATAGCCTGTCATGAGCATTACAATAGCTGTAATGCCAGCACAAAAGACGTCTCTTCAAATGTGTTCTTACGTTGCCAGATCTTGCTATATGCATCTAGCGAAATTATAGATTTATTCTAAAGTGAAATTAATCTATATTTGTTAATAGAAGAAGCATTTTCAATGAAAACAGGGACAGTGAATGCAGTAAAAATACTTTTCTATTAGTTTCTATTATTAGTTTCTATACTTTTCTATTAGTTTCTATTTTGAATAAATCTGTAATTATTGCATGGTGCTTGCACAATAAATCAGATACTCAGATATGGCAACCCAGCAACTTATCGTGAACAGATATGATAGCTTTGTTATACATGCTCATTATGGGTATTGTAAGGCTCATGTGTCATGACAGGCTATTGTAACATCATGGTTAATGTTTGAACACAAAAAGGAAGATTCTGGAATATAATTCATATCTGCCAAACAAGTTCTGCGAGGGAGTAAAGTAGCAGAAGCCAGGATAAACAAACAGGCAACGTTATGTGGCTGCTTTAACAAGCACTGTTTCAACCACTTTTGTAGTCACTTGAAGTCATACATACTACCATTCTATGTTGTAAGATGTTTGCATAGCTTTTGGGGTGAAATTTGAAGCATGTTACGATGCTAAAAACACAGTTTAAAATTCTGCCCCAATACTTGCTCAGCAGAGTGGCGTGGCCGCGTGTATGACCAATCAGCAGCCAGTAGCCACGAGTAGCCCTACTCAGCCCGACTCGTACCTGCTCAAAGCAGGGACCGAAAATGGGCCCGGGTCTGGGCTACAATGGCCGGTGGAAAGGGTCAGTAAAGCGGGTAGAGTAGAGTAGAGTAGGGCTAAGTAGGCACTAAAACCGGCAGTGGAAAAGGGCTATAATTGTGTGCGGGCCAAGTCCATGTTTGTGTTTGTGTTTGTCCCAGATCCTGCAGCTCTGTATTGGGAACCATGACCTGTTCATGAGGAGAAGAAAAGTGGACTCCATAGAGGTGCAGCAGATGAAGGCTTTGGCCAAGGAGGAGAAAGCAAGGAAAAAGGTTTATTATATTTTTTTAATTGTTCACAGAGAGAAATGATTTTGTCTTTATATTTTACTCAAAATTCTTTGGCCTTGAAGTGTGTGCTCCATGTGTATGTCACTAAAGCACACGCCAGTATTGATGGATAAATAGTCACCCAGACTGGACTGTGAATCACTTCTGACCTTCTTATGTCCGCACGTGATGATGAGTACTGATAGATCGCTTGGTGAAATTGGCAATTGCCAGTTTGATTGTTGCAGATGCAATGACCTACAGTAATTGTATTATAATAGTACGCTTATTCTGTGTGTGTGTGTGTGTGTGGTCAGATGGAGAGGCAGGTGCTGGCGCGGGAGAAGCAGATGAGGGAGGAGGCGGAGAGAGCCAAAGAGGAGATGGAACGTCGCCTCTTCCAGTTACAGGATGAGGCCCGCATGGCCAACGAGGCCCTAGTGAGCATTAGAGCAACACACACACACACACACACACACACACACAGATGTTTGTGTACAAGACTCAAACACTAACTCAAGCACATATACTATACACACACTCAGTACATCAAGTGGATCATTAAGAATCTAGATACTGGCTTCTAATCCGTAGTTAAACATGGTTTTTAAATGTGTTCTTCATAAACAGGTTTTATGACACCTTGACATGGAGCATCACGCAGATATGATGTAACGACGTAGCTAGTGTTTGTTGCCACTCACCACTCAACTTAAACTCTCTGCATCCTCTGTTATGATGTATTGCATAACCGAAAGTGAGGTTTTGTAAAACGGAACACCTATCAGTGTTGACCCCCTCCTTTGCGGCCTGTTCAGCTTCGCTCGGAGGAGACGGCGGACCTGCTGGCGGAGAAGGCCCAGATAGCGGAGGAGGAGGCCAAGCTGCTGGCGCACAAGGCGGCGGAGGCGGAGCAGGAGCGGCAGCGTCTGGAGGTGACGGCGCTCAAGACCAAGGAGGAGAAGAGACTCATGGAGCAGAAGATGCGCGAGGCTGAGCAGCTGGCTGTCAAGCTCGTAGAGCAGTCGGAAAGGAGGTTAGAATACACACACACACAGTCACACATACACATACAGTCACACAGGCACACACACACAAATAATATTATTGCATTAAAGTTAATTACTAATTTTCTTCAGTGTATGAGCATGTATACATGTACTCAAACATACATGCTCATACACTGAAGAAAATTAGTAATTAACTGATCAAGACAGACAATGTAAGACTTGCACTTTCATCGTTTTACATGTTAGTGGAGATAATGTTTGCATGAATAATCAAAAGACACAACGGGAGAAAGTGTGAGAACTATAAAACTGTTAGAAATTTAGTTTAGAAGTTCAGGCATTGGGCTGTCAAAAGCACTTTATAAATGAAAAGTTTAGGTAGGACATTATTTAAGAAATGTAAATGATCGAGTATATAAAAAAACTATATCAAATCAACAAAAAGAGCAGAAAAAAGTCCATGACCAGTGCAAATATACCTAATTAACGAGCAGTGCAAATAAACCTAAGGACACTTATTTAAGTAGGTTTTTGCGGTCTGTCCTATGACTGTGTTAAACCTCCGTTCAGAGAGAGTTTTTGGCCTTGTGTGTTGGGGATTGGGCGGTATTGTCCGGCACTAGTAACCAGCCCTGTCACTGGTCATGTGGGAGTCATCAGCACAGCTTGGCTCCACTCTGCATTCACTCCCATGGCAGAGACTGAGTAAAGGATCAGACAGTTAGACACAGCATGGGATTTAATGATCTGACTGAGATTTGTTTATTTGTCTGTTTGCAAGGTTGTTTTATTTTTTCCTCTGTTGTTGAGGTGAGTGTTGCCTTTGTTGTTGTTTGGTAAAAGGATACCATGTTGAGCCACAAGCGGCAGACATCTGTAAATGCTAATCTCAGTATAGCATCAACATCAGTGAGAAATTCTGCTTCTCTCTATCAGTCCATTTGCAGTACTCTGCCCAGGCCCAGTCAGCTCACTGTGACTACTAGCATGTAGACACTGGAAATACTTACTGTATGTGTGTGCTCAACTTAACAGTGAAGTTGTCCTGAAACATCCCCACTGCTTGGCCATTAATGTGGACGGGACACTTCATGCTCATTTCACATGATTTGAAATATGCTGCAGATTATGTTCTTTTTTGTAATGGGAAGGAATGTTTAGGAAAAACATGTTGATGTAATGGCAAAAATGCCTAATCCCACACTGGTGGGGGCTGTATTCACAAAGACTCAAAACAGGCAAATTTGGGAGAATCTACTGTAAGTAATGGTGTGCATCATGACACAATAAATACATTCTGTCAGATAATCAGAAAACGGCATTGCATTTCTGTGGGTGACAAAAGGGAAAACTTAAAGCTTCAACTAATGAATTACTATGTCTCCGTCTCTTACCTGTCTTTATTCAGCTGCAGCTTTTTACACTTTTTACAGTTAATTAGTTGTTGTTGATTGTGAACTCCTTGTGTTGTAGGCTAAAGGAGGCCGATCACCTAAAGCAGGACCTGACTGAGGCCAAGGATGCGGAGCGCAGGGCCAAGCAGAAGCTGCTGGAGATCACCAAAACCACGTATCCGGTAGGTACAGTACAGGAGAACATGGGCCATAGCCATAGCCAGCACTGCTCTACACGCACCAGCCACCCTACACTGTACACTCTACACACACCAACCACATGTGCAGTTTCTATGAACATGAATATGAGTAAGTTTAAGCATAGCCCTGTTGCACAAGCCTTCTAACAGCACTAGATTTCGCATGGAATGAAAGAATTTCGAACACCATGGGGGGCGCCGTGGCTCAGTGGGCTAGAGCGTCCTACCATTACTCCGGGGACCCGTGTTCATTTCCGGATCCCACCCCATCTCTAGGGTTAACATCTTATATATATATATATATATATATATACTGTATAAAAAAAAGAATTTTGAACAGCATAGACCGAACGCGAACACAATGGCGAACAAGCACTTTACATTGTCCCCGGTACCTCAGATGTTAATTTCGGTTACAAATAATCTGTGTTTCCATTGATTCAGTGTAAAGTGCTTGTTCGCCTCTGCGTTCAGTCTATGCTGTTCCAAATAATTTTGTTCCAGTGAATTTAGCAGACTCGTGTAATAGGGCTATGCCTGAAATCACTCCGGAGCAACCCTTAATGTGTGCTTAACTCTTTTAACTTTACTGTATTTACATAACACAGTATTAGTCAGCTTCATGCCTACATACAGTATGTCATGCCTCCATTATATAGTGTTGAGATTAAAAAGCGGGAAGTAGGTAAATCCTCATGAATAATTTGTGTGTGTGTGTGTGTGTGTGTGTGTGTGTGTGTGTGTAGGTCATCACCTCATACGCCAGCCCCCCTGCGGCCACTGACTACCCGGACATGCCCCAGGAGATGGGCTCCCTCAGGATGGACTTTAAGGACTCGGACATGAAGAGGCTGTCCATGGAGATCGAGAGGGAAAGGTGGGACGCTCTACTCTTTCATTTTGTTGTGCACTTGAGATGGATTCCAGTGTCCAATAGGGTGTCAGTTTAAACCAGTGCTTCTCAAAGTGTGGTCCGGGGACCACTGGTGGTCCGCAAGCAAGCTCAAGTGGTCCACGAATTGATGACCATAAAATATGTGCGTGTGTGTGTGTGTGTGTGTACTCTATGCTCAGGCTGGAGTACATGGAGAAGAGCAAACACTTGCAGGACCAGCTGAAGGAGCTGAAGTGTGAGATTGAGTCCCTGAAGCTGGAGGAGCAGCAGCAGCAGGCTGGTGTGTTTGGCATGTGCCCTCCTCAGGCCCGCGTCTACGCCGAGCCCCTCTTCTTACCTCACAGCAATGTAAGCATACCAGCCTAACACACACACACACACACACACACACACACACACACACACACACACACTCACACACAAACAAGGTTGGATCCCGAGATTCCTCGGTGCATCCCGGTGTTCTAAATCCCCAAAGATCTTCTAGGTGCAAGCATGAACCTGCCAGTCATGAAGTGGGTTGATGGCAGTCCTATCTTGGCTGAGGTGGGCCGTTGGGGTTGAGTCTTAAGCACTGCACTCAGGCAGGGAGGGACACATGAGTGCACACACATTCTCTGCCTCTCGCCCTCATTGGCTAAACAATGGCTTTTATTGAGCAGCACAGACCAAAATAGAACTGAATGGTGGCAGTGAAAGGGCCTGATGATGGTGTGTGGTGGGACCACACTGAAAACAATGTCATTGCAGTAAGGCCATGTCAAACGCAGGGCACTGCAGGAACACTTTGCTGTTTTCAAAGGAAAAGTAAAGAAAATTGAAAGCATCGACATGGTTGATTTGATGAATTGTTCTGTTGTTAGTTTTAATTAGCTCATGGTTTGTTTGTTAATTTGTTTGTGTGTGTGTGTGTGTGTGTGTGTGTGTGTTTCAGCGCAACTCTGCCTACCTGACTCAGATGGCCTACTTTGAGGAAGTGTGAATAGAGAGACTTTGTATGGAGAGGAGGAGGAGGAGGAGAAAAGGGGGACAACAGTAGATGTCCACCTCAACCTGGATGTGCGTACTGTGTTTAGCCATGAACACTTGCTCACTCACAGATATGCAAATGAACACACACACACACACACACACACACACACACACACACACTTCTACATATGTGCAAGGAGCTAAACATTTCAACCTCTACACTAACTCCATTTTGAGTCCAGAATGAACTGTAACGTTACGATTCGTTTTGTTTTCCCTTGCATTTCATGGTGAGCACATTAAGTCATGTGTGTGTTTGGTTGAGTGCAGCTTCCTTTCTTGTGCATTAATTTGAAACTGAGGTTTCCGCAGCACATACAGTATATATTGTATTTTTTATCAGACGTCTGTGCCTTTTAGAATCACGTTGAAAAAAGGGAGTAAGGCTCACCAAGAAGTGTGACCGTTTCAAACCTATGACACAGTTTGTTGCTGTGATATTGCTGTGAAATCTCCTTTGTTTGTGATGAGCGAGCGGTTTAGTTGGTGGATGAATTGGAACCCGCGTCTAAGAATCCCAGAAAGTCACGGATCAGGTCTGGCATCATGAGCCCTAATTAAACAAGATGGCCAAAGAGCAGAGTCGGCCCACAAGGCAAGTTGAAGCAGAGCTGTCCATAGTGGGAGGAGTGAGCTAACTCATTTGTCTCTACACCTGTAGTCTTAACAACATCTGTCCAGTTAGTCACTTAGCCTTGTTTGGACTGAAGACTTTGCAATTTGTCCATCAAATTTGGACTCCATGGCTGTTACGATTGAAACCTTAAGAAGAAAGTAAACTTGCCCATTCTACAAGCAACTTATTTTTTTAAACATTTTTAGTCTGTTGACCAGGATACTCAGTAGTGTACAACAATGGGAGGTATTTTATAGTCCATGACTAGAATATTGCAATAGATAAGTTACTTGCGGAATGGGCAGTGCTTACATTTCTTAGAGTTATAGACCGTGGGTTACCTCCAGCGCACCCGTTTGTAATATGTGTGCAAGAGTTCATCTTTTAAAGATAGAATCCCTTAAATTATTCATAACCTTTTCTGCTCTGTGGGGGCCTTAAAAGCGAGGTGGTTTGCACTAGAACCTGTTTAATTTCTATTTCTAATATATTCACAAGTTATGTAGACATTCATTTGCTCTTTGTACACTAAGTGCTTTGCCTTAAACTGTTTTTATTAAGGGATTGTTATGCAACATGTAGAGAAAAATGGACAGATACACATACACACACATCTTTTGCCCTGAAACTTAAACTGTTGGGGAAAGAGCTGAGTTTGGGACTACACTGCTCACTTCCAGCAATACACCTTTGTGCACACATGACATTTGTGCACACATCACTGCAATATCTGAGTCCTTTGGGAACGTTTTTGCCCCATATTTGTTGTTCAGTTAGTTTCCCAGTCTCCCAAGGGGAATCTGCCTCGTTACTGATGTGAGCTGTATTATGTTATCAGATAATCCAAGTGAGGCTATTTTGTTTACTCAAATCCAGTATCTTTTAACTTTTGACATTATGTGCATTATGTATCGTTTTTGTTTGTTTTTGCTGATTTCTTGACTGTCCATATTTCTCTGTTATTTAAAAAGCCTGAGAAGCCTGTGTCTGATTTGTCACTCTAGTTGCTGGTTCCTCAGCCTCACATGCCTTGAGGAACTCTAGAAAACAGCAGCACCCATCTGTGACTCTCGCTGGTTCCCAAAAGCTTTTAGTCTCTGACAATGCATATTCCAGATACAGAAAACTTGTGTTGCCCTACACACTACAAAAACAAATTGACCAACTGAAGGCGTAATATGGATGGATTGTTTGAAATCATTCTTGTGTTTTGTAAGCAGGCTACACCCAGCAGAAAAGACAGATTTGACACTATTATGCTTGTCCTTTTCATCACTACAACCATCATTTCTGTCAGTAATAGATCAAACCTTGTGTTGTTTTTTATTATTATTTTGGTTTGCTATCACAGGATTGGTTCCTTATGCGTTGTTGTCTTATTGAGACATAGCCAAGAGTCTGTTAATGGTCTATAAGGGGCAGATTTCATGGACAATATTATTTAATGCATTATGAGTCTTAAACCTGTCTTGATCTGACAGAAAGATATGTTAATGCTGCTGAAGGCATCCTCTGCTTGTACTGAATGTGTGATGAAATGGTCGTGTGAGATGGAGAATACAAGTTTAGGGTGACCAGTTGTCTCCGCCACGGTTTTTGCGGGGTCTGTCCTCCTGGTGAAATACAAGAAAACTCATTTTGTCCCCAATTTGTGAAGCTAATATATGACTTATTTTTATGATGACTGTAAAAGTAAATGTCCCTGTTTTTTTGGGGTTTTTTTTAGTGAAATTCAGGTAAATGTCCCTCGTTTTATCTCAGAGGTCTGGTAACCTTAGGAAAGATTGTATATTTTTGTTTTTGAATGGTTGGAGTACGAGTCCCCATAGCAACAGTGTTGCTTGCTGAAATGATGGGATGGATGCAGAGGTATGCAGGGAGATGGTAACACACAAAAGAAGCCGCTTTCAGACAGACTGCTAGGTATCTACCAGTAATCAACCTTAAGGGCTGCATGTCTGATCAAAAAGGATGGGTGTTTCTCATCCAGACATAACACTGCCTACCCCCTAGTATCATTCCTAGGGATGCAACCAAGCGTCCATCCGAGATGCCTCAGAGCAGAGATTTCATATTCAGCTGTAAGGTCGCTCTTCAGGTGTGATAACTCAGCATTGATGACTGATGAGTAATGAGTTAATGGCATCTTGTAACAGGACATTACTAAACTTATTTCACTGTGACTGACACTAATGGTGGTTTTTAGACATTGTCTTTGGAGTATGGGAATACATGGGGAAACATACAATGTCCAAAAAGCCACTCCTGTTAACACATCTACTCAGGACCCAGTTTGTCCATTATGACAGTAGAGTCACAGTAGACTTGACTTTTATTTGTATAAAAGAGATTAAGGGACATTTCCTGGTTGTCTGTAGTCAAACAAATGAAAGTCAGTGTGTATTGGGTGGCCCCACCCCAAACATTCCTCTAGACACTAAAATGGCATCAGGCAGGTACACAGTTGTGGTCACATTAAGGGACACTCTGGTTTTAGACCCAATTTAACCTCATCTGTCAAAATCTTCATCATGCTGTTAGTGCCGCACAGGAATAGATTTTACTAGAAGCTCGGCAAATTCAAGTCTGTGCATTGAAAACTAATGTTATTTAAACAAACAAAGAAATATGATTGTTGCAGCCTACGTATCATCACACCAATAAAGAGTTGGGTGTGTTTTGCACACCAGAGTGTGTGTCAGAATACTGCAGTGGAAATGGTGTTGTGCAAGTGTGGCTCTTAAGCTGGTTCCATGCAAGAACCGAGCCTGGATGTTTCAAAAAACTAAACAAATGGACAATTGTTTGTATTATTCACAGTGTGTGCAGTGCAAAATGTCTTTTTGTACTCGGAATAAACATTGCTTCTCAGATTTTCTCTGTGTCGTCATGCATGTACATCTACCTTGAACCTAAGTGACCAGGTGTTTGTCAGAGAATGAAACTGCTGGTTACGAAGCTGAGTTTGTGAAACAGATATAGGTGACGGTTAACTGTGATCTATTGAACAAAATGTTTTGCATGCAATGACATCCTGCACAATTTGCAGTATAAGCTAACTGAATTTTGAGCTTATACACATTTATTTACCATAAATGTTTGGAGTGACTGTGTTTTGATGTGTAGGTAAGTTTTGACAGAGAACTAATCTAAGACAACCTACTGTAAGTGTATGTTGGAATATTTACAAGATTTGTCTTACAGTACATTATGGGTATGTTGCACCAACTGACAGGATCAGGTTTAGCCATCCCTCGGCACATCTGGCCATGTCACAGCCTGTCAGAAAATAGTAGTTAAATAAGTGGAAATAATACGTCAAGAAATGTTTTGTTTGTTTTGAAATAGTTGATTTAATAGTACAGCTGATAATAGTCTCTTGCAAAGCCTGAGAGAGAGAGAGTTATGACCATAGAAATTATAGAGTAGAACTAGAAGTAAATCACTTAAGTTTTTCTAAGCTGAATATGATTAAATGTTTTATTTGATTGTCTCTAATTCTGTTCCTGGAGATGATTTCTGATTTTACTACTGGGAGTCCACAAGCTGTCCATGTTGTGTGTCTTTCCTATGGTGAGAAGGTGGAGTTCTGCAGACAGCTGTGAAAATACACAACACATGTATATTAACACCTGAGGATGAATTGAGCATGAATGAAAATGGCACATAATTGTATGATGCTATGGGCTTCAAACTCTTGTAATAAAGCGTCCAAAAAAGAGTGTTTGAGGACAGGAACCAACTGAAACCTGAAGAGCATCATGGCTAATTCTTTAGTACCTCTTTTGCCACTGTGGGCCATCAGCTCCAACAGGACGATCATCTCATCTTCCTCACTGCAGTCTGGCGATGGTTGATTGGTTGGTGATGTCCAGGACATGCAGAGGGCAGTTGTGGTCCTCCAATACTTGGTGCTGACCACCAGAGGGGGTTGGGGTCCCACTAGGTTGGCACATTGTCTATGGCTCTGGGGAGCTAAGGTCTACTGAAAGTAAGTAACAGAGAGAGAACTAAGTATTTCTGTATGAGCATGCCAACACCACAATAATACCTCAACATTTCTAAGGAGTATGAATATGCATTACAATATAGGCCTAGATTATTTTACATCCACTAAACTGTATGGCTATTTTTATAGGAAATATTTGAAGATGAGACCCATCACAATGTTGACTTTTCTGAATATGATGTTTAAGAATTGTTTTGTACCCTACCTTTTGTGGTAGCCCCCCTTAGGGGGAGCCAAGTAGACAAATCCTACACACCTAAAGGTGAGAGGTCACCTTGACAGGCCCGTGATGGACCGTCTTACACACCTAAAGGTGAGAGGTCACTTTGAGAGGCCCATGACCGTCTCAAAGCGGTTCAGGAGTGCAAATGTGTGTTTGTGTGTGTGTGTGTGGGGGGGGGGGGGGGGTTGGGTAGGGAAAGGAATAGGTTTAGGAAATGGGGGGTGGGAGGGGGGAGGGGTTCACTGGCCCAGGGGTTGGAGGAGACCATCAGCCCCCGCCAGCCTGGTACAGCGGCGCCTCTGCTTCTGAGCAGCTGGGGGGCGCTGAGAAGGAGGAGCTGGAGCACAGAGCTTCTCTGTGTTGCCCTGGCGATCCATCTGGGCCCGGCGTTCCAGCAGGGGTCGCTGTGGACACATCGCGAGACTCGAGTGTCTGCCCATGTTCCCACGACGCTCCTGGCACTTTTTCAGCAGTGCATGGATCCCTCTCAGCTCCTCCTTGTAGGGGGTTGGGGTGGGGAGAGCCTTCTTCACCCTCCTCCGCTTCACCTTGTTGTTGCCAGAGGTTTTGCCGGACCTTGAGGGGGGTTTGGGCTCAAACTTGGCACATGCAGTGGGCCTGCGAGTGACAGGGCGGAGGCGGGGACTCTTTGAAGTGCTGCCCTTCTTGACAGCAGCACGAGCTGGTGGTGGCTGGGGCCTGAGATGGTCTTCAGGGTCATTCCAGCATGACCTCGCCGCTCTGGTCCTCCTAATGGCCGGGGTCTCTGTCTCTGGGCCCAAGTCCAACACCTGAAGCTCATCTTTGGGCTCTGATGATATTTTAAGCTCACATGATGGCTTCAGGCGTTTGTAACGCTTGATCCCAGAAGACAGACCCCCCGCATTTGCAGTCTCCCGGTCCTTCTGTGAAGTCCCTCGTGGTCTCTGTTCCCCAGAAACTTTCTTGGACTTCTTGAGGACATCATGGTTGGGGAGGACAGGAGGCTGCAGGCCTCTCACCTTCTTCCTCGCAGCAGCCGCTGATGCACAAACCTCCTCAGGCTGGGGTTTGCTGGCCACCTCCACTGCCAGATCATCACGGGTCAACTGATGTGATAGCTGACCCTGGTCATCACTGGCAGGTACCAGCAACAAAGGCTCCCCAGTCTGGTAGATGGGGGGCAGGAGGAGTGGAGCCTCTGGGGTGGAATATTTGTGCACAACCAGAATGTCAGCTGGAGGCTGCTGATTCTGGATGATATTCCGTCTTCTTACCGCAGGAGATGTTTCTATCGGAGGAAGAGTTGTTGGAACTTTCTCCGTGCTCAACACCTCCATACGGTTGAAGACTCTCCGGCTCCCTGGCTGCCTCTTTGGATGAGGACATGGGCTGTTAATGGGCAGACATGGCTTCTTGATAGGAGGGAGGGAGGGAGCCCTCTCTCCAAGGCAGTCCACTATCTCTCATAATATCTTATGGAGAACACTGATAACTTCTTTGCACGACGGGCGCATGAACCGCCTGTTGTCGTTAACAAAGCAAAAGTGTTTTCATCAGACTTCGCTCGCCTTAAATAGTGTGCCGCCAATTATGACGTATGGGGTATTTTATTTATGACGTAGGTTACAGTAGGGCATCGATCGCTGGGCCTCATTTATCAAATAAGATAAATATTAGAAAATAGAAAATAGCGTAGAAAATAAATATTCTAAATTCTATCGTACGAGTGAATTAGGATGTGCGTAAGTACAAAGAAATCGGTATTTATGTAACCTGCGCAGGCTGGTCGTATGCACACCAGCAATGATAAATCCCACACCTTCTAAATCCCTGTGCTCGCGCACGCTCAAGTTCATTTACATGCCGACACACCCCAAAATCACCGTATATGGCATGAATAACCTCTCTGACGGGTAGGCCTACATTTCAAACAGGTGCACAATCATGCTGCTCACTGAAATCGCGCTACCTCTTAGCCTACATACAATGCCTTCCAATATTTACAATGAGTTATTTTCAAATGACTTTCCAAAGTCTGTCAATAAAATGTTTGTCAGGAGTAATCCACTTGTTTGTCTCGAATTATACGGATTCGTTAGTTTGGCAATTGTCAAGAAACTGAAACACGAGACATAAAACTTTTGTTTACTATAGCCTAGGTTTGCGGACGTTTTTACTTGCAGTTTCGCAATTTCCCCAACTGGGTGTTGTGCTTACGCGTGGTCAGAGATGTGCGTATATATAGCCTATATATTTAAGCGCATTTCTAAGATCAAGTATAAGTTCATAAATCCCACACTTTGCGCAGGAATGATCGGACGCACCCTTTGCGCACAGATTGGTAAATAAATGGGACATTTTTACATCACTTCAAGAAATTAGACAATTGCATTCCATGGCATAGGCTATTCGTAGTCATAAATCACATAGGCCTACATAATTTAGCCTACGTTTTCAGAACACAGAATAATCGCTGACAATTTTATTACATGGAGGCTATAGAAACTGCACTAGAATTGCTCAACACCTACACACAGTGTCTCTTTTACTTTTGTTTTAAGCAGCTTCCCCATGTAGGCGAGGGTCGTTCAGCTAGAGCTGAGCAAATGACTCGCACCAGCGCATCTGAGAGTCATCATGTGCAAAGTCATATAGTAGCCTAATATATTCTCACTCTTATTATTCAACTGGATACGTGATCACTATAGTTGCTTCCAATAAGACATCTCGTCTATGCATCCTCTGAATTTCGGAAACCTTTTACTCAGCTGCAAGTTTACGCATTTCTAACCAGCGTTTTCTCACTTCCATAGTCTTGAAACTGCAAGGTAAGCTTTATCAATTTGCGTGTAATTAGCATGTTTAGGGCAAGTCAGGGCCATGGGCCATTTAAGCTTTGAGGGTCCCAGCCCCTCTGAAATTAAGAGCCAATGACTGCAAAGGATTTCTCATAAGTGAGGAACATATTCAATACATTACAAACAAAAAAAGAGGCAACCAGCCAAGCAAGCCAGCAAGTACCAACAGCAACAAAAAGGGAAAGGAAAGCTGAAAAAAAAAAAAAAAAATAGCACATCAACTTGCAAAGTCTGCAAAGTCCATTATGGTGACCCAAGTGACCCTAAGGCTACTGAAGAATGGGTAAAATGTGATCCATGTTCTGACTGGTTTTGTGAGAGCTGTGGTGAAGAGAATGGCATCTGTGGTGACAATGGTTTCTTTTGCAGTGACTGTGTTTGAAAAAACTTTTCATCGCATTTTGTTGTTTTAATTAATATGTTTGTTGAAGGTAGTTTGAACGTTATGTGTATGGCCTTTAGCCCTCTAGTTTAAAACATGAATTAATACATTAAAATTTGTCTGTTACACACACACACACACACAGTTCACTGATGCTGTTCTTGCCGTTTTAATGACTGTCTAAGACTAATGTCTTTAATGACTATTATTATGCATGAGTTTGTTTAATGCATTGAAATGCATTTTGAGTTTAACATTTTAAATGTTGAACTCATGTTAAATGTTTTATAAAAAATGTGTAATTTGTGTTTTAAAATAAAAACATGTAATACATTAATATTTCCCTTTGAAGTTTTGCCCATCTTACCTGACAAGCCGACCCATTTTACCTGAAACTGGAAATAAGGCTTTCCACCACTAAACTTGCATTTGTGGATATGGTACTTGGCTAATAAACAGGTATAATGAAACACTTGCTGTCATATATACTTTTTTCACAGTCAAATGTAGCCTACCAAAGAACACATCTTGGAAACAAAATGACAATTTAGTTCATTATGGATAAATTCTTGAACATCTGACCAGAATCTCACAGAATGGGTATTTTTTCACATTATTACATTACAAAAGGAGAAATTAGTGTCAATGTCTTGTTTTTAACGATTAAGAAAAGATTTCACCAGGTAGAATCTATGAATTAACTTGAATGAGACCTCTGTAACTTTATTTGTGAGACAGTATTTGAATGGCAGACCATCTTCCATGGATTGTTCTCTATTATACCATTCCAAAGATGTATTGTGGTTAGACGTGGTGTCCGACTTCAGGCTGACATCAACAAATTTGTGATTGTGTCACCAAAAAGTGACCATGACACGTCACTCAAAATTCACGGGATCAAGACGCTTGCAGACAGATCCTGCAGTTGCTCTCCCTTGGAAGTGGCTGCATCCACCCCCATGACGTTAATCATTATTCCCATTGGAATCTCCTGAGAAAAATGACACCGTCCTCATCACACTCCCAAGAAATGGGCTCCTCTACATGACTGACATGTTGGCCAGCGCAAATGATCTGAGCTGTAGTATCAATTCAATTCAATTCAATTTTATTTGTAGAGCGCTCAAATACAGTAGGCTACATTGTCTCGCGGCGCTTTACAGACAGTACGGGAGGCATCCATGAGAAACAGGGGCAAGGAAAAACTCCCTTCGCTTTGTAAATAATTTGTTTTGTAGGAAGAAACCTTGGGCCTCATGGACTCAGCCTATCTGATGCATAGATTGACCATGGTTTACAAACAACAGGATTAGGCCAGTCTAGGAGGATATCATTTTATGATATGAGTGTGTCATATAATCTAGCTAGAGTGAGGAGAGGGAGTATCACAGTTCTTCCCAACCATAAAGCCGTATTACTCACTAGCATGGAGCACTTTAAACCAGCCAGCCAGCCAGCCATCTCAAACAAGTCTGTTTTTATGCCAAAAAGGAGTTAATATAAGAGTGCATGGCATATTTGATTTGTATTGTCCTCCGGAATTGTTAGGGATATCGTAGAGGGGAATGCCGCCGCTTTACAACGCAGGCCACCAGTGTTCGAGTCTTAATAGGCACAAACTGCTGAAAGATATTTCTTATTAGCCTAAAGACAATTGTATTAAAAGCTTTTTAGTTTTTAAAAATTATTATTAGTTACTATTGTATGTCTGTTTGAGAGCCACTGCCAAGGCCTTTATTTAGCATACCCCTCTAAAACGAAGCTATCACTTCAGACAGCTTTCAGGATCAAAAGGAAGGCATTGAAACACATTACTCATGTGATGCAGGTGTAAAAGTCTACATTTCCTCTCATTTTTGAGACAGTTTGGTTTGTTCAGCAATTGGAGGGGTGTTACCCAGGTGACTCTTTTTAGAGCAGACTAAAAAGAGTGCAGAACACAAAATGGAGGATCTCACGAACAGGTATAATGAAACACTTGCTCTCATATACAGTATATGATGAAGCAGGGGCGCTGCTAGAAATTATGACAACATTTTTTTTTGGGCCCCTCAGATATTGATTTTAATATTAAAATTTTCTTTTGCCCCCCTGTCAGTGCTGGGCCCTTAGAATCCCCCCCCCCCTTGAATGAATTAATAAATTATGTACACCACAATACAAGTTACACAGAAGACAGGTCTAAGCATGATGATTTCATTATGTGCTTTAACTCTTGATCTGCAACAGTTCTCACCACAATCCCACCAACCCACCACCAGCCACCACATCATCAGCAACATTCTTCACCACCAACCCATTGAGCCATGCAGCAGCAACCAACCAATTTGAACAAGGCAACAAGCTGCCACTCCTTTGTTCCAATCATCAGCATCAGCCACACTAGAGGAAGAAGAAGAAGCAGCAACGGCCTCAGCAGCTTCTGCCTCTATGCCCTCTGCTCCTCCATCCAGACCCTCCACAGACTGGGCCACTAGGAGACCAGCTAGGCAGGCCTCAGTCTTTTTTGAGGCCTACATGCCAAAAGGCACACGACTATGCTGGACTTCTTAGTGCGCCCGGATCTGGAGAGGTGGAGGAGTGATGGGAGTGGAGGAGGGTATTTCGTATCTCGAGGAGGGGGGGGGGGCATAATTTAATGACAGGGGGGCATAATTAATGGCAGTTGAACTTGAGCTAGTTCTCATTTGAAATGGTGAGGCATGAGCACGATTCTGTTATTTGATCCAGGAATTAAAGGGAAAATCCGGTGCTACAAGCTTCCTAGGTCTATTTTGGCACCATATAGTGCATACGTTGAGATGGAATTAACATCACGTCACTCGGATGTGTTTTGAGAAAGTTTGTGGTTTAAAAAAGATTTATATTTAGGGTGGGAACCTTAGAAAATTCTAAAGAAGATATTTTTGACACATTATTATTATTATTATTAGATATGGCAGACAATGCATGTATCTTATATAAAAAGAAAGTATTTTTTTATATATTTTTTATATTTTCATAAAGTATTTTCTTATGCACTCTCTAATAATACACTGTTATAGTTCAGGCAGGGGGATTCCAGACTCTTTGGCCTCTGGCGGATGTCCTGTTATAGAAACAGACATATCCATTCCTTGTGCCACTGTTGCAGCTGATGGGTACGATGCAGAGAGGGGATGAAAGCTGACCAGAAATTCGATGTTTGGAACAGACCCTTTCACATGTGATGAGGAGCGATCCCTGGCACAAAGCCGTTTCACAGACATGTATGGGGACATGACGACAATAGGCCTTTTACAGATGCTCTGTTACACCTCATTCATGTTTCATCTTCATTTTTGTCCTGTTCTAAAACAACAGCCTTGAATCCAGCATAACAACCACCACACCTTTTTCTACCCAAATCCACAGTATATGTATTCAGACTGATGAGCAAGTGGTGACCCTAAGAGAAAATGACTTTCTAGATCACCTGATGTGGGTGCTCGAGGTAAGGACAATACTTTACAGTACGAGGAGCACCCATGATTGACAGGGCCAAAACTTTCTGGGGCAGCTCTACGACTCATTGGCTCAACACAACTGCCAGGGCCTGGAGATCACAAGTTGTCCATGGATTTGACTCAGCATCATAGCATGATTACAGAATATCAGCACTATTTCGTAGGTAAAACAGTGATGTTTTACATGACTATTCAAAGAGATGGGGATGAATGGGAACTGTGGCAAAGCATTTTATGTTGGAAGATGGTGAGGCCCAGCACTGTAGAATGAAAAGGCATTTATAGATAAGAAACCTGTGAGTTGAGTTGTAGAACAGATATTGGTCCTGTAGATCTGCAAAAAAGTTTTGTATCTGAATACAGATGCAAATCTCATGTTTTCACAGGTACAAAATATTGCCATTGATTTCATTCCATACCCTTTCATCTACAAGGGTTGCCACATTTCAATTGTGAAATCCGGGACACCAGCCGAGTTTTTTTTTTTTTTTTTCCTGAGGGGTAGGCAGGGTAGGCCTAACACCAGTAGGCCTATGTCAGAATAGACCGAGGGCTAGGCGTAACTGTCAAATAGGCCTATAGTAGTCTAATGGTAGTAGCGACACCCGTATAAAAAATAAATAAATAAAAAAAAAGGGTTAGTCAAAGGACAGCAGTGACAACATTCATGGTAAAAGTGTTAGCAATTGTAAAATACAAAAGAAAAAGGCTACAATTATGGCCTTTGCATGACTGAAGATAAATTTAAAAAATAAGAAGAAGAAAAAGAAAATCAGGCCAACGCACCTGTCGCCTACCTCGGTGCTCGGGCCCTACGATGCTTGCGCAATGGCTTTCTCTGCACTGTTTCAAGCTGCAGTCGACTATTCCCTTAGTAGGTACCCTGATCTTGATCTTTTTTTCTGAGATGGCCACTTCGTTCATGATTGAATCAGGCTGAGGACTTAAACTTTCAGGCTAGACCTAACAGGTTTGGGCGATTTTACGCGCTGAGGAATATTTTTTATGACGTTCTGTGTTGTTTCAAAACTGTCGGAAAATGGAGATCTCTAAAATGCATAACAATAATAGGCTACAAAGAAACTTCTACTCAAACCTTCATGCTTTTTGTGAACATGGTTTGAATTACAGTCTGAGGAAGAGAAATATTTGCTTGTTCTAGTTCAGTGAGTCCCACAGTGGTCGATCACAATGACAAATCTGACAGTCAGGTAATTTATGGTCATAGTCCGCCTATTCATAAAATTGAAAAGGTACTATTCTCCAATTTTTCGTGACTAATGAATGCTACCAATAAGGCCTACACAGGCTGTCCTGTAACTCACGATCACTTGCTCCATTAAATGCAGGAGACTCCCAGAGATTCGCACAGTCTTGGCATGTCCGCAAATAACCAATCACATAAAAGCAAGCGTGCGCCTACAGCATCCCACGGCAAGACTTGGCCAATCTAAAATAGTGACAGGGAACACTACAGTAGAACAGTAGAATTATATAGGTTTTTCAGAGGTGAAACTAATGAATATGTGAAGAAGAACATTTTCACAAAAAACCGGGACAATATGCGTCCCTGGAAGAATTATCAGTTTTCCAGGACAGACGCACAAAAAACGGGACAATCCCGGGAAATACATGTGGCAACACTTTCATCTACACAGGTGGGAACACACATACCCGACTACTTGAGTCAAGTGAAAGCCGACCACCCTTTTGTCCTGATGCTGGGAAGCGATCCCCAATGCGCACAAACCTTCATAATCATTAATGGAATGGCCCTTGAGCACCCTTCCCTGTTAGGAGCTGTTGATGGATGCTTTAAAGCGTTTTCGTGTTAGACATCCAGTATCCAAATGCATGTGCCCAGATCTGGGAGTCTATACAGACGATTTTTGAGATACCGGGACCAGTGCCACCTGTGGTAAAGGTGATGAGGGCACAGTTTGCTGTTTAGGTCGAGATGCATTTGCATGTATTGTGTGTGTGTGTGTGTGTGTGTGTGTGTGAGAGAGAGACAGGTCGTTTTTCGATAGAGACCTGTGTGATTCTGGTGTGTGTGTGTGTGTGTGTCAGGTCGTTTTTAGTCAGAGACCTGTGTGTGTGTGTGCTGGTGTAACAGGTGGCTGTTACCATGTTTTAGATTTTTGTCAGCTAGAAGCCACCGTAGTTTTAGTCAGCTTTGCCACGCCCCTCAACTAATGCTGGAGGGGCCGGTTCATTCATTTAGCTTAATGGCGCTAGCTATAAGACGCTATGCCCAAGTAACACTCATGGGAATCTCGCTGACTGCAACTGTGTACCGACACTGTGCTAATGAAGGTATGTTGTATTCTTATCACTACTGTGTAGTTGAGTAAGTGGAGCCAAACTAATTGTTACAATTTCCAAATTCCAACAGGCTCTTCACGAGCATGACATAGGCCTCCTGGTAGGATGTGTGCTACTTCCCTACCAAAGGTAAACGGTTTTAATGTGTATTTATAGTGCTGTTGGTATGCAGTCCGGGGCTTTAGCGTAGCGCCCAAGTATGTCAATGTTGTGTTAGTAACATGTAAAACGGTCTTTCATGTGAAGCTGGCTCCCGTGGTTGAATTTGCTGCGCCACTTTTATATGTGTCCCTGTCGGAACGCAGGTAACATAAAGAAGATGTTCTGTCGTAATTTTAACGTTAATCAGTCTTTCTATTACTTTTGAGTTTACTGCATATGTTAATCATGGTGGCTTGTTCTTGCAGAACTTGCCACTGCTGCTTTGCCTCCCGTTAGTTTTATGTTAATGTTTGCCTTTATTTTATCTGTTTGTTTGTTTATTTCGTTTCTTTCTTTGGTTTCAGTTTCATCCAGTTTAGTCAGTTTAACTGAAGGGCTCAATAGGGTGGTAGTGGCTGCCTTAGTACTGATCTGTATTTAGCTGTAACAGTTAATGTTAATTTTCCAGGTCTTAACCTGTGACCTCTCCCCCCCCCCCGGCTAGACAAGAGCATCACTGCTGTCCGCGGCCGTGTCACCGGAGTCGAGTCTTCGCGCACTTCACACCCTAGTTGTAGTGGTAATATGCACTCCACCATTTGCTGTGATCACCCTTGTAGTGTTTATACCTATTAGTGTATGTTTGCGTATGCGCGTGTGTGTGTGTGTGTGTGTGTGTGTGTGAACAGGCACCTGAACCGTGAGCACCGGATGTGTGTGTGCGCGTGCAGCTCGTCTGCCAGGGCAGGTAACCCTTTCTTGCAGTGCTACACTCCTAAGTCATTTGATTAACATCCTGCATCTGTGGTGGCAGCCACTATTCTTCCCATATTGCCTCCATTAGCCCGGTACTACCAAGTCAACACAATTTCTCTTGTTTTGATTATTTATTAATAAATATTTATTTGTTTTGGAATATCACGCCTCTGTCCATTTACTAACTTACCTGTGTGTGGGAACCTACTTGTGCAAAGTTAGGTGTTCTAGATAAAACCAGTGTAAAGCATATCTTGGGGTGAAAGGCCCCTTGTGGCGTAGTCGCAAAACCTAAACTGCCAAGACCCTTACCACTTCACTTGGTTACACTGGGTTATTGTTGCTTGAAAAGCCAGGCTACAACATAGAATGTGTTTGGCCTCTGTGTAAGCTGTGTAAAGCACTCAAACGCTTTCCTCTGTGTCCCGCCGTATCCCTGTACATCATGGCTATCCATTTGGCTCATTTCACTGCCTTCTTTGAAGGAGAAGAGAAAGTCATAAGTAGAAGGGAGAATCATTACAAATCGGGCCATGAATTGAGTTACAGCTGCGCCAGTGGGGAGATGGTTGGCGTTGTCCGCTCCAGCAGACAGGAGCAGCAGTACAAGGTTTCTATGACCGTGCTAAGTGTTATAGTGAACATACAAATATGATAAAGGCTATCCGTAATCCATTTCTTGACCACTCTGTAAAGTCGAATGCCAGAATGAGGCTGCGCTAAGGACTGTGGGAAAGGGTAGAGCAGAAAGTATGCATCACACGTATCCTTTGAATCGCCCCAATCCAAGTGCAGGTGCTTCAGAGAACTCTTGACATTGACATTTAACCACACAATGTAGACTTTCAACTAGCTCTGGCAGAACAAAAGGATTGCCTGTGATCATAACATTGCCACTGGTTCTTATTTTAATCGTGACATCACAAGTAATCACTACAGTGTGTTCCAACAGCGCACTTCGCAGGTTCACTCTAGCATTGCACACTTGTTAGGAAAGTGCATACATTTCGGCAGGTAAGGGTTCTCCCAAACGGAGCACTTCGTGCCACACTTACTGGACATTAAAATAGCAACATTATTGGAAGTGTTGTGTTGGTTACCATTTCCACAAGCCGGTGGCAGCCTGCACCACACACAGGTCTCAAACCCGTCACCCCGCAAGCTACAAACTCCTGGTGTGGGAGTCGGGCACTCTAACCACAGACCTAAAAGCCCGAGCTTCTAACTCAACCGTTAGAAGCGCCCAAGGAATTGGGTGATGAGGAACTACACGTACTGCCGCCAATCTAGCCGTGTTAGCTGGCCTTCGTTAAACTCACCCTCCAAATCCTCACTCCCATCCGGGTCACGGCACCAATTCTGGTGGCAGTCCGCACCGGACACGGGTTTTGAACCCGCCACCCCACAAGCTACAAACTCCCGGCATGAGATTCGGGCGCTCTAGAAGCGCCCAAGGAATTGGGTGATGAGGACTTACACATACCAGTCCCCCCAGGATTTCGCGGGCCTTTTTTGTGATTGTTGCGATCAAAAATGCTTGATTTCGCGGCAGGTTTTCTGAAAAGTTGCGGCAGAAGTTGCGCTGATTTTAGGCAATTTATTGCGAGAAAATTGCGGCGGCCAGGAAAAGCTGCGGAAAGTTGCGGTTTTTTTTTTTCTTTTTTTTTTTAAAGCAGCACATTTTGATGTGTTTGATGATGGTAGGTGGTTATTGCTATGCAGTGAACAATGCCATATTGCAACAATAGGTTTTCTTTTATCTTGAGGTTGTTTACCATCTAGAACTGCAGAATGCACATCATGGATGGCTGATGGCAATTATGGTTGTAGTTATCAACCCTTTATATGACTACATGCCATCCAAGTTCATCTGTAAACCAGAACAAAATATTATATTAAAAATATATCTGAAATAGTGATGAAAGTGCTGCTTTAAAGCAAAGAAGGAGGGAGTGGTTGTTGCTTGTCATCATCTTCTGCTTCATCATATTCATCACCATAACCTTAATCATAGTGGGCTTGATTGATTGCACTGAGTAGACTGTGACTAAGCATTAGTAAAACTGTAGAATACCTAATGTGAAGCCATTGCCAGGGAGCTAGCACTCTTTATATATTTAGAAGCTACAAGTGAAGTAGTTCCACAGCAAGAAGCAAGGCATGAGCTGTACTGTTTGTCATACAATAAATAACTGTGTGGCAATTACTTGGCTGAAACAAAAAATCAGCTTAATTTAAATGCAAAAATATAAAAGCCATCTAATAAGCTTTGTACTTCATACAAGCCAAAACAGGATTTGATATCTTAAAACATGGAAAAGATATAGGCTAGCTTACACAAACTGAAAAAAATTGACTGTTCTGAATTCTGATAGACAGAATGGGAACCAACTTAATGTGCGTTTAGTGTCCTGTGACAAAGGGGGCTCGGTGAAAATCAATTTTGTCGAATTCTTCGTGGAGATAGTTCTACAGTAGCCTATATTAGCAATAACTTTCAACTCCGCTTGAATTCGTCATTTAGATAACTTGTGATTTCCACACGCTCGCGCACACATGGAGGGAGAGGGAGAGGGAGAGAGAGAGAGACGCGCGCAACGGAAGAGAGCTCATTCAGTCCAATGCGTAATTTAAGGTAACACTTGCCCCATAACATAAACGTAACGTAAATGACAATAGCCTAAATGATCAAGAATATTGTGATTAGCAGCTGTTTTGAACAGTAATATTTGCACCGCAAAACAAGGAGCAGGAAAAGCTCTGCACCCGTTGATCTTTCACTCGCGAGTGATTGGTGATATTTCGAGAAACCTTCCAGGAAGTTGCGGGAAAGGTGCGGTGATTCCTCAAAATTGCATGGCCGCGATGAAGTGGCGGGGATTGGCTGAAGTTGCATTGAAGTTGCAAATCGCAACATCGCGAAATCCTGGAGGGTCTGACATACTGCCGCTCAGTATTCCATGATCTTTACTGCCGCCAGGCTAGCTAGCCTCTGTTACACATACCCAAATAGCTATTATTGCTAAACTTGTTGTCAGCGATAGCTAGCTTAGCATACGAACGGTAAATGCCGGCTAAATAAATTTTGTTGGTTGTCCTTTTCTTCCATTACGCTGCAAAGATGGCATTGATAAAGTGCAAGACGTGTCCATTGTTCCATACTTCGAAATTTGACCATTAGAAGTGCACCGTCTGGGTCCTTGCTGCACACTTCATTTTGCTGCTTTTGAATTGGAACAGCACGATACACTCAAATGAAGCATTCGAAGTGCTGAAGTGTGCGAATAGCTGGCTTTCGCCCTACGTCACTAACGTATTTTTCGGTGTTCTTCTGTACGCGCGCGAACCTCAACTGGTGGGCTACTGGAGCTAGAGCCATTGAAAGCACTGTTTTGGCTGCAACTTTTTTTGTACAAAAAACTTTAGTTTTGTGCCGTTTTTGGATGTTATATACTGTCTAAGCGAGAGAAGGGAAAGAGTTATTATCGAATACCTAAGGAAATTGCCCATAAAGGTGAGAAATGGAAAAAAAAAAAAAAAAAAAACTCAGAGAACCACGCCGTAGTAGCCTACGTAATGCCCATAGCCTCGATTGTCGGCAAATCTTTCCGCTCTTGAGAAAATTCTGACATTTTCATCAAGTACGGGTCACGTCCAATGTATTTCCCTACTAACTCCTTGTATCTTTCCCTACATACCGGCTCCAAACCACTACGATATGCACTTTTCTCCATGCCGTCCATTGGTGTTGTTATGCTTGCCTCCACATCCTGCCCATCAGTTCGAATTGTTCGCGCTCCCGTTATCACGTCACTGGGACCCTGCTATTGGAACAGACTGCTACACTACTCGTCATCCTGCAGTGTAAAGCGCCTTCCATTGGAGGAGATTCTGTTGTAAGAACACAGCAATGGCGCTAGGAATGTGGAAGTTCAGTATATAAAAACGATTAGGTAAAATAAGTTATTCATGTATTTTGAGTCTAGTCGCAGGGAACTGTTTACATTTTTACATTTTTAGAATAGAAGGTTACACAGTTATCACCTACCCTGTTGCTGGTTAAACTAACTGTACATTCACAATAGCTACTAAAGCTGTAAAATCGCTGGAAGTAGCTCTCTTTCTCAAAAGCTACCAGCTGTATAAAAGTTGAGTGATTTGAGCGACTAAAAAAAGCTAAAAAACAGTCAACTTTGTGCGAATTAGTTATTGACGCGTTTCAGCTGTAAAATCTAAACACTGTGCTGTAAATGGAATGACAATGGGCACGTCATGAGCGATGGAACGATTTGGGCAAAAACAGACATTTTAGCAACTGGTTTTTGAGCGACAAAAGCGATTTTGTAGCTTTAATACTTGGTGTGAGTTTACAGTAAATGAAGGCTGTAACGGACGATTCAGACCTCAGCGTGAACGGGGCGTATCAGCGCGGGCACGGTTTTGGTCCATTTTCATTTAGAATGCATGTTAACAGGTTAGGTCATTCAGACTGCACGCATGTTTTCCGCGGCTGCTGTCCTGGCTTCAGGGTCTATAGAGTGGGTAAGCCAGTTTTAACCTGGTTCGGGGAGTGAAAACGCCAGTCATTTTCGGCATCGAGAAGTCAATTATTACTCAACTAGCTACAGCAGAACAAAAGGATTGCCTGTGATCATAACAATGCTACAGGTTCATATGGCATCAACCTTGATTTGAAAAAAATAAATAACGTACTTCAATTGTAATATAACAAGAAACCACTACACTACCCGTCATCCCGCATTGTGAATGCTGTTCTGAGACATTACTCTAAACTGTGTGCTGATTGGCTAAACCGTAAAGCAACCGAGGGAAACGGAGGTAGGGGGATTTGGGCTAGACTACGTATGGAGATAAATAGTTTAGCGGAGGTACGTAGGATGGCATCGCCAGGCTATTAAGGTAGTAATGATACTCTGAACTTGGTAGGCCTACCCTTCCAAACACGATACTAAGGACATTTTAAGTTATACTTGTTAGCTTAAAGCAATATACCGGAGTAAGTTTAAGCATAGTCCTGCTGCACGAGCCTTCTAACAGCAATATGTTTTGCATGAAATGAAAGATTTTCGAACAGCACAGACCTAACACGAACGCGAAACACTTTACATTGAGTCAATGTAACCTCAGATCTTACTTTCGGTTTCCAACAGTCAGGTCCCATTGATTCAGTGTAAAGTGCCTGTTCGCTTCTGCGTTCGCGTTCGGTCTGTGCTGTACCAAATTATTTTGTTCCACTTGGTAACTAGTGCATTTAGCAAGCTCTTTCAACAGGGCTATGCCTGAATTCACTCCGGCACTCTCCTTTAATTAACTTGCTGACTAGTCATCTTCATTCATTACCACAGTAAATGTAGCTAATTTTAGCTCAATAGACTAAGCTAATTGGCATATACTTGTGTATTGTACACATGCGGCAAGTATAGAATGTTGTTAATATGAATTTAATGTATGCGCGTCCCAAGTACAAAAGTCTGTTAAATCAGTTATGCTCACTTGACAGTCAGTTGTGTACAGTGTCTGCCCTTGAATAAAACCCGTTCAACGGAAAGTTATCTACAATGGCAAAGTTTCATCCACCTGAGTGTTTGGATTTTACTCGACTGGAGCAGTGGCCAGAGTGGCTACAAAGATATTTCAGAGGTACCAGTTAGCAACAAGGTTGAAAGACAAAAGCGGTGCAGTGCAGGTGAGCACTATTGTACACTCTTGGCAGAGAAGCGGAACAAATATTACACACCTTTGTCTTTAATGAAGAGGAGGATGAGGATGATTACGAAACTGTTTTGGACAAGTTAAACATGTACTTTGTCCCGAAAGTCAATGTGATTCATGAGCGTGTCCATTTGGGTCAGTAAAGATGGAAAACATTAGTGACAGACTGGTAATAGGGATCCTCGCAATGAGTTTTTTAGAGAAACTCCAACTGGCAGCCGACCTAACGCTAGATATGGTGGTTGAAATGGTACGGCAATCCGAACAGATCAAGTGAACTGGTAGGCTAAAGTTAGCACTTCGGAGGCTAGCTACCTGAGCGAAGTGGCGAGAAGGCAATCTTGAGCTCCGAACTTTCACTCCGGCGTGAAAGGAAGACAGCAGCCAGGAGCCAACCGAAATTTCCAACCATCTGGTCTAAGAAAGAAGTGCTTCAGGTGCAGAAAGGATCATAATTCACTGTTTCAATGTACAGCCAAGAACGCTAATTGTATGCCAGTTCTATAAATTCTCCCACCTCCCACACCACCTGTACCCACCTGAAGAAAATCTCCGCGCAGTGGGGTTGTCCAGATGAGCTGTACACAGACAATGGAGGACAATGTGTGAATGTGTCAAAAACTTATCTGATGCATACGACTTACATCACGCTTCTAGTCCTCACTACCCTCAGTCCAATGGGGGGGCTGAGAGAGCTGTACAGTCATGAGCTACACAAAAATGTATTTACGGTAGTTGTGTTGTTAAACTTGTAAGACACATGTCCATGGACCAGGAAAAATGCATTGGGGGACATACAGTAAATCAGAACAGAAACACTGAATACTGAAAATGTTAATGTTGAATGTTGGAAAAGACATAAAACATTGTGAAGTCTGTGAGCCAGTAAGTAACAGGTCTACACACCTCCATCATTTAGTCTGCGAATGGAGTGTTCATGGGCCTTCATGTTCTCTGCAAAGCGACCAAACCTTCCAGAGAAAACCTTTTTCTTTTTCCTCAATTAAAGAGGCTTTGGTCTTGATTTCGTGGTTGGTGGTGTTTTGCATATTGGCAGAGTGCCATCATGGGGAGTATGGCTCATGACGTCCAGCAAGATATCAGATAGGCGACTGATGACCGAATCTAAAAATGACTCATCTTGTACATGGTATGCCATATCTGAAATCTCACGTAGCAGGCTGCCACACTTTTGCCTTTTCCTCATTTTACTTGTTGTTGACCAGGTGGAATTGGTGGATGGCAGGCAGAATGGTAGAGAAGCGGCAGAGGTGGCAACGGCTGCATCAGTGGGTGGCAGACAGAGTTGTGGAGAAGCTGCAGTGTCAGGCGGTGGCAGGCAGAGGGGCATCACTGGGTGTTGTAATTTTTTTTTCCAATAGCCAGTTATGCAAATTGGCAATTTCCAGTTATACATATCTCAACTTCATAGTTCTATGATGGCATTGCAACACTGTTAATATGTTATATTATTAACTAGACATGTTGTCTTATAGGTATACCAATTGTTGTAGTATGATCTTCAGGGTCATTCCAGCATGACCTCGCCGCTCTGGTCCTCCTAATGGCCGGGGTCTCTGTCTCTGGGCCCAAGTCCAACACCTGAAGATCATCTTTGGTCTCTGATGACATTTGAAGCTCATATGATGGCTTCAGGTGTTTGTAACACCCATTTGCAATCTTCTGGTCCGTTAGAGAAGTCCCTTGTGGTCTCTGTTCCCCAGCAACTTTCTTGGACTTCTTGAGGACATCGTGGTTGGGGAGGACAGGAGGCTGCAGGCCTCTCACCTTCTTCCTCACAGCCGCTGATGCACACGCCTCCTCAGGCTGGGGTTTGCTGGCCTCCTCCACTGCCAGGTCGCTGGTCAACTGATGTGAAAGTCGACCCTGGTCATCACTGGCAGATCACTGGCAGCAACAAAGGCTCCCCAGTCTGGTAGATGGGGGGCAGGGGGAGTGGAGCCTCTGGGCAGGAATATTTCTGTACAATCAGAATGTCAGCTGGAGGCTGCCGTTTCTGGATGATATTCCGTCTTGTTACCACTGGAGATGTTTCTATCGGAGGAAGAGTTGTTTGTTCTCTTGGTGGAACTTTCTCCATGCTTAACACCTCCATGCGGTTGAAGGCTCGCCGACTCCCTGGCTGCTTCTTTTAACGCAGGCATGGCTTGTTAATGGGCGGACCTGGGTTCTGAATTGGAGAGTGGGAAACCTCTCTCCAAGGAACTCCGTTATCTCTCATAACGATGCTCTGGTTATCGCTAACTTGTTTTCCAAAAGGCAACGGATGCGTAATGACTTGTTGTTGTAAGCAATAAATCCTGAGAGGCCAGTGTAAATGCTGGTTTTAGCACGGGTGTTGTCGATGGCGCAGCCGTTTAGAACGAAATGTGGTTGGAGCCGTGCTAAATGCCTAATTTACAATGGCATCGAACACGTTTTCAACCAATCACAATCGAGGACCGGAACTATCAGTTTTCGAATACAAAGTAAAAGTGTTTTCATCAGACTGCACTTTCATTAAATAGTGTGTAGCCAATTATGACGTAAGTGATATTTTATTTATGATGTAGCTCATCACAGTTACAGTAATCCCATTTAGAATTCTGTGCATTTTGATGTTTAAAACGAAGGAACGAACAAATTATTGGTCAAGTTTAGGGCCTATAGGCTAGCTATAGTTATTGTGATTACTGGAGTGGCTCTCAACCTTTTTTGTTTGTTGTTTCATAGCGCCAATGCTAAGGTCGAGCTCAAGATGCGTTTATGCCGTAACCTTGGGCTAAATTACATCAGTTGTGCACCTTTGTGGACAGAAACAATAGGCCCAACGCTATATTCTGGAAAACTGATGTGCAGTCCTTCCGACGAGTGTTTAATCGACAGGATAGAATGCGCTCTCACCTATGAAGGAAAAAACTTTTTTCACAAGGCTGGTGAATAAATGTAGGCTATGCCAATTGCGCATTTTCTGACGGGATTTAGCTCAAATTTTCCCAGTCCCTTCAAGAAAGATTCCTGAATGCTCATATTGTTGTGTAGCCTACTATGTCATTTTGTTCCATAATCGTGTGATATTGCATCAATTAATAAGTTAATAAACTAGGTGAACCGCTACAAGAAGTTTTCAAACTGAACCAACTTGTGTCTGCAGACAAATTTAAAGCATTTATAATTGATATGAATCCTGTACATGTACATAAGTGTTCTTGTTTTTGAATTGATTTTTTATTCATTTTATTCTTAAAAGTTTTTTTTCTCCTTTGTCTTTTGTTTTCCCTTGTGTACTTTTGTTTGCTTGCATCTTTTTTATTGTCAAATCAGGGCAATGCTGTAAAAGAGCATGATGCTCAGTTATTTTTCCCTGAATAAACAATGGATGATGATGATGATATAAAAGCATGTCTGCATGAGTGAGTTTGCTTTTGTGTATAAGTGTGTGTGTGTGTGTGTGTACCCATGCGCATGTGTGCTTGTGTGTGTATGTAGTTATATTGTATATGAGCACATATGATGTAAATGATCATTTGAATTTTGAGGATTTGTAACAATTAAAAAATATATATATATACTGTATATTGTTTAGAACAATCATTTATGGACTATAATCCACATGCAGTTCCACATCTTCCCATTTTTCCACCCTGTGTATACATAGTCAGAGGAACAACTATGTTGAAATAACAATAGGAAATAACAATAATAATTATAACTGTGTGAATGTGTGCCTGCGTGTTCCAGGTTATAACTGTGTGAATGTGTGAATAAGGGTGTGTGTCAGTGGCACAAGGTTGCAACGTTATAAGAGGGGGTATGTGCATGAATGTGTGTGTACCTTAGCTTAAAACACATTTCAACATCAACTCGATCACCCACACATGTGTGTGTGTGTGTGTGTGTGTGTGTGTGTGTGTGTGTGTATGTCTTTGCATGTGGATTTGTGTGTGTGTGGGCATGTGTATATCTGTGTGTGTGGATGTCAGTGTGTGTGCATGCATGTGTGTTTGTGTGACACTAGGCCCATCATCCCAAACCAGTAACCCTTCGCTTAATAGCACCATCTACAGGTCGATAGTTGTACTGCATTTTTTTGGGTTTCGTGCAAAGATGGAGTGGCCCCCGGGGACCAAACTAAATTTTTCCGTAAAAGTCTACTGGGGCTACATGCCCACCAAGTTTCATGTGCCGTGTTACGGGGTGTCCTGGGAATCGTTGACCAAAAATTCAGGAAGTAGATGACGGGAGAAAAAAAAAACTTTGACAATCACTATATGACCGCTACGCTATCGGTGGTCATAATTAAGGGAAAATACCGGAGTAAGTTTAAGCATTAGCCCTGCTGCACGAGCCTTCTAACAGCAATATATTTTGCATGAAATGAAAGAATTTCGAACAGCATAGACCTAACACGAATACAAAACACTTTACATTGAGTCAATGTAACCTGAGATCTTACTTTCGGTTTCCAACAGTCAGGTCCCATTGATTCAGTGTAAAGTGCCTGTTCGCTTCTGCGTTCGCGTCCGGTCTGTGCTGTGCCAAATTATTTTGTTCCACTCGCTAACTAGCGCATTTAGCAAGCTCTGTCAACAGGGCTATGCCTGAATTCACTCCGGTATTTTCCTTTAAGGTCCATGGGTGATGTAAGAAGCAGAATGTACTGCATGTGGACATCCAATACAATGGAGTGAGCACTGTGCCTAACATATGAGGCTGACACTAGCCCACTTTCATAAAGCAGTTTGAATTTAGCCTACATGTAAAAGCATTCTTTGTAAGAAGCGTTCTGATTTAGCTGTGGTGTAAGAGCTGATCATAGCCAACCAGATAAAATGACTTATCCAAGGCAAACATAAGTTTCCACTCTATTGTTTTAACTTATGGACATATTTTCAAAATCACAAACAACAGTGTTGCTTTCAAAATGTAAATGAATGTATAGCAGTTTTATGAAAGTATGCTGATGGTCACCGTAAAACAGCTGGACTGGACTAGTAGAGTTACCTCCACTTTTGGTCCTAATGAGACAATTCCATTCACAATATCTAAGTCTATTTGTCTGGTCCAGCCTTAAAAAAAATCAAAGCCTGCAATGAGTAAAACAAACAAACAAAACAAAAAAATAGGCCAAGTGTATTTTAGCCTACAACAACACAATGAATAGCTTACCAGGGGCCACTACGGTCAACATTAACTGACTGGAGGGCCGTGTTAGGGGTCAATTATAATTATTTTAATTATTATAAATATGTTACAACACATTTGTCTTTTTATTTATACAGCACCTCTGGCATACGTGTTGGCATACAGCACCACCATCTTCAGTAGGACTAATAGCTGGACACCGGATGAGACCTGCTCATTTCCTTTGCAGTTATTTTGCATGTTTTTTTGTTTTTTTAATCTAAAGATGTGATATTCAATGTTAGGCCTGTATCTCATGATTGTCATCTCATCAATGCATAGCCTACTAGAATAAATATCTTTTCACTTTTCAATATAGGTGGTTGTCTAGAATCATGATAAAGGTATTCTGAATGACTTTGTAATTTGCAACAATACAGTATGTGCTGACAATATGTAAAGGATAATGAACGACAGGGCGTGCACATATAGAAAAATAATGCACGGGTTCGAAGTTCGAAGTCCTACTTGTCCATGTTCACACAGCCAAGTCACCTTGAAACAATAATAAAGTAGATGTTAGGAGGACAGACATTAATGCATCATTAGCATCATAGCTATTTTCAGTTGTCATTTTTGAAACCCCATCTAAATTCCTTTACAAATATAGACCACCTAGGCAGTTGTTCGGGGTTCTTTGGTATTTTTTTTCCATCCGTTGGGGGCAAAAAACACCATTGAGCTTGCTATGTGGATAATGTTGGTTGCTATAAAGTATGCTAATCATGTTGGTTGCAACAGTATGTTGATATACAGGTCTTCATTGTGGAAGTTGTAGTTAGGCTAGTTGATAGATGAAAAAGCAGATAATGTGAAACGTGGATTAGTGGTTATTGTTAATTATGATGAATGATTCAATAGATGAAATCTAACAACTTCCAAAAAGTTACAAAAATTGTTGATGATGATTGTTGATAGATACGTAAAAAGTTGCTTGTTGTAAATTTGTTTTACAATGTTGAAATCGTTGATTTAATAGTACAGCTGATAATAGTTTCTCGCAGAGCAAGAGGTCAGGGAGTTAGAAAGTATGTAGTATAACTAGAAGTAAATCAGTAAGTTTTTCCATGCCAATAAACACTTAAGAAGAGCTGAGTATGATTACATTTTTTATTTGATTGGTCTCTAATTCTGTTCCTGAGATGGTTTCTGATTTCTCTCCTGGGAGTCCACAAGCTGTCCATGTTGTGTGTCTTTCCCATGGTGAGAAGGTGGAGTTCTGTAGACAGCTGTGAAAATACACAACACATGTATATATTAACACCTGAGGATGAATAGAGCATGAATGAAAATGGCACATAATTGTATGATGCTATGGGCTTCAAACTCTTGAACTCTCAAAAAGCATACATAAAAAAGAGTGTCTGAGGACAGGAACCAACTGAAACCTGAAGAGCATCATGGCTAATTCTTTAGTACCTCTTTTGCCACTGTGGGCCATCAGCTCCAACAGGACGGTCATCTAATCTTCCTCACTGCAGTCTGGCAATGGTTGATTGGTTGGTGGTGTCCAGGGGTGCGTCTCCCAAACATTTACGAGCTATTTACGGGCTAACTGGGGCTTACCAACATCGTGGGAACCATGAAACTACGAGAGAGGTGTTCCCCAAAATGCTCGTCCATACTATGGAGGTGAAACCTCCATGTTACGATGTACGTAGCTACTATGTCCTTGTTTCTCGAAATCATGGTTCCTGCGCTATATCGTAAACAACATCGTAACTTGATCCGTACCTACGAGAGCTCTTCACCTCCCGTAACAAGTTAGTATCTTACTACAACACTGTAGTCAACAGAGGGCGTTGAACATACCATAGTTGGGTAAATTTGGAGACAACGAAATTGTTGATTAAAAACACTTCAATGATGAGTAAGACTTGGTTATATACTGACAATGTGATTTCCTGTTAATTATTAATATTATAGGCCACGTTAGTCTCCTTGAGTATTTTCATGATTTAAATTAGGCAAGAGATAAAGAGTGTATTGAGATGACTGGTGGCGTAAATGGACAAGCCAGTGCGCCTTTGAGGCGTATAATGGTGATTCCTGCGAGTTCAAAACCACCTGTCAACGTGTGTGGGATTTGTTTCTGTTGTCCTCTCCTTTATTATTTAGGAAGAATTTTCATTTGGAGAAAGTTTCCAGGTGGTGATTATTGGTGATAACAGGTGTAATGGCAGGCCTATTCAATTAGGAAATTAGATGGTTTCGTTGTTAATGTGAGTGTTATCAATCGGTAGACGTTCAAATGCAAAGATAATATTGCATGGAACAAGCGAGGACAGGCGAATTGTTATAGGCACTAATGCGTAAAATATGCCCAAGCAAATGGATAATAATTTCAGTTTATTTGTCTTGTATTGTTTTAAATATAATAATTTAGACACAGAGTAAGAAGATATTCTGTAACAATCACCTGGCATTGAACCTTCGACTGTTCTAATGAATGTGAGTCAAAGCTGTGCGCTTAACCCACTAGGCCACCTGCTGCACGTAGAGGAAGGTTGCTCACATCTAATTAGACTACTTGCCAATAATTTCCTGTCGTTATTATTTCTTGTATTTTCACTCGAAGGTGAAGATAAACTAGACCAATTTTGGCATATGACTTAATTGAATCTTATATTGATCACAGGTTCATGTAACCGCCGTTATTAACTGACTATATCAACATAAATGTATAAACGGGACTGGCATGCTTCCTACCGCGAATGCGCCCGAATTGTCTCCGAACACTTCCGAAAACATCTGCAAACATGGTCGTAGCCGTAGGAACTATGGTGGTACATACCAACATGGTAGAAACTTACATAGTAGTCTACCATGTTGGTAGGCGTTTTTTGGGAAACACCCATAGCTGAGCACCTACCTAGTTCCCACGAACATCGTACTTTGATGGTAGAATGCTAACATCCATCGTTGTACGGGAAACGCACCCCAGGACATGTTGGTTGGTTGGTGGTGTCCGGGCAGTTGTGGTCCTCCAATACTTGGTGCTGACCACCAGAGGGGGTTGGGGTCCCACTAGGTTGGCGCACTGTCTCTGGCTCTGGGTGGCTCAGGTCTACTGAAAGTAAATAACAGAGAGAGAACTAAGTATCTCTGTATTAGCATGCCAACACCACAATAATACCTGAACAATTCTGGAGTATGAATAAGCATTACAATATAGATTATTTACATCCACTAAACAGACTATTTCTATAGGAAATATTTGAAGATGAGACCCATCAGAATATGGAGTTATCTGAATATGATGTTTAAGAATTGTTTTGTACCCTACCTTTTGTTGTAGCTCCCCTTTGGGGGAGCCAAGTAGACAAATCCTACACACCTAAAGGTGAGAGGTCACCTTGACAGGCCCGTGATGGACCGTCCTACACACCTAAAGGTGAGAGGTCACCTTGACAGGCCCATGATGGACCGTCTCAAGGCGTTTCAGGGGTGGAAATGTGTGCGTGTGTGTGTGTGTGTGTGTGAGTGCGTGTGGGAAGGGGGGGGGTAGCGTTTGGGTAGGGAAGGGTATAGGTTAAGGAAAGGGGGGGGTGGGGGTATTCACTGGCCCAGGGGTTGGAGGAGACCATCAGCCCCCGCCAGCCTGGTACAGTGGCGCCTCTGCTTCTGAGCAGCTGGGGGACGCTGAGAAGG
Source organism: Sardinella longiceps (assembly GCA_027497455.2). Lineage (NCBI taxonomy): Eukaryota > Metazoa > Chordata > Actinopteri > Clupeiformes > Clupeidae > Sardinella > Sardinella longiceps. The sequence continues at coordinate 24,259,316 of JAODXP020000020.1, forward strand.
AGGAACCGGAGCACAGAGCTTCTCTGCGTTGCCCTGGCGATCCATCTGGGCCCGGCGTTCCAGCAGGGGTCGCTGTGGACACATTGTGTGACCCGAGGGTCGGCTCAAGGTCCCACGGCGCTCCTGGCACTGTTTCAACAGCGCATGGATCCCTCTCAGCTCCTCCTTGTAGGGTCTCGGGGAGGTGGGGAGAGCCTTCTTCACCCTCCTCCGCTTCACCTTGTTGCCAGAGGTTTCTGCGGACCTTGGAGGGGGTTTGGGCTCAAACCTGGCACATGCAGTGGGCCTGCGTGTGACAGGGCGGTGCCGGCGAGCAGAAGAAGATGAGGGCTTGCGCTCAGAACAGGCTGCTGAAGAGGAGGAGATCTCTGGTACTCTGGATGGTGGTGGGTGGGGCCTGAGATCTTCTTCAGCAGGGTCATTCCAGCAGGACCTCCCTCCAGGTTTGGTCCTTCTGCTTACAGCAGTGGTCTCCATCTCTAGGCCCAAGTCCAAGACCTGAAGCTCATCATCATTAGGCACTTCTATCTTTAATGATGGCTTCAGGCGCTTGTACCGCTTGGTCCCAGAAGACAGAGTCTCTGCAGTCTCCCGGTCCTTTTGTGAAGTCCCTTGTTGTCTCAGTTCCCCCGCAACTTTCTTAGACTTCTTGAGGACATCGTGGTTGGGGAGGACAGGAGGCTGCAGGCCTCTCACCTTCTTCCTCGCAGCCGCTGATGCACACACCTCCTCAGGCTGGGGTTTGCTGGTCACCACTGCCAGGTCATCGCTGGTAGCCTGATGTGATAGCTGACCCAGGTCATCACTGGCAGGTACCAGCAGCAAAGGCTCCCCAGTCTGGTAGATGGGGGGCAGGAGGAGTGGAGCCTCTGGGGTGGTATATTTATGTACAATCAGAATATCAGCTGGGGGCTGCGTATTCTGAACGACATTCCCTCTTCTTCTTTCCTCTATTGGAGGAAAAGATGTTTGAGTGTGAACTTTGATAACACGCCGGCTCCCTGGCTGCTTCATTGACCGCGGGCATGGGTTATTAATGGGCGGACAGGGGTTCTTGATAGTGGGGAGAGAGCCCTCTCTCCAAGGCAGTCCGCTATCTCTCATAATCCTTTATGGAGAGCGCTAGCCTAATAACTTTTTTTCTCTTAACACGACGGGCGCATGACCTGTTGTCGTTTACAAAGCAAATGTGTTTTCATCAGACTTTGCTCGCATTAAATAGTGTGCAGCCAATTATGACGTAGGGGATATTTTATTTATGACGTAGGTCATCATAATATGTGACTCTGCACAGCGAAATCAGTCGCTTCGCAGAAGCTTCGTTTCTGAGAAAATTCTAAAAATGGAATGCTTGCACCAAAAAAGTCGAATTTCACATTTCAGCATAATTTTACAGAATAAACTCTACCCTTTCAGATTGTTGTTAACTTATGCCGAAATTCATACCTTAAATGGGTTAAAAATGTGTTTATTGAGAAAGTGTATCCATTTAGCATTGTACTAACTTGCTGTCATAGATTTCTAGTGCTAATTGGTTTGTACAGTAAACTACAGCAGGGCATGTGAACATTCGTTATAGATTATAAGAAAAAATAATTATCTGAATGTAAAGGGTTTTTTCATTTTCATAAACTAGGCTAGAAGTAACTTGCAGATTGAGTTGGGGTCCATAAAATTCCTCTAGATGGAGCTAACGTCAGGTGGAGAATCTGACTGAGTTGGAAGCTGGCTAGTCAGACTGGTTCTAAAGTTGGCGCAGCTAGTTGGCATAACTGGAAGTTTAATAAGCTGTTAAGCGTTCGGTAGTGCTATAAACAGCACAAGCCAAGTATTAACTGTCTGCTGATTTTTCTGCTTCAAGGATATCACTCAGATGAGGGACATGACAAGCATAAATCCCATACTATCAGCTGCATCCACATTGCATCGTTGCGTAGCCTAGCCTACTTCATAGCAAAATACCAAACCATCCACTGGCTCTTACCTTTACGGTGAACTTCAAGTTATATCCATGTTATATCCATATTTCGTGTAAAGTCCACAAATATGGGTATTCCTGTCTTGGTTGCATGTTAGATAAGTAGGCTTGATATCATTTAACTGGTTTAGTTGGACTAGTAGCAGAATTAATTCAGCGGAGTTCACTGATAGCCTTATGTTCAAAATAGCTAACCTAATAACTCCCTTGCAACAAGCTAATAAACTTAAGCGTTGTTTTTCTCCGCTTTTCAATTTCTCTGACTTGCAACATTGTAACACTTTGAACGCTCCTATCTATGTCATTTGTTGGTCAATAGTATCGATAGTGGTATCATTTGAAAGGTTATTTTCTTGCCTTTCACGTGAATGCAATAACTTAATTTTGAAAAAAAAATGCCAATGCGACTGATTTCGCTGTGCAAGGTCACATATTTAGAATCCTTTTTGACGTTGCTTCAAGGAAGATTCTTAGTAGATTCTTTGTTTTAGGAGCTTATTTTAATAAATAATGTCTAAGAAACCTGTTCAGGCTTTTTTAATTATTTCTTTACACGCCTATGAGTCGCCCATCTTTTTCATATAGCCTAGGCCACTACCGCTCCCAGAGTGGGCTAAAGTGCGTAATTGGTTTCTAGGACGATTAGACGATTGCATTTCCTGACATAAGCTAGGCCTATTCGTAAAACTATCGCCAATATTAGAAAAAGGTGAAAATAATAAAACAATGAGAACGAAATTTAGCTCGAGTTCCCTTTCGTATATACAACAGTAGTTGAATGAAGCTGTCATGTTGAACGGATGAAACTGAATTCATCGCATGCCTAATGATAATTTCAGGTCAGATATTCATCTGCAGGCTATATGATGGTATTGGTCAGGCGTAGGGCTATTCATAAGTTGTAGCCTCACTTTGAACACAAAATAATTCTTACCTTTATTTTTAAGATTCAGAGGCGTAAACTTGCTGTTGAGGTGTGTATTTCAGTGAAGTTCATTTCATCACGCTACTTCTTCACGTTTCACTTTATTCTCACGAATCTCACTAACTTAAGGTCAGGTTCCCCTGATGAGACAATTCCATTCACTATATTTAGGCTTAGTAGAATAAGTGAGGCGACCTTAAACGCCCATTGTCTGGGCTGTAAAAATCGAAGCCTGCAATGAGTAAAGGGACATTCCTGGAATTTGGGCACTTTTCTGTCCCACCTATGAAATTTGAATTATACATGTCCAACATGTCAAGATTATCATAATTTGTGAAAGATGTACTTGTCCTTAGACAAAATGTAAAATATCTTGGGGGAAAAAAGCTCTGTAGGTGTCATTCAAAAGACAGGGTACTTCTGAACCACCCCTAAAAACGGCTTTTTTCCCTTGTCCCACACCCCTGGTGGCCAACTTCTTTGTCAATTCTAACATTTCAAAAAGGTTTTAAGTATAATATTTCCCCTTGACTTTTGTTAACATGTATCTCTTGTACATGCAACAAAAGTTGTTTGATTTTCAACATATTGTGAATTTAAGTAATTATACTTTAAAGTTGTGTCCCACAACATGCACGCAACCCTGTTACCCCAGGTAATTCTGCCCAGCAGAGGTAGAGAAAAAAGAGTGAGTCACATGACAAAGAGTATGTAGCATCTTCAGGCTATTAGCAATAACCATGACTAAACCAAGTTATTGGCCACCCTTTTGTCTTTCATACTTTTCTAATTTTATCTGACAAAGTTGCACGTGTCACTCAATTCATGCAACCCTGTTACTCTTATTTTTCAAATAAGAAGAAATAGTAACAAAAAAATATTTCTTAATGTATGTAGGAAAGGAGGTCCCCTGCCTTGATAGTAATGATATTTTCCACAGATAGCATCTGTCCTTGAGTTAAACCTAATATTAGCTTGAAATCGCAACCCTGTTACTTGCAACCCTGTGACTAGAAATTCTTGTGCAATACTTCATACCCTTATTTCTTCATAGAAATGAAATATAAAATGCTAAAAACAATTCCATAGAGGTGGGCTTTAGTTCATATACATTTATCACCAATAAAATGGCAGACATTTGTTTGAATGGAATAATTCTTAACAATTTAAGTTGATGAGAGAGAAAATGCACAAAATGTTAAAATAATACCATGCTGCCTCATGTTCTGTCATATCAACAATGTGGTATTGCCCATTGAACAATGTTTCACAGGTTTAAAATGTTTAGCTGTCATACTGCTGTCAAAATTTTAAATAAATAATAACACAACAGTTACCCTGCTAATTTGTGCAACCCTGTTACTGGTTACTTCAACCCTGTTACCACAACATTTATGTTAAAATCCCCTAAAATTAGCATTTAATTTCATGATTGTTTAACTTATTGCCTTTTTCATTGTTCAAGTAATGATATAATATAATAATTTAATGTATATTTTATAGTAAATAGTGAAAGTAGTCATCTTTCAGGTTTCTAAATATGGGTAACAGGGTTGCGGCAGACATATTAAATACTTAAAAATAAATGTCTTATAAAATAAATACCTTAGATGCCTGAGCTGGACAAATCACATGAATTGATAGCTAATTAGCTGTCATTCTTAAATATGTAAAAGAAGATTGTGAAATCAAAAGTCAATTTTTGAAAAATATTGATGCCAAAAAGTCCCCAAATTCCAGGAATGTCCCTAAAACAAACAAACAAACAAAACCCAAGTGGCCAAGTGTAGTTTAGCCTACAACAACACAATGAATAGCCTATCCTTCATTCACTGAATGACAGGTGGACTTGACAGATAGGCCTACTGTAGGCCCACAAAACAATCTTTCCCAACAGGCAATAATATTTAATACTCAAACAAACAAACAAACAAAAAAAAACTTAGCACCATCATTATTTGCACCATCATGTTAGTGCTCGCTACCACTAGATGGCGACCCACAATTCAAGTCAGTGGATTACTTCAATAGAAGGAAACTGGGCCTACTATCTCTTATCTCCGTAAAGGAGGTAAAGTAGGTGAGAAGAACTGTCAACTGTCTCTTTTGCAATATCTTTTGAGGCCTATACACTTTCTGTCTGTATGCGCACTGTCAGTCAAGTGGCAAGACCCATTTCACTTCACTGTCTAGTTATAAAAATGTCTCTGTCACCTGTCTTCCCTGCTTCTTAAACATGTTAACTGCTGCCAATAGTTCACAAACTTAAATGCATCACTCACACCGCAGCCAAAGCAATAGGGCTAATTTATCACACCTAAAAAGTAAACTCACCAAGAACAGAGACAGACATTGCACACGACCCTTTTTCACTCTGCTCCCATTAGGACGCAGATACGGTAGAGTATGGGGTGGAGACAGACACGTTTTGGCAAAAGCTTTGTGCCCTCCGCAGTAACAGCCCTGAGAACAAGGAACATTGATCACTGTGATTCCCCTCATTCCTCTGTAGTGCCAGAACTGTGTGTGGATTTGCTGTTTGTTTCTGTGCAAGTTTTTGATGTATATGTGTTGGTGGGAATCTATGTGTGATGTTTATGTGGGAGACATACAGTAGTGATGAGTAAAGAACTACAGTTGTGTGTATCTGTTTATTACATGTTTGTAAGGCTTGTGTGGTCAGTGAAAACACATTTCCTTTGGACAAACAAGACTAACTAACTAACATATCAATAATAAAAGACCTATGCATAAGATGAACGAATGATTTCCAAATTTCACAGCTACAGAGACTATTTTGGACATTATGATCATTCAGGAAAGCAAATAGCTTTTGCCTCTTGCGGAAGATAGTTCAGATTGGGTAGTTGTCATATAGCCAGACCTGAAGCAGGAAAAGGCCAAAGTCCTCTTCTGATAGGGCATGGAGACAGGTGGAGGCTACATACAGTATGGAGGGTGTAAATGGAATGTGTATTTTCAGCATAGACATGGCAACCATGTATGCCTTCTATACGTTACAGTAAGATAACAGGATGACTGATAAGGCAGAGAAAAAAACAGTCTGTCTACAGTATATAAGGCCTCAGTTTTGTATGTTACTAGTTGCTGTTTGTTGCGTGTTTCCATATCAACAGATGTGAGTTGCGTAGCGTCGTCTTTCTAGACCATTTTTTTTAGTAAAGTGTACCGGTAATGTGTTTATGTACTCAGTAGTTTTTACGGTACATGTACAGAGTTGATCTGCACTGCAGTTTAAATGAAGAACATGCCACAGGTAGTCTGAACGTGTGCAATGTTATACTATTCCACCTTTTCATCTATCTTGTGTCTTTCCATTTACTTGTACATCATCTACAACATCATTAGCTAGTTCTGAAACTCTGCATCAACAGGATTAAAAACTGCAATCTACTCTATAATGAAGAATAAAAATCTTCCCAACACTAACTGGAGAGTAATAATTACAAAGAACTTCCAAGACCATAAAAACTTATATCAAATAGATTTTATTTGTGGGATGTTTGGCTTTGTTTGGAGTGTTGTCCAGGCATGGAAAAGGCACATCTGAAAAGGAAGTTTGTCAGTCTTTCCATATTAACTTGACTTGGAGGCCTTTACTATGACCGAGCTGCCTGTGACGAGGGTAGAGAAAAATTCATTCATGAACTGATTCTTCAATTTGTGGACAAAGTGGACATGTCGGACCCCTGGACCGTATGCTGAGAAGACGTTGGAAACCTACAAAAGTACACACAATACACATACATGATGACTCTTACGTGTTCCTTATTTTATTTTACTTTTTAAAGAAAAAGAAAATCCTTATGTCTGAATGGTGTATTGGTGCGTTTATGTTCCCAACATCTGAGCCCACCTGTTTCCAGTTGTGAGAGTAGTTCTCCAGGTCCTCTCGGGGGTTGCTGGTGAACTCTCTGATGACTGTCTGTCCGTCGCTGCCCAGCAGCTTCACATGAAGCTCATAGATGGACTCGTGTAGCTGACTCTCCTCATACCTGTTATATAACAGGTGACACACATGGAGTTTAGGAAGTGATTGATAAGTGTTTCTGATTACACAGCTCTCCAAAATGACATGGGACGTTCCATTGGCCTTCCCAACATACAGAGGTCAGTTATTTATATATATCTGCAAAAATAAAGTGGATATCTGTTGTGCTTGTTTTGGAAAATACTCCATGAAAAAAATCTCAAATCTTCAATGAACTATGTGACACAAGTGAAAGAGGCATGTAAAGGCAAAGAGAAAAAGACAGGAAAAAAGTAAAGAGGAAAAAGGAAACATTTCTAGCCTGCAATGTGAACAATAGTATAAAGTTAAACATCCCAAAGCATCATTAATCATACTGCTCCATAAGTAATGGGTGAGAGTTACAGCGTGACAAGTGATGAAATCTGATTTACTCAACTAGTGGTTGTCTTGTAATGTCTTGTGCAAACTTGCACCAGCAGAGAGGGATGAAAAGGATGTTATGTTGGGCTCCAGTGTCGGGATGCTTGTGAGTGGCTTGTAGTTTGTGTGGTTAGACTGATCATTTGGTAATATAAGGGTTTCTTTCCCCTTTTTCTAACATATTTTGCAACAGTGTGGCAGCTACCAGTGTATAGTTTCTCTGCCCCTTCATTTTCCATATGAGAACTACAGTACCTGTTTCTAATTTCAGTGTTTCTTAAAAGACAAAGGTAGGAGATAGTTTAATATGCTAGCAAGGTCAAAATGGTTAGTCCCCTTAGAATGAATACTCAATAGTATCATCTTGATTGTTTTACTTTAATAGAACAACATGATGCCAAAATAATTAGCTAGTGCATTGCAACTGACTGCAGAGGTGTAATGGGATGCAACATATGGGTGCAGGTCTGGTCAGATTACTTTAGTACTGCAAACTAACAAAATGTAGCTTAAAGTTTTAAGATCAAAATGCAATGTCCCTTGGATGTATAACACTAAAACAACCACAAATGGGTGCCTCATTACTGTTAAATAAAAATGTTAAATAATGCCTCACAGTGATCCACTCACCAGTCTTCAATGGCTATGTCTGGTTGGAAGTCGTCCAGTAGCTCTGGCCATAATCCCTCTGCGAGGAGATCCACACGCTGTTCCAGTGTCAGCCAGCTGAGGACCACAGACAGGAGTTTGTATACCATCATCAATAACATAGCCTACTGGCACATAATTACTGTGATATAACCATACAGTCTATAGATATAACCATCTCATTTGCATGTTATGACATCTGCTGTTTTGATGACACAATGAGTGTGAAGTTATCACACGGCAGTTCTGAAAAATGCCAAAGCCTACACAACTTAGGTATATGTAATGAGAACACTCCAACACATAGGCCTAATGGCATCTTCCAATACATGGTTGGCTTGTCAGTGATGAGAAGTTGAAGAATGTGACTATGCTTGTGTCTTTCAAAAGTAGTCTACTGTGTGAGTGACTTCCAGTAGGTCTTTGTGTATAAGCTGATTTCCCTACCTGAACAAGGGAACATGGCAAACTACAGCACCTGGAGGGATGTTCAAATTGTCAGTGAACCTGTCCCCCACAGTTTTGGTCCATCCTGAATAATCACCTGGAAGACACAGATGTACATGTTGCTTAATGAGTTTTTTTCTGTAATGTGGAGACTAGAAGTATATTTGGTACCTTGTTAAAAAAAAAAAAAAGTCATTGTGGCTATGCAT
>JAODXP020000020.1:24268036-24275536 GCA_027497455.2 Sardinella longiceps
CTACTGTATTTATCTATGTATGCACTGTACTGTGATGATATAAATGTGTGTCTAATGTATACAAACAGTTTGTGTATCACAAGCAAACATTTAGCTATGGCGGCAGACATTTGTCTTTGTGTCTATCTGTCATTCTGGGTCTGTCTGCCCCTCTATCAACCCCCGACCCCAAACTCACGGTGGTGGCGGTCATCTCCTTGCGGCGGTCGGGGATCTCGGCCTTGTTGGGGTTGTTGGCGCTGCTGACCATAGGGCTGGAGGGGGGCAGACTGCGGCTGCCCATCACGCTGCAGCTGGCCTTGCGCGGGGGCATGCGACTCTCACGCAGGTCACGGTCACCACCGGTGGTTGGGCTTCGCTTTGGGTGCATCACCGGCATGCTGGGACCACCTGATGACGACAACAAGAACACACACACACACACACACAGAAAGAAAGAAAAAAATGCATCAACAAGGACAGCTCTAAAGACAAAAATGTTAGTACACACATCACAAACAGGAAGGGTAAAGACATTGTATAGACTGGGGCAGTATACAGTTATCTCATTAAGCCTGAAAGCTATGATATAGATCAGGTCTGTTCCTCAAAGAAGGCATTGAGCATGAGGAAACCATATTTAAAATGCTCCTCTAAGTAATAACAACTTCCTGTGTTGTACAATTACTAGTACATATACAATTTAAAACTAATTGACTACACATCCTGTACCAAGACACAAGTGCATTAAGAAACCGTATTTGTGCAGAAATGTAACTGTATGGTATAATATCCCGTGTAAAACCCTACCAGGTCACAGACCAATGATAAGCATTCACAGAGTAACTACTAGAAAAGCGCTCAGAGAGCGCAGTCCTCCGCCAAGGCAATGAGGTCACAGACACAAAATAAATTCCAGATCATGTTCTGGACCACCGATCGCCACCTAAATCGAATCAGTTCTTGCTTGTCCCAATATACACATTGTCCGAAAAATTTCATCCAAATCCGTGCAGTACTTTTCGCGTTATCCTGCTGGCAAACAGACAAACAGACAGACAAACCAACGCGACCGAAAACGGAGGTAATTAAAAAAAAAACCTTGGCGGAGGTAATTAACTACATTCTTACAGTCAAATCTGAATGATCCCAGACCATTGGTGTGCACAGACAGACGTCGCAGTGCAACAGATCCCATATCACTGCAGTGCACCCACAGGGGCTAATGTGCATAGAGACACTACACTGTAGGTCAGTGCCGTGCAGGACAGGGCAGTCACATCAGCCATATGCCCTCACAAAACCACTGTGCATTAAAACAACATGTGAATGTAAAACAGATCCCAGGTCAGTGGTGTGCCCTCACAAAACCACTGTGCATTAAAACAACATGTGAATGTAAAACAGATCCCAGGTCAGTGCTGTGCTGTACTCACAGAAGTCGCTGTGCCGTCTCTGCCGGTGGTAGGTGGAGCTGCTGCGCTGCGTCTTGCTGTGGGAGGAGGAAGAGGAGGAGGAAGAGGAGCCGGTGGCGGATGAGTGCTTGTTGGTTCCGTTGATGATGGGGCTGGGCCGCACGCGGGGCAGAGTCATACTGCCGCCGGGCCGTGTCTCAGCACCATCCTAAACAAAACACACAACACAAACACAAACAATTATTAATACTGTTATCAATCTACAATGAGCAACAAACATTTAATTGACAATGCATTCACTAGACAGCCACATGTCTACCCAAAGGTAGTATTTAGAGAACACAGCAGTCGCTTGGTGAAGAGAGATTGCAACCTGTTTGACAAAGCTCCTTCATAGAACACATGGAAGTGAGGGGAGGGCTGTTAGTCAACTGTACACAATCTATTTCAAGCACTATAGAACACATAGAGCTGACTCAGACTTAGTCATTGATATCCCTGTGACACACACACACACACACACACACACACACACACACACACACACACACACACACACACACACACACACACACACACACACACAAAGAGAACCTATATGTGTGGTGTGCCATTTGCTGTGTGTTGGAGCCCTTACCTCAGTCTTGATGCCCAAGAGCAGGTAGGTGGCAGACACCTCATTGTATTTCTGATTGAGCAGAGAGTCCTTGATCTCCTCTGGAGTGAAGCCCATTCCAACCATCACCTCTGCAAGAACACACACACACACACACACACACACACACACACACACACACACACACACACACACACACACACACACACACACAGACATCAGAGATCCTCTGGGCGACTGACACACATGGTTGAATGCCAAGTTCTGTAATGCTCTCCTGGATACTCTTCTGTTAGATAACATTTTTTGGAAATAATAATGATCAAGACATAATGATGGTGACTGTAGCCTACTGACCGATGCGGCTGGCGTCGCTGTAATCAGCCACAGGTTCTGTGTGAGGTTTCAGCTCGTCACCTTCGTAGCCAGCGTTGATCCATTTGTCCTTCATTATTTGCTGAGGACACACACCATGAGCCCATCAGTTAGTTATTGTGCATTTTTCATACTTTTGCACTATTGTTTTCACTGTAAATGTGTTCAGACACATGCAGTAACCACAACAAACCACTGAGCTGGATTTGGTTTTCAGTTAGATATAAAATAAAGTAACAAACAAAAAAAACTTCCTGAAAACATTTGTGGCTATGCCATGGTGCAATATGGTCCACCTACCTCCAGGGTGCAACGTTTGGAGGGGTTGAGCACCAGGAAGCGTCGGAGGATGCCCTCGCAGTCGGTGGACATGTAAAAGGGCACACGATACTTTCCTCTCAACACACGTTCACGCAACTCCTGTAAAGAGACAGACACACACACACACACACACACACACACACACACACACACACACACACATACACACACACACACACACACACACACACACACACACACACACACACACACACAAAAAGCAAGACATATTAGGAACATGACTCATGACTTACATTTTTCACTAAATTGACCAACTAACTGAGTTAGTGAGTATTTAAACGGATTCTCCATGCCTCAAGGTTCTGCCCATAGAAGGCAAGTAGGAGACTGGCCAGTATGACATAACATAATGTCCAGGCTTCAGATAGCCATCATATGACCCATATGATGGCTATCTGAAGCTTGGACATTATGCTATAATACTGGCCATGGCACGCACACGCACGCATGCACACACACACACACACACACTTCCTACTAACCTTTAGGTTCTGTCCATCGAAGGGCAGCGAGCCGCTGACCAGTGTGTAAAGGATGACCCCCAGGCTCCAGATGTCCACCTCAGGCCCGTCGTACTTCTTGCCCTGGAAGAGCTCCGGTGCTGCATAGGGTGGCGACCCACAGAAGGTGTCCAGCTTGTTGCCCAGCGTAAACTCATTGCTGAAGCCAAAGTCGGCGATCTTGATGTTGGCGTCAGCATCCAGCAGAAGATTTTCAGCCTACGAAAAATCACCAGCCAGAGACGTGTTAGGGCCATGGCGTGACGGCTGTCTGCACAGTCAAGCAACCAACAGTCTCTAGGCTAGCACGGACAGTCTCTAGGCTACCACCGACAGTCTCTAGGCAACCACCGACAGTCTCTAGGCTACCACCAGCAGTCGTTTGATCCACAATCACGGCAAGAAGGATGAACCAAACAAATGCAGTAATTCTATCCTGTCCTACTGCATCAACCTCATCCATCCCTGCAGGGTTGGCCATTAACTATTTCTCTACTCTGCACAGACAGCAAGCAGCATTCACCACTGCATGTCTAAGAGAGAATGATTTAGTGCATTCTGCCTGCCTGTCCGATTCTGTTTGCTGCACAGCAAATCTGTCAGCTGTCTGCTGCACAGTAAGGACATGTTGCCCTAGGTAAACCTTTGGAAAATCACCATAGCTAAACTAAGACACATCCAGGAAGTAAAGTGAACTTGCCATTTTCTTTATCTTTGAGACCTAATATAGTGATATCCATTAGTTACAATACATAAACATATATACAGTACAAAGTATAAAGTAAAATAAAGACATATTCAGTGAGTCTCACCTTCAGATCTCTGTGGACTATGTTTTTCTGGTGGCAGTAGTGGACAGCAGACACAATCTGAAAGAGAGACAGTGGTTGACCATGAGCTTATCCCCCACCATGCTGACTACATCCCCCATCTTTCCTCTCACCCCCCTCATCATCCCAGATGAACACTGAGGAGAACTGACATCATTAACTGAAATACACAATGGCTCTCAATTTAATAAGTTGAACAGGGCCAAACACAGTGCTGTACAGTCCAGAGACTCCACTAGCACTCTTTTGCTAGGACAGGAACAGCACCAGTAGAGTAGAGAAGTATGAGACAGTGCAGTAGAGATGTATGAAACAGTGCAGTGCAGTAGAGAGGTATGAGACAGTGCAGTAGAGATGTATGAGACAGTGCAGTGCAGTAGAGATGTATGAGATGGTGCAGTGGAGTACAGAAGTAGGAGGCAGAGAAGCATGAAACAGTGCAGCAGAAAAGCATGAAACAGTGCAGGTAGAGAAGTATGAGACGGTGCAGTAGAGTAAAGAAGTATGAGACAGTGCATTGGAGTAGAGATGTATGAGACAGTGGAGTAGAGAAGTATGAGACAGTGCAGAACAGTAGAGAAGTATAAGATGGTGCAGTACAGTGGAGAAGTATGAGACAGTGGAGTAGAGAAGTATGAGATGGTGCAGCGGAGTAGAGAAGTATGAGACAGAAGAGTAGAGAAGTATGAGATAGGGCAGTAGAGTAGAGAAGTGTGAGACGGTGCAGTGGAGTAGAGAAGTATGAGACAGTGCAATAAAGCAGAGAAGTGCTGTATGAGACAGTGCAGTGGAGTAATTCACAAAGGTTCATTCAGTGGCTCAGTATAACTAGCTACCAATAATCCAGAAAGCAGCTGACAGAGGAGTAGATCAGGCGTTAATCTGGCGGTGAGCCACCGGATCAGACACTGTCCACAAACACCCCTGCAGCATGGGAACTAGTGAATGGGCTGCTATTTGCTGTTTTGAGTGTCTCACAAAGAACACGATGTAGTTTCACTGTTAGTCCCTAATGCACAGAACATAGTTATTTATGCCTCTATATTTAAGTAATTATGTATATTATTCACCTCAGCGCTATTTTACGTTATGCTTAATTTTGTACATTTTTGCAATAAACTTTTTGTGAAAACATTTTCCTTGTGGATCTGCACAAGGTTTCTTCCTAGGTAAGGGAGATGTTCCTTGCCCCTGTAGCTTGTGGGTGCTCCTTGTTGGTGTGCCCCCACCCCTGCCAAACCTCCTACACTATCTGGCCACTTTAATACTGCACCTCAAATAGGCTGACACCAGACACAAATTTCACTGCATTTTTTACAGTAGTAATCATATGCATGTGACAAATAAAAACTCGTCTATCCTCGTATCCTTGTCATGCTTAAGAAATATTTACTAAGTCAATATCTGATCTGATTACTCACCTGCCGGAATTTGGCTCTGGCTTCTATTTCCTTCATTCTCCCATGAGACACGAGGTAGTCAAATACTTCACCTGAGAGCAAGACATGAGACACGTCATCATATCATCCCCCAAAAATGATATACACCACGTCACATATCTTTAAACTTTTATGCATCAAGTAGTACAGAATACTGAGGTAAAGCTAATTGTCCACATCTTTATAAACAAAGGAGAAATGAAATAAAATAAATATTTAAAAAAAAGGTCTTAGAATTATTTGCAGTCTTTTTTTTCTCTTTCCTCTCAGTAAATGATGACACCATATTGGCCTCCTTCAAGGACTTACTTTACTAAACATGCAAAACAATGCTAATGTCATTTATGATGCCAGTGGTTCTGTGACATGTGAAATTCAAGTGGGAAGCAAGCAGGCAAAAAATGGGAATTAAAAGTAGACAACAATAGCATGCAACCTCATACAGTATATAACAAAATCTATTTTTTTTAATTATCAATCAAATTGTCATTCTCTTCTAAATTTGTACATGTTTTTTTATATGTAGTATGACTATGTGTAAACATGGCCTGCTCTGAGGGTTGTGACTGCGAGTATATTTGTATGTTGAGTCATGTTCTGTAGTCCAGTTTGGATGGGATAATGCCCAGACTTACCTCCACTGGCGTACTCCATAATTAGATAAAGTGTTTTTTCCGTCTCAATCACCTCAAACAGTTGCACTGTAAAGCAAAAATGACAAAGGCAAGGTTACAATCCCATCCCCAGGTATTCCTGTATGTGGCATTTGGGCTGCATGAATAATGAAACAGCATTGATGGCTTAGCATCCCAGGCTGGTGCCACTGCCTTTGTGATATTTAGGCTGACTGCTGAGGGGAACTCACCAATGTTTGGGTGATGTAAGCCTTTCATAATTCTCACTTCTCGAAAGAGCTGTAACAAAACAGACAAATCAAATTATTAGAAAAGGAACGTATTCTTATTGTATGTGCATTGAAGTTATTGAAGCTGTAAAGCTGCAAAAGAACTGTAATTATTTTACACCATTTAATGATTTACCATTTATTGAACAAATCAATGAATAATCAATTAATAGCAAAATAATACAATACTTGTAAATTAACATAATAATTAAGGTATAATAATATAGAAACAGGAAAATCAGTTGTAACACTTCACATTATTGGACAATCTCCAATGTTCTGTTAGTATTCTTCTCCTGCAAACTGCAAGTCATACTTCCAAAAGTGTTCTGACACACACACACACACACACACACACACACACACACACACACACACACACACACACACACACACACACACACACACACAGCCATTAAAGGATCTCCTACAAAATGCTAAACATACATTTTCAGGTCCCCAAGGGCCCCCAGCCTGCCTGTCTGATCTGGAGTCAGTGAGGCTTACTTAGTGCAGATTTCCAAAGCCCCAGGACCCCAGTGCCTGTTCTTAGTAGGTCACTTCAGTTCCTCTACATGCATGTTTGTGTATGTGTGCCCATGTGTGTAGATCTGCCTTTCTGTGCTGCCATGTGTGTTCACTGTAGCCTATGTGTGTCTGTGTGCATGCATGTTTGCACAAACAATATGCTAGTGAGTGTGTTACAGGACGTGTTTTTTAGTTGTGTGCAATACATGAGTATGTGTGAGGGCACTTGTCTGCAAAATGTGTGTATGTGTTGGTTTAAGCAAAATGCATGACTGTGCTGCGCTAGCATAGCCTAGCATGCCATGCTAACCCAGTGTTATTACAGTATATGCAGCTGTGCAGTCTTTCTTTTCTAGCGGTAGATTAACCCAGTGAGGTGAACAAGCCCCTGCACCACAGAAGCATTTCAATTACAGGGGACACTTGTGCCCTAAGCCTTAAGCCAGCTGGATTAGTCCTACCCAGAAGGTAGCATAATAAACTGATTAGTTCTAGTGAAACCCACTGCAAGTCACAGAACGCCTGCTATCATTCTTAACAGTCAAACTCAAAACAAATCAAAACAAACAAGA
>JAODXP020000020.1:24280536-24331121 GCA_027497455.2 Sardinella longiceps
GTCCAGAATAGTGTGCATCTGGAGGAGGACATGGGAAGCTAGACCAAAGGATTCTGAGAAAGATCTCAGTGTGTAGTGTGTCTGTGTAGTGTTCATACATGTAGGAGGTTCTCTAGGACTAAACACTGGAGTATACTTGTCTGAGTCTTTGAGATTGCCTGGTCAGTACAATTACAGCACACTATGTAGTATGTCCCTGTGATTCTGTACGCCTAACTGATCTGTACTACTATAAAAGGCAAGTGTGATTATGCATGACTGACCTGACAGCAATTATGCAGTACACGTGTGTGTATAACCTACTAAAAAGTGCCCTAGCAAACTCACTCTAAAGATGGTCAATTCGAGTATGCATACTGTGCCTTCAACACACACACATTTAACAGACAGATTCTGATTAAAATATTACTAATCAATCAATTTTTTTTATTTCCAAGTACAAATGCGTGTGTCTATCTATAGTCTGTAGTAAACCATAAATGAGTAGTATAAATAGAAGTAGTATTGTATTATGTATACTGTAAGTAGCATTGTGTGTAGTTGAGTAGTATAGCTAGTATTGTGTGTGGTTCAGTACTATAAATAATCTAGTGTGTGCTTGGCCAGTCATCAGCAATGTAGTGCAGTTTAGTAGGACACATGTGCCATGCTGAGTATAAAGTCCATATTCATGCAATATGCATGCTGTAGTACTATACAGTACATGTGCCATATGAGCGGTCCCTTGTGATTGGCTAGTCCTGGATGACAGCTGCGGTCCTCCACAGGCCCAGCATGCCCCACTGTGCCTCAATCTGAGCCCTGCTGCTGACCCACAGCTACCAACACACAAACACTGGGTGACACAAACATGCAGGCCATGTGCAAAGAATAGAGTGCACCAATGAAAACATGTCTGACCACTCAATACAACTAACATGCACACACACACACACACACACACACACACACACACACACACACGCAACATTAACCTACTTTCTTGACAACTGCATGTAGGGTAGATTGGAGCATGTGTGTGTGTGTGTGTGTGTGTGTGTATACAGTATGTGTGCATGAATCCATGTGTGTGTTAAGCATGTAGCAGCAGCATGGCCATATGTATCCAGCGCATAGGCGAGGTGAAGAGTGAGGAGAGCCCTCTAAGCATGGCTGAGCCGTGACAGACTGACTTCACTTGGCCTGAGATACCAACACACACTGATGACTCACTACCCTCCACCCGCCTCCTCCCCACCGCGCTGCTGAAAATCCTCGAATACCAGCTCCACCTCCTCCTCTTCTTATTCTCAGCCACACACACACACACACACACACACACACACACACACATACACAAACAGAGCAGAGCACTCCGCTACGTGACATAATTCCTGGAATATCATTAGGGCCAAGTAAGACCTGCCACCAGACGCTCACCATATGCAAGCCAACATGTGGGCATGCTCGGGCCTTCTTCAGCTACAAATAACTGCCAGTGGAGTAAGGAACACACGACACAGGGACTAAGATATGTTTTGCAGATCAGGGTTCAGGAAAACAACCAAATGTTACAACCAAAAATCAAGATTTCCATGAAATATTTCCATGAAATTGCACCCTCGCCAACAGACAATATCATCTAGTCAACTAACCCAGGACTGAACAAGGATTTATGGTGAATAAAAGCTGAGTTTGTTGACTCAGTAAAAAAACTGGTAATAAATATTATATTAACATCAATTATATTAACTTCTCAGGATATACAGTATGGTTTCCAGTCCACCTAATTCCCTCCATTATACTTCATGTTAAACCAAACTAAGCAAAGCAAAGCTAAGGCCAATAGAACCTTCTGGATGGTACTGCAAATGCTTTATGCTGTTCAATGGGGTCTTAAAGAACTTAATGGCTATGGCCACTCACTGGCAGAACTTGGATTACATGAAACAACAAACACAACTGTCTACCTTAACCATGATTATCAGTATTAGGACATGTATGTTAGTGCAATGATATAAGAAATAAAAATAAGACACCTTTTGTCTCACCTTTTGTAGGCTGGTTGGGTTCAGCTGAGTTTTGTCAATAATCTTTATTGCGACCTGAAAGCCAGAGTTGCAATCAAACAATGATATCATCCAACTATACTAAGATCCCCTACTATTTCCCAACATCATCTCTATCTTCAATCCCCTTTTTACACATTTACACAGATAGCAAATCACTCACTAATTTACATACACAATTCTGGAAAAATTGGGATTGGTAAAATGGCACTAAAAACAGAATACTATCATTTTCAAAACATGCAAGCTACACATTTCATAGGGAATAGTGCAAAGTCAACACATCAACTCTTGAAAATGGACAACATTATTATGTTAGGGGGGAATATACAGTACACAACATGTCTCAAAACAGTTGGGACAGGACTTGCAGAATACAGTATCAGCTGAATAACACAAAATAGGAAGTATGCAAATTATATTAACTGCCAACATGGTGTTTAAGTCAATAAAAGTAGCCCATTGACCAAGACTGCATGCATATGCAGTAAGATCTGATTCTGTAATAGAAATCCTTGTGGCCCAAGCTCATTTGAGATGGACCCAGACAACATCACTATTCTGTAAACAGTGCCAAGTTGTCATTCTTTTGGAAATCATGGAGTCTTGTATCTTCCAGGCAACAAAGGAGACAAATTATCTTACACGTTTTAATGCTCAGTTCAAAAGGCAGCATCTATGATGGTATGGGGGTGCATGAGGATTACTAACTCATCTGGACAAATGAAATGAACACTGAATGCTTTAGGTTTTGAAGGGAATAAATTGACACACAGAAATCCTATTTTGTGGTAAAGTTTTAAATATTACCAGATCACAAGGACTAACTGCATTCAGTTCCAACAGTGTGGCTCCATCATAATGGTGATCAGATCTAAAATGGCTGGCTTGCAGTCCAGAAATCTCACATTTCGTGCATAGCGGAAAGGAAAACATGATGAAGACACCTACTGCACCAATTGGCCTGCTGAAATCTGTCTTGGCAGTTAACCCTCTTGGCAGTTAATATAATTCACTTTCACTCAAAAGAGTGACTTTTATTGGTACTGTCCCAACGTTTTCAGACATGCTATAGGCCTCAAATTTGAAATGACCATAAATAATAATATCCCATTCAATAAAAAATCAGTAACTGATATGTTGTCTTTGGACTATTCTCAAACAAATATCTTGGGGTTGTAGAACTATTAAAAAAAACATCAAACACAATTCATCTGTGTTGACATGTTCCTTTTATTATCAAATACCAGTATCTCTTATCAGTAGGATGGTCTAGCCTGTGTTGTCTATTTACCACTAAAATGGTAATGGTAAATAGTGCACATGTGACTGTGTGTGAGAGTGTGTGTCTACATATTACCTCTCTGTCTGTGTGTGTGTGAGTGAGTTTGAGTCTTACCTCTCTGCCAGTTAGGATGTGGCGTGCCAGCTTGACTTTGGCGAAGTTGCCCTTGCCAATGGTCTTCAGTAGCCGGTAGTTCCCGATGTGTGGCTGCTCGTCCGAACAGGAGGCCATGGAGCTCCGACAGCGGGCACCCAATGAGCGGCTGGACACGCTCGTGCCTTTCTCGGAGCGACTCACCGCCAGCGAGGCATGCTGGGTAAAAGAGAACAAAATGCTTACAGTAGGTGCTCATTAACTAACCAAAAGGTGTCAGGATTGCTTGTTTTTGATGGAGCCAGCCCAAAGATTCTCATACATTATTGAAGCATAACAACATTGACATGTTAATTTCACTTAATTCCTTACGCAATGCTTCTTTTTCTCACCAAGACCCATCATCATGGGGTCTACTTTAAGGACATAACCTTATTAGTCAGCCAAGTGAAAACAGGTCAAAGGTGCCGAGTGAAAAACCTGCAGCATGAGAATATGGCCATGGATGCATCTTGTTTAGATGGAGCAACTGCTCTTATGTCACACAAAATGGATGCTCTGAACCTGACTGAATGCAAATCAAAGTGAGAGCACATTGTTCCAGTCTTTTCCCACAGCCTGGGGTTATTAACCTGGATTCAGAAAACCACACATTATGGGCCCACTTTGGCCTTGTCCTCTCCTCCCCTCTCCGTGTCGATACTATCTGGGTCTCCTTGTTTTTAGGCTACTGGCTCTGCACGGAAAGAGCACCCAGCCTTTGCTGCAGCTGTGGTTCACTGGGGGTGCTGATGGGGGGGATAGGGTCAGTCAGTGGGCCTGCTAGGTCACTCGCTGGTTGGAGAGCCGACTGTGTGGACCGCCCGCGTGTCTGGCCCCTAGACTCAGACTCGGGCAGCCATGCTGTGGGGGTCGGAGTCAGCAAGGTCACTGACTCAAGTAGAGTGCAGCAGTAGTCAGCCACTGCTGCTCCTATAGACCTTCCTGAAGGCTTTGAAATGCTCCATCTCGCACCAGGCCCTAAACTGTAATGTATAACATACCGGTACTTCATTTGCTAACATTGCTAACTTCATTTGCTATCATCCTGATAATCAGTCTGATTATACATCCTTATCAGCCAAACATCACTGATGGCTTCGACAGTCTTGTGGAGTAGGACTTGGCAAGGCTAGGCTACTTGATACTATCTAGAGCAGGATCCATTCACACAGGTAATCCCACATGAGCAGATAGAGGAAGAGGAGAAGTGAGCACCATGAGGAGCAGATGAGCCCTTGGGCCCAAACATGGAGAAAAGACCCCTTTCCCCAGTGCTACTGATCACTACAGGTTTGTCACGTCTCCTACTACTGCAACCCAACACAAGGGCGTGGCCGACCATTTTGACTCACCCCATGTCAAGTCAAACGACTGGAAGTTCTACTTGTAAAATTGGTAAAATTATGGCCGAACTGACTAACTGTGAATATTTTTATGAATATTTACTGAACCCATAAATGCTTTTACAAATTTTGTGAAAATCTTATGGAAAACAATGTTATATTCACCCATAATAGTCAGCGAAGTAAATGCATTGGGCTGGAGTCAAGCAGTTTAGGCAAACTGGTTCAATGGATAGTTACTTGGTTAAACCAAAATACCCTTGCTCTTGGGAGGGTTCTTTCTGATGATTGGGCAGGTTAGTCAATCAAAATCTGTCGCCCATTTGTCTTCTCATTTCACAGGCATTATGACACCATCCTGTTGCAATTGGGCCTCATTAAATGTTTTGGCCTTTACTTACAGTACATATGGCACCCCGCCAAGGCCCTGCATAGACAAATTATATGTAAGGCCCCGCAGCTATTTCATAAAGTGTCATTCTTCAAGCCAACATACACAAGCGCCACTAAGTGGTCGGGCACATAATAAGTAAAACTATCAAATAGCAACATCAAATGCAATTTGCCTGGTGTTTACTTAGTCTAACAATGCTGTCAACAGCAATGAATGTGTGGCAGAATAACTGCAGAGTGTTCTCTTGCTCCCTCCACCTCCTAGCAATGCAGTTACGTTTCAAAGGGCTCAGGATGGGAGACCATTTTCACTTGGCTTTGATGAATTAGGACAGGTTGTGTATGGCTACAGAGCCATCATGAGCATCAAACATGGTTATGCTATTCTTTGTACTGTACTTAAATCTTAAACTTACAAATATCCACTTAAAAATGGACAATGTAGAACCACACCTGGCTGTGATGTCACATATGGGAAATCAACTACAGCTCAATTGTGGTTGCTGAAGTGGACACCATTTAGCCAAAACGTACCATTTCAGTCCTCAGCCTACATGAAAGGTGCTAAATTGGCTTGTAATATTCCCCTTTAGCTTATTTTTGTTCAATTAAAATTGAATGGATTACATTTTAACATCACCGAACAAGGTACAATACTTAATTCATTTATTCTATGACCCCTTTATAACGATTCATTAATTATGCTATGTTGTAAGATGCTCTGGATGAAACTGCCTGCTAAATACCACCATCAGTATAAAATAAAATAAAAACGCAAATAACACAAACAGAGAAGCTATGTAGAAAAATGTTATTGACCAGTCACCACATGAGCGGCCTGATGTTAGCTCACGAGGCTAGGTTTAGCCAAAGTAGGCCAACTACTAGATTTCCCTGGATTGGGGAGAGGTGCATGTTTAACTACTGGCTATTTAGATGGATGTGTGGATTAAAGGTTGATGATATCCCTGATAGAGGATGACTCGGGCCTGGGTCTGGATCAGATGGACGAGTGGAGAGACCTGGTGCCGTGGGCTTAGCCACCTCACGTGTCTGAACAGATGGGGCAGTGTTCGGAGCACTGAGGGGCCGTGAAGGATTTTGTGGACGGGGAATTTGAATGCAGGTGTTCAACAGAGCTCTGAGGATGAGAATAATATAGCTACAACATTTGAAAGCAATAATGTCTGAACGAGACACTCTTGTTTAGAAGTTAAACAGCAAAAAATACATCTACTTAAAAATTCTAGTATAGCAATTCTTTGCTATTACATAAATTAAAAAAAAGAAAGAAAGAAAGAAAGAAAACTCCACCAATAAAGTTGAAAGCCATGTCAGTTGACAAACAAAGAACACGTGGGTGTAACAAAATGAAATGTAAGTCCAGATGAACTCACAAAATATGTTTGTGGATGACCAGCAATGCATTATACAACAGCATAGTAGAGCATCAGGTCAATACAGATCAATTCCATGTAATTAATCTGGTTCAGATCTCTTACGTCTCTAAGGTAATCCAAGATTAAGTAAGAACTGCTGGTCTCAGCCCAATGGGCTATGCTGGCACTGTCAACAAAACTATTTCAGACTAGTCAACCATGTTGAATATTTTCTAAAACATGTAGCCAACACCAGAAAAGGGAAGTGATGTTTTGTTAAGATTCCAGATTCCACCACACAATATTCTTGATGTTTTTGTCATATGCTGTACTGCTACTTTTTATTTTACTTATTTAATTAGACTATGCACTTAAATGTGCTGTAAATTTACTGGGCTCAGCTGCAATCCTCTGTTTAGATCTTTTGTTTAGTTGTTTTAAAATTCAAATTGATTAAAAAGTGATTTGACAAGATGGCAGATAGAAGAAAGCAATGGATCCACAGCCCATCTGCCTGTTCACACGTTTTCATCACACTTTCCACCACCAATGAATCCTTCCTTTGAACGTGTAGTAGCAATGATACATCTGGGAATAGTAATGGCTGCCAGTCTTTCAAAGATGGTGGCTATCTAGTCAAACCTGCTCCTATTTAAACTTCTCTTTAGGAGGCCCAAATTAAAAGCTTCTTTCAGAGGTTAGTGTGATGGAGAACAATGTAAATGCCACAATATCAGAAACCTTCAGTGGTACTGACAGTTCATTCCAATTCCAATCACCGGCTTTTATCTGCTCAATGTCCGCACACAATAAGACCAAACTCTATTTGCCTCCATAATGTTCACTCAACACTGAACCAGTAGGTGATCTGCATCAGAGAAGCAAAACTGTCCAGTGCTTGGCAACTTTTCATGACCAAAAATTATTTAATAAACTCCTGTGTTTTGAGTTTTTCCTTGAAAGCTGTTTCCGCAAGGCAATGAAACAATTTATCACCATAGAAGGATGAAAATATTTCATAGTTAATTTGTAGTTGCCCTAAATGGCTGCCCTTTGACATTTAATGCCAATAAATTCGCCTTGCGAATAAAGACTTTGATATGATAGAGCCTGCAACTGGACTCAGGTACCTCAGACATGAGCAGAGAAACCTGCAGGGGAGACATACATAAGAGATTAATTAAAGGAGCACAATGTAGCCTAGTTCACTTCCCTTTAAGGCATCATATGCAGGCTTTTACCATGAAATAGCTTTCAGGTCATTTGATGGCAAAGTCACTTTCTACAATCAGTAGAAAGATGCACTACTCGTACTAGTATTGCATGTTGATACAGTGAAATCTTCCTTACAGAATTGTTGTCTTCAGCTCACTAATCCTAATTCATGCGTGCATCTTTGTATGAAATCGGATTTATTATCTTATTAGTCTCGTACATCACATATATACTCCATATATCACAAGGCTGTTCAACATTGGTTAGATTTAGTTGTGGTCATCACCATGCAGAAGAGTTTTGCTTCTCAGGTAGGCTTCCTGTCTGCCATACTGGATTCCCACTGTGGCTCTTTTAAGAATTGAAGATGCAGTCTGAGTCAGACATAGTTATAGGGTACTGTATACTTGCCAACCAAAGAGCAGGGGGTGGTCTGGGTCAGGGGTTCCCAAAATTTTCCTTGACAAGGCCCCCCATATACCAGTAGATTCTAACCCTCTATATGGAAAGTGTGTCACTAAATACAGCAACAATAGGATACTGTGACAAAATTGGAGTTTGTATAGTATTGGCATAAAACACATTAGGGTACTCATATTTATGTGCGATCCATACTTTTTTGCTGTCTCATACTTGTGCAACTTCCTCAGCCAGTTCATCTGAGTTTTCGCAATCATATCATGTTTGGTCAGGGTTACTGGCTGCTTGTTAGGTCTTTTCAGAAAGAGAGAGAAATCATAACAATAATAGTAGTAATATTCAGACATGCAACCGATTATTATAATGCAGTTTTATGACGAATGAGAATATTTTTAGAGTTTCATTCATTCAATTATTTGTTCTTAAATTTCTCTCCATCTTGCTGGGGCATTCCTGGCACCCCCTCACATACCCCATTTGAAGAGCTCTGGTCAGGGTGATGACGACGCAAGAGCAGATACAGTACCTTCATTTCAATCTGTTTAAAGTAACATGGCTATTGCTGAACATCTTTACACAAAATGTCTGCTTCAGAGCTATTTCCATGGAAGTGTGGACAGTAGAAAATCACTTTTTCTTTTGGTATGTAAATGAGATGTTCTGGATCCACCATTCTGGAATCTGTTTAGTTCTATGTATTGTTTAACTGTGCGTTCCCAATGAGCTCACAAATTGATGACATGAGATACTATCAGATCCAGCTAATCTTAACAGTTTGTACTGATGTTCATTAACCTACAGGGTAGGAACCAGTACAGTTCTGTTGACAGACCTCAAAGGCAGAAACATAGGGTGGCAGAGACAGGCTATAGGAGAGCTTTGTTTGATTGCTGCTATAGGTGACTTCTCATCATTATCACTCCTAATCATCTGTACAGTTCTTTGGATAGGAATTTATTGCTGTAGCTGCATCCACCACCATATTTAATGTTCTAAACTTTCTAAACAACCACAGCTGATAATGGCATAACAGCCTTCATAGAACATTAACCTGCCAGTTAAATTAACCCCTGACTGTATTTCTCAGAGCTTTATCTTCATTTGAAGTCCTCTGTTTCCCCCATTCCTATGAAAGCTCTGTTATCAGTTCTGCATTTTTATAATGCAAATGCATGATATATTACCCTACACGTTGTGCTGCTAATTCACCCCAAATCATAATAGCCTGCAGATTTAGCCCACTGTTTAATTAATATCAAGGTAACAATCCTGAGCCTGTAAAAGTGATTGTCCTGATAAAGAGCCTTGGCCTCCAGTATAAGGCATAGCCCTTGTCAGTGTTGGGTGACTGTGTTTGCCGCTTAACCAGGAGAGTACAAATAGCCTATATTGTTATTACTGAAGCCTGCAGCAGTGTAACGTTGCAGGCCCATAATGGGAGGTGCACCCCCAATCTCTGATAGCTGTTCCCATGGCTGCTGTTGCTGAACGCTGTTTTACATCTGTAGGCTACACTGTTATCGACTGAAAAATTACCTATCATTAATTAATTCAGCGGAATTTTTATACAACGCAGAAACGAATGCATTCTGTTCGTTGTAGCATCCTTAAATTATGCCGCTCACTTGCGGATGGCGCTGTTCGGCCTTGCTAGCGTTTAGAACAGCACGACACGCATTGGGAAAATTCAGCCCTCTTTTGTCGATCATTTGACGGCTGCGATTTTCGCCATGAAAAGCGTCAGGGAGAGGCCTTGACCAGGCTACTGTTCGTCTCGCTGTCCCGAAGCATGAGAGAAAACGGATGCAGCATGCCAGTCGAGCGAAAGCAAAACGGCCTCAAAAGGAGAACACACAATCAGAATGTGACATCATTATCTGCTTGGTGTTATAATGAGAAGTGACGGCCGTGAGGATGGCGCTTCTGCGCACATCCGCCGAGAGCCATCAAATGCGGATGGGTTTAACCACGGCTGTTTGCCTAGCGTTTTCACCGTCAGCTCCGCACACACAGACACACGCACATACACAATCAAGAATATGGCCTTTTTTTTGCAAAAGAACCTGCTGTAGCATAGCGCAGGTTTTGTCTCGGGCATCCATTCAATCCCCCCCCACAATTTCTTGGAAAAACGCTGCAAAACAGGCATAGGCCTATATGCACATTGCACATCGAGATCATTATAATACAGTCTTCAAAACAATAACCGTGCTATTTGTACGTATGTAATATAAGCATCCTTTCAATTTTCATAAAATGATTGCACTTACATGGTCTGAACTCCTCTCGTTCCCAGGTGGTAATGCAGACCGCGAGGACATTTTCCCTGAGATTCTTGACTATTATTGATGATTATTGTAAATGATATTTACAGAATCGAGCTACGATGAGCTGTCGACATCGGCCTCTCCGCGGCTGCAACCACGACCCAGTCAATCTGCCTGTAAGGCTGCCGGTTGAGCCATGCCCGAGAGAAAGCCTGCGTTCGTCATGGCAGCGGCGAAGGCAGTCAGCGAATATCAAGGATGTCCTCAAGCCTGCTGCATCTTCTCTGACCGAAAAAAGCTGCTGTGCACAAAATCAAAATTTACTGAAGGAAATGAAATACAACCGAAAGAGGCCGAGGACGAGCTAGAACAGGATGGTGTTTGGCCAGAAACCAGCGTTTAGGTGGCGATTGACCACCCCCTGCTTCATGTCGCCTAGCAAAACAAATACACATCCAAAAGCCTCGACCCTCTTTTACATTACAGCCTAATTTCTATCACACGAGCCTGTATATTCTCTCTTCTTTCTTGTCCGCTCAGTTTTGATTTCGGATGCGACTGCCGTGGCTGGCAAAAGAAAAGGCCAGACGCCTCACATGATAGAGAAGCCCCTTATTCCAGCAGCGGTCCGTGAGATGCGCCACTGCTCCCCTCGGAAACACCGACTGACACATCAACCCCACCACAAACGTAAAGCCAACCAGAGCGCTCGGCCGGAGTCGATAGAGAAATTAAAGGTCTCAGTTAACCAGCACTAGGGAAAAACACTGTCATACTCAGATAATATTATGTTAGACTGAATTATTATTTTGCGGGAAAATTGCAAAGCTTTGTATTACTTATTTGGTTAATGGAGACTAAATAATAGCCTAATACAAAATGTCGACAATAGGCTACAATAGATATTGTAGCCACACATGTTTCAAGAATAGAATATAAGCCTAGTATTAGGCTAGCCTACATCATTTATAAATGTTGATAGGCCTATCTGTGCCTATCTAACTGTGACAAGCCTCTGCTTTTTTGTGTGTGTGTGTGTTGTGTGATCAGTTGCCTCACTCCCTATTGATAGGTATTTCAGACCTCAGACAGGCTAATAAGTAAAATATATTGATATAAAATATAAGTTCTGTATCTAGTGGATCACACATATTTGAGCCTTCAGGTAAACACAGAACACAGAATTCCACTGTTTATAAAAAGGACAAGTAGCCTGCCCTACAAGAAATGAAAGCATGGGTTTATCAAGGGGTCCAAGCCTCATAGACGTTTAACAACCCATGACCCTGTTGATGTTCAGTAGACCTAAAACATCAATGGCAAACAATGAAGATAAAGTCAAGATAAAACAAATATTGAGTTTAAAGGAACACCATGCTATCTTCTTCTGTAAAACCAGTAAACAATAGCCACCAGAGTCTTTCTGGTACTAGAACATGGTGAGGTCTGATAGCAAAAAATACAATGTCTGTTTTCTTGTATTTTGAGGTGGTGTCCTAGGCCTACCCTCCACCCAGAACTACACAGTGCGTACACTGGATGACTGGTTGGGAATAAAACTTGCATTTAAAAACCCTTCATGACTATATCTCAACTCTCTCAGCATATGATGACTATTTAGTATGAGTGATACAAGCAGCAGTGATCAGCTACAATCACAACTTAACAGCAGTCATCAGCAATGATCACAGCTGAGGCTCCAGCTCTGTCCCTCTAGACACAACTATATTTGAGATTTGCAGAAAATCACTGTTATAGTCTTCTGTCTATCCGGCAGTATGGTGAAACCTAAACCTAAGTTGTAAACTCTAACATGTATTGTGAAAAGCAATATCCTCAAACCAGAGCTAGGTTGAGGGCCATTTTAGCCAAGAGGCTAGGTACTAGCATCTGTCACATCAGCAGCAGTGGTGAGATTTACTTGCTTCCATTAGTCAAATTAGGGGGCTCTTCCAAAGAGCCATGGACTGCTATGTATCGCCAACAGCAGTCAGCAGACAAAGGCAGAGACAATCTACAGCTGCTACAGTAGCCTACTAAAGCTTCATTTAGAAGCTTTCTCTCACTGGTTAGAGGTTATGGGCAGGAGGAGGTCAGAGTCTTTGTGTTGTCTCAGAGAAAACTTCCATGTAAAGCATCCTTGTAATTCAAGGAGGGTCCAATCAACACTTACATGGGATGAATTGTGCCGTGTTTGTCATTTGCAACACTAAAAGCCATTGCTATCTATAGGCCTATGCTGAATAAATACTTCGAATTTCCCCCCTAAAATACAGACTGATTTTTTTTAAAAGTCCAGGAACCTACATGATTGTAGAAATCTGTGGTTAGCCCATGTGATTCAAACACATTTATCTTAAGTGTATGCTGCTAGCATTCATAAGCATATGAGGTCATCTACCACTAGGGGGCATTATATTACAGAGAATTTCCAAAACTGCACCATAGGAAATCATTTGGCAAATAAGACATTCATGTTTTATACTCTTGTATTTATGATGATTATTTTATCATAGTCTTTCAATTCGGTCCTCTAATTTGTTCAGCTCTTTGAGTTGCTAGTTATGTTAGATGGAGTTGACTGAAAAGAAAGTTAAATCTAATATGAAACAGGTTCTCCAGTCTGCTATACCCAGATGAGCTTTTCCAGATGGCCATAAAACAAGGACTTTACAATCCAATAACACATTTATACAAACACAGAAGACACTACCATAAAATTACTGCCACACTCAAAACATTTACTCATTATTACGCTGGGATGGTTGTACTGCAGTACTACAAATAGACACTAGGTGGAGCCAGTGACACAAATGAACAGCTATGGGGCTCAGGTGGTCTGAGAACCCTTTCCTAATTATGTGGTTAACAGACACACAGACATGCATGTATTAGCCCCTTATGGTGACTATTGTTTGCTTTTGTCCCAGCTCTCTTGGTCTGATTAAATATTCCTCCCCTCACAAAGAATTAAAATGCAAGACCTAAGGGGTGTAAGATGAATTTAGGCCTGAAAATACAGGTGAAGACTATTTGGTGAATTCTTTATTTTTGTTTTTATTTAGTATGTGTGAGAGGGTGATATAATCATGATCCATTGTG
Source organism: Sardinella longiceps (assembly GCA_027497455.2). Taxonomy (NCBI): domain Eukaryota; kingdom Metazoa; phylum Chordata; class Actinopteri; order Clupeiformes; family Clupeidae; genus Sardinella; species Sardinella longiceps. Next base: position 24,294,124 of record JAODXP020000020.1, read on the forward strand.
GCAGGGAGTGGTCTAAGAAGTGATCATGCATGTTCATGGTTATGGAGGGCCCTCTACTGGCTGATGAGAGAATCACTATTTACACACATTCTCCTATTTGTACACATTCATACCAGCCAGGAAAGAACATTTTTACACACACACACACACACACACACACACACACACACACACACACACACACACACACACACACACACGAGAAACTAAAGGGCGTAAGTGACATTTTGGTCAAAATTGAGTTGAATATGCCAAGTTCTTGTTGAGCTCTTTCCACAGACAAAATTATATTTTTGTACATCATTACTACTCTTTGGACTCTACTTCATTACCATTACATTTTTTGGGACCACTAAACTGGCACCTGGCCATGGTTCATTAGCATTTGGGTATGAACCATGTCAAATGAGACAAATCAACACAAACACAAATTAACACACAAAATAGCCTAAATATGTTATTTTGTGGAATCAATAAAAATGAGCAGTTGTTCAGTAAAACAGGCACAGGATCAGTAAAGCATTATTCCCGGCACCTTGTTATTTTCTTTCATAGAGAACTCTATTTACTCTATTCTCTCTTGCTTTTCTGAACTCTGTCTCCATTTCCGCATGTTTCCCCCCAGTTAAGGCCCTTCTCTGCAGCTGGCCCAGGGTCCCGCTCTAATTGGCTCTGCCATTCTCACCCCAGCAAACAGGGGGAGAGGGAGCAGGGGGAGGGATGCACGTGGGAAATGCACTACCAATTAACTATTAAGTGTACTGTAGGACTGTGTGTGTGTGTGTGTGCGTGTGTGTGTGTGTGTGTGTAAAGAATGAGTAAGTATGTGTTATGCGTGTAACTCTGTCTAATTGGATTGATTGGATAAGCAAAAGATATGATTTAATAGCATTTACATAGCCATATTAAACAGTTACATCAGTGGTGATGAGTAGAGTGGGTCCTAAAGGTAGTACGCCTCTCCCACTGCCTGTCCATTTATGCCAAACTCATTTGAGTGTTTCTTAGCAAATGAAACATAATAAGGTTACACAGCTGGACGAACAGGAGGATGAATTCACTTTAGTCCAACGCAGGCAGAAGTGTGGAGGCAGGTCTGAAATGGGATTAGTCCGACAGTTATGGTGTACAAGGATTGATGTGTATGACTTTTATTAGGTGTTGGTGTGTGTAAGTGGGTATGTGTGTGTTTTTAGAGAGGGCAGCAGCAGCGCTGGGTAATTGGTTGAGACTGCTAAATCTGAGTTGTACTATTTCGTGGTGGATGCACACACATGCTTAAAACTCTCTCTCTCTCCCACACACACACACACACACACACACACACACACACACACACACACACACACACACACACACACACACACCATTTCCCTATTCTTGTGTCCCACAGCCACAACAGAAGCGGTGTGTGTTTGTGCCTGATTTAAGGCCTGTGAATCTGACCTCTTTAACCTCAAACCAAAATACCCTCATTAATTTCCTATTTGAGCCACACGCATATTAGTTAGTAGTTTCACACATACCCCAATTTCCTTACATTCCTTCATTCATGCAGAAAATGTGTATTTAAAGAGAATTCACTACAAAAAAAGAAAAAAAAGCACATGAGAGATCTACACCTATAGTCTGTGGATTAAGAAGTAGACATTTGTGGAGTATGGTATGCATCTTGATCCTGTTAATCTTTATGGTGTAATTAAGGTTTAATCATGAAATTAAATGTCATGAAATGATGCAGCTGAAATTAGAGTCAAAATACATTTATGGTAGTTAGATTAGCTTTTAAACCACATTCATAGCCTACATTTAGTAAACTATCGCAAGAAAGGAGGATATTTTGACTTAAAAGTAAATGTGTGTGTATTTAACTAGCTGGGACAGAGGCAGATTCACAGTGACCAGCAGACTAAACACCACAGACTACTGTCAGCAAAGTCCTTGACGCTAAACACACGCCACTTACAAATAACCTCAGGGCTCAGACTCAGACAAATGGGTCACACACACACACACACACACACACACACACACACACACACACACACACACACACACACACACACACACACAAAAAAAGCAAATGTAGTGAAACGCCACTACAAAACATGACCAGCACAGAAGGTTGAAGCTGAGCTATGCAGTCATCTTCACCATTATACTAAAATATGCACTTTGGAATTGCTTATAAATATCTTAGCCAGGGTAAGAACTAGGGTTTGATGGGATATAATTGCATATTTTCTGAGAAAGAAATTTAGCAATGACTACATATCTGTGCTCATCATCATAACATGTAACCAATGCACAACAAACATTAGATAAATGTTCTCTGCTGTAAGCTCTTGATGTGAATGTGAATTGTTGAAAGTGCAATTAGAGTTGGATGTAGGCTCCTGTAAGGGCTGCCCAATGGTATGTAGCACAATGCATTTTTTTCTAAAAAATACTGCCCTGCAACGATCATTTTCATTTTCATTCAGATAATGTTAAACACACATCCAAACAAGACTCTAGTGTGTAAGAGTTTATTTATTTATTTTGGGCTAATTTGGATTTGACCTTGGTATTAGGGAAGTTACTGCCCAGGAATTCATTCACAACTACTAATAATTTTAAAACATCATGGCCTTATTAAGTGTGGCACTGGCATCAGCTACATCTTACATTATTTCAAAATACTCAAAATGCTTTCATTTTTGCTAAAACTTATTTCTTGCATCTCTACAGCTTGTAAACTGCCATTGTGTTTACGACGCAATGCTCTCTGGGTAACAAGTGACATCACCTAGTTGACTTGGAAACTACAGCTAAATGAACTTGTCTTCTGCTCTGTGTTAGTTTTAATCTGACCACACAGGAATATAAAGAGGGCAGAGGCCAGTACTGAAATGTATTATGAAATAGCTACAATATTGATGCTGTCTATAGTATGTGCAGCAACAGCTTGACTTTAGACCAGCTCAACAATGTCAACTTTTACAGAAACTTTTTTTGACTCAAAGAATTCTCTAAAACTTTAAATATAAGTGATAACATTTTGAGTGTTTGATTTGTTTGAGGCCAACATGTCTTAACTAGACATGTTGGGGGGAGTATTTAACATGTCATTTTTCAGTAAAGGTATTTCAGATGGACTACTGACACTGACATGAAATTTTGACCAGATATTATTAAATATTATTAACCCAAGAAATTCCCACAAAGTTAAGTTACATGTACTGTATGTGGAGTCAGAATTGTTAATGGTATTATGAAACACCAACTAAACAAGTGAAACCCAGCTACTAAAACTTCAGCTACTCTTTTGACTATCCTTCCTAAATGGTCAACCTGCAAGAAGTCCTGTGAGTGTTCAGTGGAGTGAAGCTCCTCCCACCTGCACATACAATACTGGCCCCAGTGGTGCTTAGCAGAGGAGTGTGCAGTTTTGTAATAAGTCTATAGGTCTAATAGGTCAGTTGTATGGGTGTATATCAGCAACAATAAGATGGCAAGTGTCTGCACAGAGCTTTCAGTCTTTGTGAGATTTTCTTGTGCGACACCTTTGTAACAAAAATAAATAAATAAATAAATGGTAAAGTATGCCAAATAAAATATATAGGATAAATAGATATGGGAATACATGAGAACACACTAGCAAATGGTCTCACTGAGATCATGGGATTTGTTTGTGATTCTTTTGGCCAGCACATGTAAAAACTATGTCAGTAAATAGCCCAATCACATAATTCTCTATTTTAATTCTTTAGAAAAACTTAAACAGCAGCAACAGAAGAAACATCTCCAGACACACACATAGATAAAGGGGTTTGGTTCCCAAAATAGCTGCAAAGTAAGTTTGCTAAATCAGACATTTAGCAACATTGGTGGTTAACAACTTTGTTGAAATACAATTGCCAGCCACTATGGAGTTGAGAAACAATATTCAGGTTTATTACTAGGCCAACTAGGCCAAAATACATGTCATACTATTCCTTTTTAATAACCATTGTTAAAGATTTGAAAGCAACACTATGTAACAATTTGCCACCTTTTGCTGTATCCTTTTTATTTAACTATTTGTGATATCAAAATCTTTAAATAAACTTAGATGAAATAGAATGTGTATAGAAAAAATGCTACCTTGTAAGGTAGGCCAAGTATTAAGTGGCATCAAGGCATTTAAGAATCACATGCCCTTGAAAGTTGGCATATAAATTCATTTTGTCCAACCAATGAGAATGGTCTCGTAGTGCCAATCAAGCTTTGGGAAATGCGTTGAAAGTTTTGAGTTCAACTAGTTTTACATCAAAACTCTTAAGCACTCATTCAAAGATATTTCATAAGTTTTCCTTTAAAGAAAAAAAAAAAATCTTTCTCTGATTGTTCTCCGTCTGTTCTGAAAGGGTTGGGCTCTACAGATGAAAACATAAGAACCTTACAGTACAGTATCTACGTCACACTCACTGGACAAGTACTGGATGTTTTTTTTGTGGCAGCCATTGGTGACTTGAGGAATAAAGACAATATACAACAAATGTTTACTATTTAAATATACAGTGATCATAAAATATAGTTATGTGATGTATACTATACTATATATGCGTAAACATCTTGTATGTGGCAGAGAGTGTGTGTTTGGTGGCAGTGTGTGTCATGGCAGGAGTGTGTATCTGTGCACTGTATGTGGCAGGAGTGTGTGTTTGGTGGCAGTGTGTGTATCTGTGCACTGTATGTGGCAGGAGTGTGTGTCGTGTCTGAGGTGCCTGAGGTCTGGATCTGCAGGGTCTTTACACTCACTCACATGGACGATAAGAGCACGTTGACCTGTCAACACACACACATACACACACACTCAGGTATGCTCACATATATGTTCACATGCAGACACACAATCATTCAAGCTAAATCTATGTTATAAAAAAGCTTTACACAGCGATAGTCTTCTGACTTTGTTCTGTTGATTGCATTCTTGGTTTACAGTGGACATGAACTATCAAGTGACACTCATCCATTTTTTTACACGACACACATAACTGCTTTCATAAGCAACAATGTGCCAACCTTACAATCGCATAATCACTGAGTTGTTTTACAACACAGTTCTAAACCTAGGCCGAGTCCACGAGGCGCGGATCTGCCCAAGGTTTCTTCCTAAAAATGAATTATTATTAAAGCGAAGGGAGTTTTTCCTTGCCCCTGTTACTCATGGATGCTTCCCGTACTGTCTGTAAAGCGCCGCGAGACAATGTACTGTATTTGAGCGCTGTACAAATACAATTGAATTGAATTGAATTGAATTGAATAAACTCACAGTACTTACAATTGATTAATTTTACAAAATGGAGCTGCAGCTATGATGATTTCTGAAGAGGCTTTTTTGAGTGACAAGGTAGTAGACAATCCACATAAAATCCCAGTAGACTTTGTGAGTTGGGCCTGTGACAGTGAAATTGCCACACTGGATTTAAGTAAGGGTGGACAGCTACAAGTCCAGGTATGTCTCCAATTTAATAAGCTAAATGACCACCACAATGCCTGATATATAACGATAAGTACTTATAGCATGTGTGCCTGTGTCAAGCTGATATGTTAAGTATATTTGTGTGGAGGCTGTAGGATGGCAACATATTTCGCCATTCTAGAAGCACTAAAAGACCAGCATACGTAGCCGTAAAGGTTGTATAGTTCTGGAGAGTGTGCGTCAAGATGGAAAGAATGGGCTCCATGCACTTCCTCTGCGTCTGATTGCTGGCTGGCCTGGCCAGAAGCGTGTCACTAAAAGGCTTAATGGCTCTGAAGGAGGCCCAGGGAGGCGTGAGCAGGCTATGCTGACAGGTTCCAGATGTGCAGAGGTGTATGGGAAAACATGGGGGCCAATTTGATAGGTGTGTCTCTAATGAGAAAGACCCTTTTCTCACTATCTATACTCTAGTGGATGTCAGCAATCCTTCATGAATTGTCTGTGCCCAGGCAATGTAAGTAGTGTGGAAAGATTATTACACATTACACCTCATGGCCCAGATTCATGATACTGAAACTTGCCCAGCTCAACTGACATGGCTGAGAAACAGAGGGTCTCAAAACATCAAACTCACACTATAGACACGGCAGGAAGTGACATTCTTGAAAAGAGTCTTACATCTCAGTCAATCTGCTGCCTTCAATTTCTCCATTCTGCCTCTGCTTCTCAGGATGTAGTCTTACAAGTGTGGAGAAAACCAAATCCCTGCTCGACACTACCCAAAGAATAATTGGAATAAATTGAGTCCAACTTGACCAATTCCATCAAACAAACAACTGCAGTGCAATCACAGACAAACGCTGCACACTGACTCATCAGGTGGAGTTTGTTGACCATGTGTTGGGGAAGTGTGTGAGTGTCCTTAGTGACATCAGTAGGGACAGTAAAAGGGGGTTCTGTCTCAGACTGTGTGTCAGTGCTGTGCTGTGATGATGTGCCCTGGAGTCAGGATGCCATGTAGCGCATGTAGCGGGTGGGTGCTGATTCAGAGGCTGAGTGGATGAGGCCGGTGGGTGAGGTGTTGAAAGGCATCCCCCCTCCGCCCCCTTTGGACCAGATGCCCAGACCTGCCCGCTGATTTAGGAGCTCTACTGGCAGTATGTAAACCAGCTGACACAGGAATGCATATACAACCCAATGCCAAGCAGAGCAAGGCAGTGCCGCACAAAACAATACGATGTAGTGAATGGGTAACACTTTAAAGGTGCCCTGCCACACAAAACTGTTTTAACCGGTTGCTTATGAAATAAGATTCTTCTATGAGATTGACTTTAATGGTGCATGTGAAAATGTAACAGACAATGAGAAGGAATAAATGGAGAAGTTAGGCCGATTTAAAATCTAACATAATGAGTTACACTTGGTAGTAATTGTAATTAGCATACTGAAATGAATTATGGCCCAATCCATGTTCTCCTGTATTTGATTAGAGCCCACCTTACAAATCCAAACTATCACTGAATAACTCAAGGGCTATTTAATAGGATGCAAATGACCATGTTAAGGTCTCACTGAACCGTTTGCAACCCAACTAAAGTTGCATACCATAGTTGTAGACCACCTTATGGCACCTTTAAAATAAGGCATCATTAACCATCAGGTATGATCCAATAGTTTGGTTACTTGAATTCTTTATGAAGAATCCCTATCCCTTTCTCTACTAGGGAGTGCCAGGCAGCACAGACACACACCATGTAAGGCATAGGTGTCCCAGTGGGAGGGGTTACAGATAACAGCAAAAGTAGGCTAGAAAGAGAGAAGGAATTAAGAGCACTGGCAAATGAGCAAATAGATAATAATAATTCTCAACAGGGTGATGATGTACATTATTGATTGTGTTGAAACAAGGAATGGGGTAGAGAGCCTATTGGGGAGATGTTAAATAGGGTAACAAGGGTTTTTCTTTTAGTCTTTTGTTTTAATTTCTTCTATGATTATACTTTAAACTGTTAGCTTTACTATTGATGTCAGTTCCTTTAAATATGGTCATTTGCACTACCACCAACCAGCAGGTTCCGGTTGCCAGATAAGGCGTACATTTTACATTTTCGTTTATGGATTGATGTAACACTACTGTGTTAATGCCTAGATACATCCGAAAAATGACACTTTTCTCGACTTAAATTAGAGAGTAAATATCCTTCTTTTTCCTGCAATAAATCATCCATTCTTGACATTTCCTGACTGTTAATGAAATTTAGCACAGCAGATTAGTGCAGGTCGAGGCGATGGGCAATGCTTGGGGGTCTATATAAACACACAGAAACGAGAAGGGCATATTCTCTGATCTAACTCTGGGGTAGACAGCATACTGTATCAGTTCCTTAAAGGCTGGTCTGTCCCTAAAAAACTATGTCTATAATGAGAAGTGAAGTGGCATTTAAGTTACCAAGTGTAACTCATTATGTTGAATCATTTGTTCAATACAGAGGGCCTAAAGCTCCTACAGTTATTACCGTCTGCTCACATATCTGCGAACAACAAATGTAAAAATATTAAGTATGAAGACACACAGGCTAAAAATCAACTAAGAAAACACATTGAGAGCTCAACACAGATCCCTTGTTGAGGGATTTGAAAGATGTGATCAGTGGTTATTTTAGGTCAGCCTTTTCAGACAGCTGTGTACTGATAAGCACACAACAGTGGTGCCTAATTACATTCAGTGGTGCCTAACTACATTCCAGAGGTCAAAAGATCATCTCAGATACATTTACCAGAGAGAGAGAGAGAGAGAGAGAGAGAGAGAGATAAGCAATTATGATTTGCTTGTTTGTCAAGACATTTGAGGCACTCCATTTATTCCAGATTACCTAGGCCTCTGGGCAGTATTGAACACTGGATTGCAACAAAGCTGTGAGACCATGACTGTCAGATATAAGGTAACTGAGGAAACTGTTACTGTATAGCTCATGACGCAAGCAAAAGACTCCAGACACAGTAGATTCAGCTTTTAACCATGTCCTGCATTCTCCCCCACTTTTACATACAGTAGGCTACATAGAAACTCTCTCTCTCTCACTCAATCTCTCTCTCCAAATACACACAAAAGCATGATACTTATCTTTCCCTGTGGTGAGTATGGTTTATTAATGAATATTTTGTTATGTATTTATTAATTGATTCAAGCTATGAAAACCTTCAATGAGTTCAAAATCTACACATGAATAATGCTGAGGCAAAATAATAAGACATACTTATATACTTCGATTTTCCCTGCTGTTTTCTGCAAAGCCAATATGACAGAAAAAGAGATTGACCGATCTACTGTAGATGAAAGCTACAAAGGGACGCATATATCATACATAAAACATGAAGAACTAAATGCATTTTTTTTTTACTTCAGTCTTGGGACTTCCCCTCAAAAAGTAGTCTTTATATGAGTTTTATATGAGTTTTTGACCTTCCTCCACTAAAATACAATTCCCAAAAAGTTGCTTATCTGCTCACACACTTCCACTACAAGTCAGTTTAAAAGTCAAAAAATAAATAATTCATCATCATTCCTACTCTTGTTTTTGTTCGAAGAAATAGCTAAGGCAGAAATCATTCAAATAACATCTATAATTCAAAGTAAAAATAATGTGCAGCAATCATACATATCAGCCAATTATTTCAGAGCAAACAGCACTTTTTTGGCATGGAGGCCAAGCTCATAAACTTCTCTCCACCCTGCTTTGTGTCGCCTGACCTATTGGCTTGCAGTTCGCTTAAGCATACTAAAGTGACGAGGCTTGTCTCCAGAGATGGATTCTGGTTGGTGTCTCCGCATAGGCTACCTCAAAAGACAAACGCTTGATAAGAGTTATCAAATCGTCTAAATTTAGTTTCTGATATATGATATTGTATACATCCAGGGTATGTCGCCTCTGCTACTTGATTTAACTCAGCCATTGTAAGATATTGTTATTTTTATTATTATTATTTTCTTACAGAAGATTCAATCCCGCTATAAAAAAGCATACTGTTTAGAACAGTTTAAAATGAACCTCATCGGAAGCTACCACCACCACCACCACTTGATGCATGAGACTTTTTCCTTGGCGCAACGGTGTCATCAAGACAATCCTTACCTCCGAAGTTGGCTGAACAACGGACAGCGCCCCATAGATCTCCAAATTCATACATCAAGCTGGACGGAATTAGGAGAACTGCATGGAAACCAGCAAGAGTCATTTGCAGCCCAAATGGTTAAAAGGCGAACAAGTGTTCCTAAAAAGGAGCGGCGTCGGACGGAGAATATTAACATCGCCTTTGCTGAATTGAGGGACTGCATCCCCAACGTTCCCTCGGACACTAAACTGTCAAAGATTAAAACGCTAAAACTTGCAACAAGTTATATTGCTTACCTCATGAATGTTTTATCCAATGGAAACGCAAGTGAAGGATTCAGAGCTGATCTGCAGACATGTAACACAGACTCAAAGAGGAAACGAGACATTAAAGATGTTATAAAGGTAAGCGTGCGTAAATTCGTTAAAATTATGCTGTCGCCATAATATGAACCCGGCTCAACTGAATTTAATTGGTTATATCCTAATGTTATCCATAAGCTAATAATTATCCGTAATTCAATAGCTTTTCAAAATGGTTTAAAGACCTTAATTTAAACAATTACTATGTATATTTCCAGAGTGAAGAAACTGCAGAGGAATACAGCTGTCGTGAAAAGAAGTTTAAAGGACGAACTGGATGGCCACAGCAAGTTTGGGCGCTTGAATTAAATCCTTAAGGTGTAACAAGGAAGAGACACATTTCTATACAGCCTGAAATGGCTTTAGGTGCAATCACATTATTTATAGACTTTCATTTCTGCTCCAGAGTTGTATTTCTTTCATTTAAGTCGACTTTCACTTGTCAGAAGTTTGCCTTCTAACTTATTCACTTCAAAAGCCTATATTGAGCACTTCACAATCATAGGCCTACCTCATGTGTATAATTTAGGGTTAATTCTGAAATAGAATCAGGGTTGAATTATCGTTGATATTGAAACAAATTTGAATACTTTTGGCGTCTCCAAAAGGCCTACCTTCTCAGGTTTATGGCGATGGCAATCTAAATTCTTGGGGGTTGGAGATGGTTTAAAGAATTTTTTTTCACAATAAAAATAAGATTGAATTGCACAATTGAAAATGGTTATTTATCCTATTTATCAATCTAGCCTTTTTATTTCATGGATAGCCTACGTTTCAGTGTGGTAAATTGAATTGTAGGCTATGGAAACGTGGAATGCGAAGGCAATTGCAAGGATGTACAGATAAAAATTTAAGTTCTTATTCAATTAGGGTATTTTCTGTTGTAAAAATCTGTAGGCTACATTTCCACTTCCAACCTGCAGAGCAATGTTAAGAGAAAATGTAGGCCTAGACCTATTCTTAAAATCAGTAAAGCAAACTACTCAGAATTATGGAGTGGGTTGGAACAGGTAACCCTTGGTAATTTAAGTGAATTCCAACATCACCGGATATGTGGATTTGATTGAAGATGATGAAGTAGGCTCACACTAAAAGCAATAGTGTGTTTAGTTAAACTATTGTCCGTAGTGCTCTGTCGTCCAGGGACATGAATTAACGACTACATCTGATTGACTGATCAACCTTGGACCAACCTCAAAGTTATCAGTTCAAAAGCACCCTCTCCACAGAATCTTTGGCAACTTCAACCTCTACCTTTGGCACCCCCATGTGGTAAGTTGAAATATAACCTGGCTGTAAAAATAGTGGCATACTGTACATTACAAGTGGAAACGTGAAAAAACAGGCCTTTGGTGTTTTTTGCCCTCAATGGTGCCTTCAAGGCACTACTCCCCTTAGTTTAGGGTTAGGATGAGAGTTGAAGGGGTCAGGGTTAGGAATAGGATAAAGGTAGTGCCTCTTGGGCTGTGCTGCCTGGAAGGTGCCGTTGGGGGCAAAAAACACCATTGAGCGAAAAAACGGCAGTGTTTAACATGGATGAAAATACCAGTTCAGACTCCCTGAGAAGAATTGTCAGGGCAAACAAAAACATACATCACTGTATGAAGCCACAAGTCACAGCCAGTGATGGAATACCACTAAAACAGTTTGTCAGTCTATATCCTGCTGGCAGTCACACTAAATCATCAGCTTTACCATCACATTGCAAGATACACTTTATAAACTGATTAAAATTGAATGCTAATGTGAAATAATCCTTAAAAAACTCCTGTTCTCCAAAACATATAGCGGGACACGCATGAAAAAGTATTTATCAACTTCTTGTTTGTATTTGTATACATCTTGTAGTATTTATCAACTTTTACTTTTGACTACATGAAACAATTTTTTATAATATTCAGGACACAGAGCCACAGATCTATGTACAATTAGTTTATTTAAACCAATGCACAGACGTATACATACAGGTGCCCTACTATGAGAAAGTCAACAGCACAATCAATGTGTTAAAAAAAAAGGAAGTTCATTTAAAAGTTGCTGGGGAAAAAAAATGTTACAATGACACTAAGCTATCTGTGAAATGTTAGCACTGCCATATGGGTGGAGGAAAATAGCACAGTGTGAAAATGACTAGCAAAATAAAAAGTACTAGGGCACCAATGGTTAAGCCAGTGTTTGGCGTGTGGTCAGTGTGAGCAGGGATATAGGACTCCTTGATGGAGATTTACCATTATTACACTCACATTCACACCTGCATGATTATTGCCACCTAGAGACGGAGCTGGTTCTGACAGCAACCCAGTCCAGACATAGCACATGTGGTTCTGGTGTCAGGGAAACACATCGCTGCCCTCTTTAACTTATAAATAGTTCACTTGATCTCTACACCAAATACTTTTTAACAGCTTTCCTGTTATAGTTATGTCAATGTGTAACATCAGAATAGTACTTACTTTTCATTTACTTTAGCTTTTATTTCTCTTTTCTTTTTAAAGAGCTGTATAGATTTTAATCACATTAACAAAAGCTCACCTTTGTGACCTCAGGTCTATCAGGTCTATTTTACAGCTGAAAACACAAAGATAAATTATGATACACTTAAGTAATAAATTTAAAATGACCGGAACACAGTTCTACAGTAAATCTAATTTGCCTACAAAAAAATCCATCATATAGAAGTACTGACGTTTCATGAAGACAAAGCAATATATATATATATAATATATTCATGCCACTAATTCCTATGCAAAATGAAAAGACAATTCAGAAAAGGACATATGGTACAGGTATGTGCACATTCTCTCTCTCTCACACTCACACACACACACACGCGCACACACACACGTGCCCACTGTTATAGTGTTGAAAAGCATGTAGCTCTCCGAGCCAGCCAGCATTCTCTTCTCCCACCTCTACTCCTGCATGTTTTGAGTATATATGTATATAGAACTTTAGAATGTCCATTGTCATTTCTCTTTGCTTTCCCTAGGGATTGGCACAGGGCACCAGACTGTGAGAACAGAGCTAGAGATGAAATTAGATTGATATTCTTAAGGCAGTTGCCCTTCATTCCAATGGATGTGGAATATTCCTTCTTTTTTGTCTTTTTTTTCTTCTTTTTTGTGTGTGTTGCATTTAAGCCTTCATCTTGACTTACAGACCGTTGCCCAACTTTGTAGACAGTGGGAATGAGTCAAAGATAGCCGTCTCTCAGTAGAGCGCTACTGGTATTCTTTTGCATCCCAGAGAACTCATTCAAGTTGTTTACTGCTGTCTGGCTTCTGGTCCAGTCGACTCTTGCTACTTTTCACCATGTAGATGAAGTAAGTAAGAGTCTCCTTCTCGTTTACGGCGATATTCCGGAAATGACGGCTCACGGTCTGAAAAGGTGAACACAACACAAAAGAATTCAGTGAGATGACAATCAGCAGTCCTGTTTTGGAGACTGCATCAGAAAGAGGAACGAAGACAGCAGGATGCTAACAGGCTACAGGCATCATCTTGCACTTTATAAACAATATAGAAAGCTCAAATGCGCACATACCTCACAAATCCTTTGCTCCCTGTCCTACTCTTAAACTCCCTACACCTCCAAAATCAGCCAAGCCCCCTTTCTCTCTTGTTAAGCTACAGTATAGAACAGTACGCAGAGCTTTCCCTTTTTAAATTGCTCACTACTGCAGCTACATCAGCCAAACATAAATAATAACCATACCACAAATAAGTAGTTTTGGTATATCTCCATTTACGTCAGTTATTGTCTTGAACTCTATTCTAAAAGCAACACCTATACTTGTGTCTGGAAAACCTGTTTGCCAATTATCTTTGCTGGATTGAGCACAAAGTAAGTGGGGCTAATGATATTCACATGGTGTGCCTGTCCCGCCTGCAGCCCATACCCTGTAGAGGTCAATATCTCTGGTCCAGTTGCTGCTGATATGGTGATATGGTCAGCTAAAAAGCTAGTGGGAATGAAGGCTTTAATTAGGGAATTACCTCAGCCAACTGAGCTTTGTTGAGTCCAGGCCGGGTTTGGAGTTTATAGTGCCTCTTGTAGCGTCGCAGTGTGTTCACCTGCAGTTGAAACAGGTCCACCTACAACACCAAAACATTAAAGGTGTATTGTGTAAGAATTGAAGTTTGAAATATGAAAAAATAAACAAAATGCAACAGGAGAATGTGAAGAAACAAATGCAGTCATCACACAAAAAATACGACCATGTACTCAGCTGCTGAGATATCAGCCCAAATTAGCATGCTAAAAATTAGCCCCGGCCCTGATGCCTATTTATTTGTATTGTAATACCAATTTTGCCACTAGTAATCGCTAGCGACTAACAGGCCTGTCACAGCTCGCAAACCTCCGATTGTTGACGAAGAAATCGCCTGTGGTTTAGTAGCACTTGGCTTGTAGTTGAAATTAATCTGTCAGAGTCCATTTATGCCCTGTTAATGTACATGTTTGGCTATTACACATTTTCTGGAGTAGCTGTCAATTCTAGGGAAGATACAAAGTCCCACGTTTCCATCAGAATGGGAAGTAGAGCGTACAAGGATTGAGCTGTACAGGATTAGCTGAAACTAACGTCAACCCCACCACCACCACAAGTTATGGGAGCCAGGAACACACTCATTGAAAAGTGAAGATAAGAACCGATTAAACTGGAATTAAACCATCGACATAGTTTGAAAACCATTCATGGCAGCTGGAGGAGCAAGTAGGCTAAAGGAAGATTGATGGTGGAACTGCAATGTTTCGTCTGGACAGGTAAAAAGACTAACACTAGGCTACCACTGCCCATGTCAAAAGTTATGCTAGATAGATAGCAGAGCCCGTAACGTTACAACTATACGTCCTATGGTTAAATGTAGCGGTATGCCAAGCTGATGTTTGCTAACACAGGGGCTTGTGTTAACGAAATTGATCTGTAAACGTAAAGTAGACCCTGTCAAAAGCAATCAAGCTGTTAGTAGCCCGAGCCAAATGTATTTTCAGTGGGTGCAGTGGCGGCCAACTAGCTAACGTTAACGTTAGTTGGCTCAAATATCAATATGATCTAAAATATCGACCAACTCTGGTAACATTAATTTGCACACCTAAATAATAGTGGACATTCAATTGATTTAATCGAGGTGTAGGTAAGGAATATCTCGATCACAAATTCGTTAGTAAAGGAAAACACATGTGCATCGCTCATCGTTCTTGGAATGGTGTGTATGAAGTGGGCAGGGTGCTTACTGCTGACCTGCATGTCCCGAGTCAAACGATAACTCTTATCACGCACTAACGTTAGGCTCTTCCAAAGGAGAAGCCTTCGTTTCGGTGTTGCCGATGCATTGTCCCCTGTCAATATGTTGAACTTAGTTAACGTTAGTCTGTGTTACAGCCGCACTTTTCGCTAAAGGCGATTATTTTCATGGGCTCTTGCAGAAATCAAGCTTCTTGATATAGCTGCATGTTACCCATCTTTGTAAATTATGGTGGAAGCTTTTAATTTTTGGATAGGGTAGAAAAATACTTTGTGAAGAGCCTCAAACTCTACAGGCTATGGCTCTGGTTTATGCTGAACACCACCCCCTTGAGTGTGGAGTATGGTATATGATTTTTTGACAGGAATTCCACATAGCACCTTTAACAACCTAATGTTATTCATTCATTTGACTGCAAGTGAAGCTTTGTGAAAGAACAGTGTGGGGGAAAAGCTGATCAGAAACAATTCTGGGATCTTTCGTCCAAATTCTAAAATATCCATTCAAGCGACTCAAGCCAAGCCATGGCATGAAACTATAAACTATTAATAGTTGTTCCATCTGTAGTTCCATGTCAAATTGCCCCAGACAATCAGCATGTTTCATTCTCCATCATTCTTAGTACATTCCGTAACTACTGAAAAGTCAAGTTTTAAATAACCAGAAACACCAGAATTCTTTGATCACTTTCGAGTGAAAAGCTATCTGGTGCAAAAGGCCATTATTTCATTCTTAGAGATGTGGAAAATAAGGACAAAAAGGTAGCATGTTCCTATACTCATTGAACCGAATTGCCCAGAATCAGATCAAACTTGTTTTAAGGTTGTGGAACTCCATGAAACTACATGCATTAAAGCACTCTGTGTTAGTCATCACAAGCAGCATTACACCTACCTCGGGAACCTCTACATCATGGTCAGGAGACTCTCCTCCGTCATCGCTGGTTTTCCTCTTCCTTTTATTGCGAACACTCTGAATAAAGTTCTTGTGGAAATCACAAATGTATAGATGGCGGACCTACAAAGACATTAAGTGACACAACAGTCACATAACTGGTATATATAAATTGGTAAAATAAATAAAAAATAAACATCAGTTTTAGTATTGAGGTAAAAAGTTGTGGAATTGCATCTACTCTTAGCTAAGCCAACGTTATTGGAGTGTACAATGTTTCTTTGGAATCGTGTGTTTCCCAATGTTTATCTAAGAAGCATCTCAGAAGGCAAGGATAGTTTCCCGACTAAAATAAAAGCAATTATTTATTTAGAAAACAACGTTTCGGTCTTAGACGTTCAGGAACCTTGTATTTTCTTGATAAATAATTGCTTGCATAGCCTAATGGTCAGTGTGCGGGATTCCTTCGAAGCTCTTGATCAGAGACCTTTTGGTCTTCCCCGACGTATGCTACCTGCCCGCAAAAAATGTGCAAGTATGTGTAAGTTCGACAAAAACAAAACAAAATCGACAGTAAACTCACACCCGATACTGCGAATTGCACTACTGCCATATGTAATCATTTTGGGAGCATTTCTGGAGAGCAGTTAGCAGAGGTAAGAGCTCAATTCGCCATCATACAGCTAAGCTCAGCACATGGATAAAATGTGATGCTCCTTGTGACACATCAACACTCATCTATTTTGGCCATCGGACAAATAAAGAGGATTATTTATATCCTCCATGATGATCGTGTCGATGATGGGGAAAGTATGCGCTGCTTGTTTATCACATCTCGATCCCGTTGCGTTAAAATAGTGTACTAGTTAGTCCCGGTGGTCTTCCGGTAAAGCACGACTTCGGGTTACCTTAGCGTTTCTTCAACCTTGTCGAGAGTCCATTGGCTTCGCTCATAAACAGACTCTACCAGCCAATTTAACTAAGTGTACCAACACTTAGGGGGACAACGGCATTGATTATCGAGATTAATTGCCCGTTCTTTTTTACGATGAAGTCAAGCTAGTGGCAACAAACAGACTTACTTCGGTTAGCTTCGCTAACGCTAACGCTAACACGGGGGCTTCCTTGGTTGATGGTGTGGACGTTGTTTGTCACCCTTCACTCTTGCAGTTGGTAATGTTAATGTTAATAATGTCCGAATGAAAACTTGTAACAGCTCTCGGTGTATTTATATACACAAGTTGAGACTGGCAAATAAGCTAACCAACTTAACGTTAGTTTGTTGACTGAGTTATCGATACCTGGATTTTTCTTTACACAACACACGTTGTTAATTTAACGTTAGCGATTGAATTCGGCTAACGTTACTGAATGACCCAAGTTAGGGCATGGAAGAAATGATCTTTGTACAAGAATATTATGTGATCTGAAACACTAAACTGTGATAATGGCGGATACTTACGCTCTTGTCGATGTCCAACTTAAGTTTCTTCTGTGAAATGCTTTTCTGGATCCTCTTGCTGAAGGAGGCGTTTCCAGCTGATCGGCCGCAACGTTCACCATCCTCAATCAAACAACAGCTTTGACCGTAAAACGGCAGTGCTGTGGGGCCATCGTGGCTGTCTTCTTCTGTGCTAAACCCATTCATACTGGACGACTTCGTATGTTCGGTCCTTTTTTGAACTACTTCTAATGTCAGGGGCTGACAAAGCAACTAACAATGCTCGCTAGCTGTCTTCCAAGTAACGTAAATGTTAATCCTTTGAATGGCGGAAAATGTTCACCGGAGATGAAAAATCTCAAAACGCCACCGTTTAAATTCGCATTATTCCAAGAGTTCGTCGACACTAGCCATAGTTATTAAAGAGCTTGCGTCCCCGTACATGTGCAAACTGATCACTCTGGACAACTAACACTAACTTTGCTACCGTTCGTCAATAGTTATACAGGTAGCGAACGTTAGCTAAGTAGTTGCTAACTATCAAATAGTGACCAAACCTTTTCAAATTCACGTTGATGTTAACACAAACACTTAACTTAGTTAGCACGCTGCCGTAGCACCGAACTGCAAGTTTGACGTTACATAACTTGATATAAACGCACTCCTTCTGATCTTGCCTACGTCGCAATAAATAACTTTGCTAAAAAGGCTAAAATCGACTTCCCAACTGCATGCCACTGCGAACGTACGGAACTCGACAAGACCTCTCTTGAACAGATTGTACAATAGAACGCGTTCGGAAGTCCTGGCGGAAGTTTCCCTGCTTGCTTTCTATTGGCTAGTATTCTTAAAAACCGGGCCTCTACATGTTATTCTTCACTCGGATTGGTCTTTTAACATGTCACTCTATTTCACTTCCGTGCTCAATTGTTTTCTCTTGCTTGAAATTTCAAGCCGCTCAATGGTCGTCCCAACTCCTGAGCGCAGTATAGACCGATTATGCATGGATACCTGTCAAAATTATTTAAATCTGAATGTTTTCAGCATTTCTCGAATGTCGCGTACATGGCTGTGAATCTCTCAGATTTCGGAAACCAACATCGAGGACCTGCACTTAACAATTCTAATAGAAGGTTCTCAGACAAACAACTGCGCAATGCGATTGAGTGTTTACGCCGTGTGCCATGCTGCAGCTGAGCTGTAATTCAGTGATGTCAGGCGAAGGTAATGTCTTCAAAGTAGCCTAATCATCACTTGGGCCAACATACATTGCTGTAGGCCTATGCATAAAGCAAACCCAAAATTTTGCACGTTTTTGTTTTGGTTTGTTTGTGTTGGTAGTGGGTGGAACACACGGATGATCAATTTTGTGTCATTTCAACAATTAACAGCACAATGTATCAAACAATAACAGCCGCCTAGATTTGGATAAGGTAGGCCAGACATATAGAATATATAGAATTTCTATAGGTAATATGCAGACAACCCTACTGATTGAGATAAAATCTCAAAGAAGATTGAACACCTTGGAATACTGACACAGTAAGAAAAGATTCTTTAAAGTTCTATCAGCCAATAAGAGCTCCACTGAGTCTGCACAAAGGGGGATTTTGTCCCCCTCCCCCTTGCAAAAATAGAACCAGAAACTGAACAAGCATTGAGACCTCTCCCTCAACTTCAGGCCGCTCTGGTCAAAGAGAATTCTATTGTCACAGTCACAGAGTTTTACTGCTCTGAAGTTGACGTTAGTGGTGCACACTACAGTACACTAGGTTTAGTTATGGAAAATAAAGCGTCCAGCAAAGTTGAGAGAATATTTTCAATGAGTATTTGCAAGTGTGTAAGATGTAACATCTATCTCTAGGACCATCAATAAAGATGAAGTATGGGAGCTTTCGACCACATTGACTTTGTCAGAGAGAGTAGGCCTCGATCTCAGAGGTAAAAAGGTTGGAAACCCTTAACCCAAATGGTCTGGGGTTTGGCTATTTGTGAGTCAAAGAAAAAGGTCAAATTGGGATTGGCAGACTAGGAAAATGCATGCACTGAGATCAAAATAACTTTACCCACATAAGTAACTCCATGTAAGGGTGTGAAAAATCCTTTTTCATAAAAAGGTGGGGTATCCTTTAAGCTTTTAATCAGGTTTTCTTTTAGTTGTTTTGCAGAATCCTTTGTCTCAGTGAACCGCATTTGAACAGGTAGGCCTACTGGTAATTTCAATCTTACAAACATTTTAGCAAGGATAAGCTTTGTGAGATCACATGTAATAACTACTGTTGCTCTTCAGTTATCTGTTCAGGTTGTGTCAGCAGTTAATGTGTAGAACTTCTAAGAAAAGGGAAAGGAATTTAAAGTGAAATCATCAAACCAGTTTCTTCCACTTCATGTTTGCCAACAGATTTTTCACTCACTGAATTTTCAAAAGCATTTGTGAATGTCTGTCTGCTTGTGAGAGTCAGAACACAGTAGGGTCACACGGTGAGTCGATTCTTCAAATTAAGTTCAGGTTTTATTTTTCAGAGGAAAACAAGGCAACTCTTACAAAAATATTTATTTATTTTACAAAAATCACTAGAGTTGTTTTGTGTGATCAGTACAATGTTCGAGTGGTCAGCAATGCCCTTAAAAATTAAACAGTTTACATTAGAAAAAGGTGGTTTTCCAGACATATTATTCTAAATGACTTGTGCATTATGAAAATGAATATACATGTACATACATGTTTTGATCAATCTGACACATGATTGAAAATAGTAGATTTCAAAATACTTTACATGTGCAATTAATGTATGAAAATGCAGCAGGAAATGCTCTTTCTCAAATATGAAGTGAGAGCACCAAGACAAATTTCTATAATATAGAAAAAAACAACTTTCTTCATAGCAAAGTAATTTCCGTAAGGATACAACCCTGTTTCAATATCCACACAAACAACATACAACCTAATGTTCCTCTTTCTTCCCATTTCATCAAGGGAATTCACTCAATCATTGTCATTGCAGCCACTCTAAGCAAGCACACAATCCATTCCAAACAGCCAGCCTCAACATGAGTCTTCTGCAGTGATGCATCATTACTCAACTACTGTAGAAGAACACCCTATATGAAAAATTAACAAAAAATGATCAGGGTGTGCCAAAATAGGATCATCCTTTCAAAGTTAGTCAGTTGGCTTCTGGCTTCTGCTTTACTCAAGTTCTTTAGGTCATTTGGAGAGAGTAACTTTACAGCAATTTACTACTCTTACTTGAGTAACTGGAGTCATTTTCAGTACTCTATCCATCACTGAGGCCACACAATTCCTATTTATTAAAATGGAAGATATAAAAGTGATAGTGCTTTCTGCTTTCCATGCAATTGATCCACTGAAAAAGTCTCACTTTTAGACTAAATGTGACACTCTTTTAAAAAACAAACATACAGTACACATATCCTATGCACCATCATACTGTAGGGCACAGAAGTTTCCCTAAGTCACTAATGAAAACTCCTTATAGACTCCAGGTGAAGAGTACAACACCCAGCCATGTCTTTTAGAGAGAAACTCATGACAGTCAACTGGTGTGAGATTTACTGTACATCACAAGTTTACAATTCTAAGTAATACAAAGTAATAAAATAGGTTGAGGCTATAAATGTGATGTTCCTTCAATCTTGGTTCAAATACTGTATCTACATGGGTACGACAGTGGTCAAATAGGCTCTGGCTGGTTCAACATAATATAGAATAGAATATGTTCCACTGTAAACATTCAATACTGTACATATGTTTCCTAATGAATGAGAAAACCTACTTGTTATTATTAGAGGTGAACATAAAAAATTGGGAAAATGTGCAGATGCTTCTGACTGGACAGTTGGCCTGATTTTGTTCGTTTTTACCAGACATTGGTGACAAAACAAATTGTTTACATGTGCGTTCAATAAAATGTCTGGTCAAAACAGGGGCACCGCTAGAAATGTTGGGCCCTATGACAGAAAATAATTTCGGGCCCTTCAAGCATTGATTTTAATATAAAAAAAATTATCTGGGCCCCCCTGTCAGTGCTTGGCCCTTAGAATCACCCTAGCTTTCCCCTCCCTAGGAGCGCACGTGCCAGTGTCAGTAGTCCAATCAGAAATACCTCTACTGAATGCAATGCAACAACAAAATGCAACAACAGTACAAATGATAATGAAATAGAGGCAGTTATAGGGGAAAACATGTTTTCCAATAACTATACCAAAACTAGACCAATAGTCTAGTTCTGTTTTCAACAGCCAATCAGGTGTTCTGTATTCAAAGATATTCAAATTATGTTATTCAAAGTCTTCAGTTGTTTACAAATTACACATTATAAATGAATTGCAAAACAAAGATTAATGTAATACATCCTTAAGAAGAATTTCTTGTGCTTACCAGCTTTCACAAACCTTCAGTGTTCACTGTATGTTGATACACATAATGTCATCTTCAAGGAATTAATATATTTTTTGTTATTGTTATTGACATTTGACATGGCATTTTCCCACTGAAGTGGTCAATATAGTCTTACAGTATGTTCATATAAAACAGCATTGCCATTGGATTTGGAGGCAAATATCAATCTAGAATTACAAGTATAAGAAATTCTAAAATTGATCATATTAATATTATTTACAGTTATTCCAGTGACCATGGGGTTTTAAAAGTGCTTTTGACCACTGACATGTACAGCATGTTATAGCTTTGTATGTATAATATCTCCAGATATGTACAGTTAGAAGTTCTTTCTGTGAATTCTGCTACAAGGGCTGGATATATGTTTACCGAAATCCTACTTGAAGACTGTCGTACTTTCACTGTTTTGAAGGTGCTTGGTGGAGGAAGGGAAATATAAATCTGTATAACAATTCTTGTATAAGATCTGGTCTTCTCCACATGTTTTGGACAAATACTACTTTAAAATGACCAGTTAGAGGATTTGCATCAATTTGACACAGATCTCTTTTTAGAGTCATTAGAATCACTCAACTTCTTGCGTTAAAACCAATTTGGTTTCTATGAAGAGATGCAGACAGTGTTCCTTACAAAAGCAGACCATCAACTAAAAACTGAAAAGAAAACATTCTCTCTTGGTCAGTCTCTCTCTCTCACACACACTCCAACATCTTGTGTGCATCACTGCAGAAGAAGCATACATACTGAAGCTGTCCATCAACTGTAAGGCACTGTGGCTTTGTTTCCCTCCCAAAAAACAACAACAAAAAAACAAACAAACATACAAAAAAAAACTTGCATTGTTATCACTACAAATCACCTTTCATGTTTACAGTAATAGAATAGTGAGGGGTTTTCCCACTTTAAAGTCATCCATATCACACAGACATAGATCTGGGCTTTGGGCCAGAGATGAAGGCCCATGATCTGATGAAGATTCAGTATGATGCCTCCCTCAGCTTCCAAGACTGTTCTCTGACTAACCTCTGTGGCCCGCGCTGCCATGCCGCATCAGACAGAGAGAGAGAGAGATGCACACAGGGCAAGACTGAGGGAAGGAAGGACCAAGGGGAGGAAAAGAAAGGCAGGACAAGGCAACACAACACAAGGAAAAGGGAACAATAGGACACAAAATGCACCGTTTCGGTGTAGTCCTGGTACGCCAACACACTAAGAAGCCCTTACACCCGTGTGTAAGAATGCTGGCTCTAGCTACCATGCCATAAGGGACACTTCGAAAGACTTAACACATAAAAACATAAGACAGACACAGAGAAGTTTAAAGGAAGGGAAGAGAAAAATCTCAACACCCACTATACACACACACAGTATGTGGCCGATTCATACGGACACTCCAGTACTAAAAAAAATTGAAATAGAACCCCAAGCCAGTTGAGAAATCAAGAGATGATCTTGGGGTCAAAGACAAAAAGAATGAGCGATTCCTCTTCCTTTGGGAGGGGGGAAGGGACATGTATACAGTACATGGGGGTGAAGCCAAGAGACGGATCGGTGTAAAGTCGCACACGGGACAAAACCGAGTGGAAGAGCGAGCGCTGATCTCGATGGCAGCTGTGGTTTGATGTGACAGAGCGAGAGCGACTCCATTCACCCCGTCTCCATGAACACAGGCCATCTACTTCCAGTAGTCTCCGCTTCAAACATGCCCTGCCCATGCCTGTCCCGTCCCGTCCCGTCCTCCCTGTTCCCCAAGCTGCTGGAGCTGCTCTGGGTGGCTGCTCTGCTCTCCTCAGTGCTGGTTGAGGTTGAAGTGCTCCAGCACGGAGGAGTTGGTCTTCTCAAACTGCCACTGCTGGCCGGGAGAGCTGGAGTCACACGTGTTCATGAACACACGCTTCTCCGCCGTGCTGCTGTCCATGCAGCTGTTACTGATGGGGTGGTACAGACTCTTATCCTGCAGGCAGGAGAACAGCAGAAGTTTAGTTAAGGATTTCCACAAGCCATACGGTTTATGAATGCATGACCTCACACTCACTTTTCTTTTCTTATTTATTACTATTATTATTAATTCTTGCTTGCACAGAAGGAGTTCAGCCCCAATCTACATTTCACTGCTTTTTGTACTTTAACAATTATGCATGTGACAAATAAAAATTCTTGAAATCTTGAAATCTTGATTTAAAGACTTCACCTGCTATAGGTCTCATTTTCTTTATGGATCATGAGTTACCCTCTACATTTAGTGATCAGCAAATTTAGTGATCAGCAAAAAAAGCAATTTTCTGTAGATGTTATTGCCATATCTTATTACAACAATTCACAGTAGATATGATGAAGGTACAATGTTACAGCACGACTACTACTAGTACAGTAGATGATTTATGTTAGTATTAAGCACATAAAACTTATGTGAGGAGTTTTATGATTTGCTAACATTAGCATCATCTTCACATAAGCCATATTATATTTATGTAATTTCATATCTTTACTTGGATAATTTTCAGACACAAACACATGTACTGTAATCATTAGCATAGGTGTTAGCTACCTTCCTGTAGCGCCAGAGCTGGTTGCCCTTCATGCCGTGGCAGTCGTAGAGGGTGACCGGGCTGTTGTGGGAGATGGCATCAAAGCAGACCTTCTTGGTGTGCAGTGGGTCGCCCACCCTGACGTCCTCTCGCCAGCCAAAGGTGAACACCTGTCATGGCACACAGGTAAGCTCACAAAAAGCACAGGGTAAAGGGCAGGGCCGCTTCTAGCATTTTCGCTGCCCTAGGCCAGATTTGAGTTTTACCCCCTCTCTTCTAGAAATACAATTGGAAAACTGAAGGAAAACAGTA
This sequence comes from Sardinella longiceps, assembly GCA_027497455.2. Taxonomy (NCBI): domain Eukaryota; kingdom Metazoa; phylum Chordata; class Actinopteri; order Clupeiformes; family Clupeidae; genus Sardinella; species Sardinella longiceps. Next base: position 24,318,893 of record JAODXP020000020.1, read on the forward strand.
TAAAATGTGAAATTGTGATGCCCCCTACATATTTAGTGCCCTGGGCATTCGTCTATGCCTATAACCGGCCTTGGCACAGGGTCTTCCCTTCACCTCTTCAACAATACGTCATATTTGGACATCTGGACTAAGGCATGGGAGTTTTTGGGGTGTAGAAAATGCATAGGCTCAGAGCAGAAAGTCCATCAATGAAATCATATGTGCTTATTTAGTAAGTTGACAGCGGTACGGACAAAAGAGAATGAATATATTTAAGTTCTGTGTGTGGGAACTCTACCATCAACCTGAAGGCAGAAGCCCAAACTCTCAGCAGTGGGTATGGTCAGGACAGTCCAGTATTGCCAGTGCCTACCTGAGTCCATGGCAGTCATACAGTCACCAAGCTGGGTTTGAGTAACCCCAATGACCTTCCTAGCTACACTGACAAGCTGGCCAAGCTTATATCTCTCTACAATGTTCAGGTTATCAAAAACTATTTTGCAACATATAAGTGTTCATTTTTCTGAAAATAAAAATGCTGCTGAATCCTCTTATGGACAGCCTCAGGATAAGCTTGGAAGTTTAACTTCTTGTACAGCACTGTACCCAGATATTTATAACTGTCCACCAGTACCACCTCAGATCCCTCCATCACTGTTGCACTGGGAATAGGAGCAGACTTCCTAGATGAATCACCATCTCTTTAGTTTTGAAGGTAAAATAGCACTAGGAAACTCAAGTTAAAAAAAAAAAGAATCCTTGCACCATTTCACATGTTATCTGGCACTGTACCATGATCCTGCAGCTGTTTGTGAACAGAATATAGAGAGAGGATTCTTACACACTGTGTTCTCTCATAAAAATTTAACATCCACCCAATGGTGTTAAAATCAAGTTCAAATTCAGAGAGGAGTTCCTCTGTAGCAGATGTGGCTGTAACTAAAAGTGAGGGCTCTCCAGATGCTGATACATGCTGTTTAATATATAATAATAATAATAATAATAATAATGATAATATTTTTTTCCACAAGTTTTGCACAAAGATTTGGGATACCCACTGACTAATTTGATCAAGTTTCATGTAGTTTCAAGTTTCAAGTCAAGTACTCTAGTGCCCCCACGGGCCAAAGTTGAAATTGCATCCATGAACAGAAGTCTTTCATGTGTTTGATAACTTTACATTGTCATTTGACACATTGACTCATTACAGAATGACCAGAATGGTTTGACCTGTGGCGCTAATGTCATATTGGGTTTTATTGAAAGTTACTTATTGAAAGTTAACACCATTTTTAAAACAACATTTGGTCCAATCTTCACAAACATTGGCGCATTGGGTCTTTATTAGCCTGGCTTTTCCCTTTAGTCTATGCTTTAGCTTCATACAAGGGTCTGGCATTTCACCATTGATGACTGATTGCAAGCTGGAGGTATGGACTGTAGAAGTTTGAAACAACTAAATCTAATTTCACCCAATCTATACCATGCCTTACAAAAGTTACTTAAAGGCATTTCAATATTCCAAGGTGTCCATGAGAGCCAACTGAAATTAAACAGGAAGCGAGCTCTACTCTCAGGAAGCCTGCGGTGTGTCAACTCGCATGCACTTATGACCTCATCCTGTGGGAGTACAATGACTTTTGTGACCTTTGACCTCTGGGGGCTCTATAGTTTTCTAAATTAGCACATATATCTCAATCAGGTTTGGGTAGATGATCTCCAAACCAAAATTGGTAGATGGGTGGGGCACTCAATTTATATGCAAATTTGGGGACCACTGGGGATGCCACATTTTCTGCTTGACCCCCATATTGTTGCTTACAGCTATACATTTCAGTCTTTGATAAGTGGACTTTAACAACTATTTGACAGATATGTGTGTAAACTGTATTGACACTGAATTAACTGTGTGTGGTGGTGTGTATTCTCCTCACCTGTCCGTGGGTCCAGCCTGCATCTCCCTGGCCTTTTCGACACACCTCCAGGTGCACAGGAGAACCAGATGCAAAGTGTTTGGTCTCCACACACAAGCCAGAACCCACGTTCTTCAGCTAAATACACACACACGGTACAGAACACACAAGGTTCATGTAACATTCATTTCTTTCATGCATCATTGCATCATATGCATTCATGTTTCTTGTGACTAATATCCTAATATTCAAGTAAGATGAAGTGATGGAGAACAAAAAATGATTTCCACCAAGCATAGATCTAAGGCAGGGCTCACACTGGCCAGTGGCAGGCATGAGTGTGTGTTTGCAGTAGTTCAGAATTGGAATGTTTGGTACCACAAGCATGACTTTATCAGCAAGGGATCATAGTGTTGGAAGTTGGTCTCAGAAAGTTACATTACGCTTATCAGTTCAATATCAATTGTACCGGTACTGGGTACATAGAACTTTGGTCTGAGCGGCGAGTTCCACTCTGGCCCTGCTGGCCTGGCTGTACTGGTGTGATCGCAGCTTTAGTTGCGTGTGTAAGAGCGTACTATACTATACTGTACAGTACTGTACCTGTCCCCAGGCGGCTGCAGGGGGCTCTACAGGTGGGTAGTGGAGGGGCAGATCCCAGGCCACCTCTGCCATGAACCACTTGAAGTTCTTGCAGTGGAGCCGAGAGCGGAGCTCCTTCTGGGTGCGGGTGTCTCCCGCTGACAGGTGGCGGTACTCCGGGCGGCGCTGGTAGATGTACTCTGCGTACTCGTCCATCCACACCTCAGCCACTCGCTTCAAGTTCTGCATAGAGGAGAGGAAAGGTTAAAGGTTAAATGTGAAGTGGACTGATATTTAGCAGACACTTTTATCCACACTGACGAGCACTTGTCAAGGTCAGTTTGGGAATCAAATGGGCCGACAGTTTGTCAAGCTGGAAAGGCTACTACCTTGCCCAGATAACACAGACACACACAGACACACACACACAGGCAGACATTTTGCCACAATGATGGGTTTATGACCATTAAATGAGCTGAATCTGAGTGAAGTTGAAAATATCTACAGAGAGATACTGTACACGAGTAGACAGAAGAAAAGGTGCCCCTCCTTAATTAGCCTTTACTATTAAATGGACAGGGCACCACTAGTACAACTTCTCTACCAGAAAGGCTATAAGGCTACTCTTACCTTCGCTAGGCTGACTCCCCCCGGCACCTTATAAGGCACATATTTCCTGTAGATGTGTCCGACTCTTGAGCAGGGAATGTCCTCCATTCGCCCGCCACACATCCACACCTACGATAAAGGCAAGACAGTGAGACGAGAGAGAGAGAGAGAGAGAGAGAGAGAGAGAGAGAGAGAGAGAGAGAGAGAAATGGATATTAAGAATGTATTAAATAAATTAAATTAATTAGGTAGGCATTTAGCTGAGACTGTGCTGACAAACATGTATGCAAAAAATTTCAATAGAGGCATAATTCAGCAACCACATTGTGTTGTACCATGCTTCTGTTTTCATGTGTGAGCATTACCTTAAATGAAATTTCATACTGCTCCCCTCCCCAGATTTCTAGTCCCGTGTCATATCCTCCCAGCTCCCAGAACCACTTCCTGTCCACGGCAAACAGACCACCAGCCATTACAGGAGACCTACAAGAGAACACCAGACAGGGTTACTGTACGTCCATACTGCAGTAAGGACACACACACACACCCACACACACACACACACACACACACACACACACACACACACACACACACATATATTGGAATGTGAAGATGTTGGAACACATTACAAAGCTGAGGGTCTGCAGTGCCCTGACTGTTCTTGTTTACAGATGAAGTCATATCTCTTGATAAATGAACACAAAAAACACAGTTAGTCCTCAACCAGCCTGGAGAGACTATGGCCTCCCAATCAGTCCTGAAGAGCACTAATCCAACAAAACCCGTCCCCGGCTTGCAGTACACACTATCTGACCCCCCCCCCCCACACACACACACACACACTCATAAAAGGTGGGTCAGCTGAAGTGATAAGTTACAAAGCGTTATCTACACTGGCAACAAGGTACCGTCCCCAATCTCTCTGTTGCATAACATACCCACACCTGCGGGCATTTAATGGCTTGATTGTTTATGCCTGACTGGAGGGGGCCAACGACACACACACACACACACACACACACACACACACACACACACACACCTAGTATACACAGACATACTCCTACAAACACTCATGCACACACACACACACACACACACCACACACACACACACCACACACAAACAAACACGCAACCATGCATGATTTAAATTTGTCCTAGAAAAATGAGTTGAAGCAGAAAGCAAGAGAAGTTGAGGTTGAGGTAGATCAGGCTAGGACAGGAGCTGTGCCACAGAAATCCTACTGGTAACTGACAAGTGACTGTGACACACCACTGCACAAACACACTGCACAAACACAGTGAACACGCCCTTCCTGAGTGCCTGTTGGCGATTATTAAGTGATTATTAATATTTGCAGAGTGATTTCCAGCAGCCTGGTGGTATTACTAGGAAATACAAATGACATGGTTGAGTGTTGCCTTTCAGCCAAAAGTAGTTCAACTTCAATCAATGCTCCCATCAATGTTTGTATCCTGCAGGCGAGGGGTCAATCGCTCAGAACCACGTCAAACAACACAATCACTCACTCACTCTTGTTTAAAGGAACATGTTTGATCAAAGTCTGATGTAATTCCACGTCTTCTTCCCTCCACTTAGAGGAGTTGCTCCAATCAGTAAAGATAATGTTTTCTGGGGGAGAACTTGGGAGCCCTTTAACCATAGTGCAGTAATACCATCACCCCTGACAACTCCTCCTCCCTATGCTACTCACTGTAGTCTGATCCATCCCTGGGAGTACACACCATAGCCTTGGATTCTTCCTGAAAACCCCAACACTGATGTCTCCTTAAGCAGAGGGCTCATGGCCTAGAGGGTACAGTAGGTTCTAATCAGTGCTCAGCAGTAGGGTACTCACTCAAAGGGTTCACTGGGGTCGGTGTTCTGCAGCTTGGAGGGGATGGGGATGCGCTTGTAGTACATCTCCCAGTCAAACGCCCCCCGCATGGCATCCCCCGCCTGCGTCTCGTAGCCAAAGTTATCGTGGTCGATCACGTCGATCATCGGGCACACGATTGTCTTACGATTATGGGCAATACGGTCTGTTGGAGGAAAGATCCAGAAAAGAGGAATACTACCATGAAATGACTTAATCGGCTACATCAAGGTTATCATCACATTCAGTTATTACAGCTTTTAGATGACACTAAGTTATTGCACTTGCGAGTGTACACTACTGAGTCATTAGTTTAAACTTTAGCAAGTCCTGATCATTTGCTCCGTTTCCTTCAGTAAAATGAAATGTCTCTCATTGGTGTTTAAAATCTGTCACTGGAGCATCATGTGTCCTGGTGGGAGGGTCTTACCCAGCAGAGGGGGCAACCAGTTCACATTGGCCTCGCAGTGGGAGTCCAGGAAGGTGATGACTTCACCCTTGGCTGCTGCCGCCCCAAGCAGACGGGTCCGGATCAGTCCTTCCCTCTTTTTGGTCCGCAGGATGCGCACCTTTGGGAGCCGGGCCATGTAGTCCTCCAGAGAGGACTTGAGGTGCTCTGCACATGGAGGAGGTGAGAGGAGAAGCTCATTATTCCACAGGGAGCTGCTGGACGTACTGTACTGCTGCACTGACTTTGGGCGAGGTGCTCAGGGGGGATAGTTTTGAGACTGCCACTGCACAGGTAAGCCCCACAGTGCACTGAGCTGCTGGTAGGGACTCATTGTGCCCACAGCTACTGGTACACTGTCCCCTGTACCCACACCTACTGGTACATTCACTACCCCCTGTATCCACAGCTATTAGTGTACTAGCTACCTGAGCTTGCACCAACGTGTTGAAATCTTTTACTAAGAGTATTTGTTGTCCTGTTGTAAGTTTGTAAGTCCTGTGTCAGTCCAGCATCAACCCAGGTAAAATTGAAAAATGATCAACAGTTTATTTTTAAGTTTTTAATTAAAAACTGATGACCTAACGGTCAGGTTAAAGTAATTTAAACCTTTGATCATTGCAGAGCGATTGTCTCCCCAGAGAGTTCAAGTTACAGTATCTCAGCTCAGCACCCTCAGCACCTCCCTCTGTACACCAGTGGTAATCCATGGGCGCCTCCCTGCTACTGTCAAGACTCCACCATTTGATTAATGAAAAAGCAATCACCTCCCACACATTCCCCCGTGGACTACACAGACCTAATCCAGCACTCCCCTCTTGCCTGTTCAGCCTTTTGACCCGCTCAATGCCACCAGCCTATATCACCGGCTTATAATCTGCCCAAGTCATAGCTCCCCACTCTGCACTGCTCTGCTCACAACCTCATTCAGCTGGTATTCCCAGAGGCTTTTCCTGAGGCCTGCTGCAGTCCTTTGACACATTTGCCTACTCACCCTGTTAGAGCAGCATACAGAGCAAACACTACTACCAACCAACTATTAACCACATACTGTTCTTTTTTCCTTAGATATTTTTTAGGACTTTTTGCCTTTAATTGGATAGGATAGTAAAGACAGTGAAAGGAAATGAGAGGGAGAGAGAGGTGGGCAACAGATGGGCAATGGGTAACCGTAGAGATTCAGGATGTTCAGTGATCTTTACATGTGTGTTTAGGGTGAGTTTGTGTATGTGTGTGTAGGGTGGAGGTGTTAGGTGAGTTTGTGTATGTGTGTGTAGGGTGGGAGATGTTGGGTGAGTTTGTGCATGTGTGTGTAGGGTGGGAGATGTTGGGTGAGTGTGTGCATGTGCAGGAGGTGAATGCTAAGAGCATCACCTCCTGGCTGCAAACCTTTATCGCTGAAGTCATCCACCAGGATGATCTCTGCGATGAGTTGCGGAGGGGAGCGGTTGAGCACACTATGGACAGTCCTCAGCAGCGATGACCATCCCTCATTGTGGAAGGGGATCACGACACTGGTGTTGGGGAGCTTCTCAGCGTACAGTTTAGTTTTACAACTGGAACGCAAACACACAAGGGAAAAGATAATACATATCCTGAGAACAGCAGGGGTTGACTAAACTATGTAATTGATGAGGAAAAACAAAAGTAGCTTTCTATTCAGTTCCTGAAAGCCTGTGTGTTGTAAGCAGGATGAGTTCAGACTCACTTTGGATGCCTGATGTCAGGCACAGATCTGTTGAGTGATATTCTGTCGCTGACATAAATATTAAAGCCGTTCTCCCTATAAGCCAGGTCCACACGATCCGCATCAGTCAGAGGAAACGGTTTACCCTGTTCTCCATTACCTAGACACACAATCACACGGCACGCGCACACACACACACACACAAGGAATGAAAGAAGTTCAACTTGGGCAAACAATATTAATTAAACTTACATGGGGCCTATGGCCATTCCAAACTAATTTGATTAAACAGAATAAATTCAAGCACCCAAAAGTATCTACTCGTGCCATGTTGTTGCCAAGTGCATTCAATAATGGCTTGACAACAAGATTTGCTAATACTGCACAACAACACAATACGTTTTTGTATGCACATGTGCACACAGATCTGCTATGCTACTCCAAGGTAGACGATTCTACAAGGCATTTTTCTACATACTGTGCGAGGGCATTAGGTTCACGACACTGGCAATCTCACAACCACAAAGAGACCACAGAGCTATGGTTGCTATTCTCAGAATAACACATGTAAAGAAAATTACCTAGCATTCTTCACCAGGCTTTGAGCATGATGCTACACGTTTCTTAAAATCAGACAGGCTGGTAGGTGGTGAGTAAGTGTGAACCTCTTTCTCCAAGGAAACAAAATAATCTAGTGTTATTTTCTATAAAACTATATATAATAAACATGTATAAAACATTGATAAAAAGAACATAAAGGGAAAAAAGCAAAATGGTTGATATTCCATAACTGAACCATTGGGAAGGGCTGATAGCACATCAAGGAGAAGACCAAGCTGTGCACACAGAGGCAATTCTGAGCCCATGAGCAAACATGGGGATCTCCTTTTATTCACCCCAAAACCGCGGCTTACTCAGGCAAAGATCTGGCAACCAACTTACAGCCAACCACACTCACTTTTCCCAAATAAGAAAGAAAGCGTAACTGAATCTATGTCTCTGACTCTGACAAAAAAAGATGAGAGCTAAGGTTACTACATTGTATTGTACCATCAGGGAAAATCTCCCCATTTAACCATGTAGTAGGCTCATATTGCTCGAAACATACCGAAACAAGCAATGGCGGCAGGTAGCGGCAGAGTGGCAGGTACTGCCGTTTCACCTCTCCTAAACCATACTGGGAGACCGCCTGGTTTTACACGAAAACAACAAGGAACTTGGGCGCCGTGGCGATGCTATAAGCTTATGAAAACTAAAGCAATTCTACAACATGCTACACTTGCGATACAGTTTTTCGCTCTGCTGGGCTTGCAACTCTGGGGAAACTGGTGTTCGGCTTCAAACAGTGTAAACTCACCTCAAGACCTTGCTGTCAGGCTACCGGTAGATTCGTGGAGTCAATTCATCGTATACTCCAAGATCCTGGATAATGGTCGAGCAAGGTGCGCGCAAAGGGAGTTAAATGGACACTCGTCTACAACATCAACACCAGTAAAACAAGGCCCAGCTGTTTTCCTCTGCGTGATCCTTCTGTTGTGCGGAGATGTACACTCAAATCCCGGCCCGGTGAGTTTGAACATTACACCTGAGCCTGACGCTCCTGGTCTGGCGAGACGTTCCGCTTTTAACGTTACCGATACTGGAACTCGAGGTAACAATCCAACAAACATCGTAGCTGCTACGAACTTTGGGCAAAGGGCGAGAGCACTAGGCCAGTGCAGACCGACTCCAACAATCACATCTCACGTTACATCGTCGCTCAAACAGCAGCAAACGAAACTGTTCCAGACTGTCAACCATGCGAGCGTACTGTGGAACGCCAAAACAAAGCCGAAAGGGATTTTCGGTGGACACCTGAATATACGAAGTGTTATCTCGAAGACTGAACAGTTGGAACACTTGTTGACGGATTCAAATCTCGATTACTTATGCCTCACAGAGACTTGGTTGACCCCAACTACACCTTTACCTGTCTTTAATATGAAGGGGTATAATGTGTATAGACGTGATAGAGGGAAAGGGAAAGGGGGTGGGGTCCTGATTTATGTCAAAGATAATATTCAGAGTCAACAAATAACCCTACCAGAAAATAATCTGGAATGCATTGGGGTAAAATTTATTTTATCTCCCCAAATGTCTTTTGTTATTTTAGTGGTCTACCGCCCCCCTGCTGCCACAAATGAATTCTTTGACTGTCTAAATGTCATACTTAAATCATGTGGAAAAACGGAAGTTATCCTAATGGGAGATTTTAATCTAAATTGGCAAGATAAAACCCGTAGGAGTAAACTCAAAGAGGTTACCAAATCTCTTCAAATGACACAGATGATTCACAGGCCCACAAGAATCACAAAGACCTCGCAGACGGTACTAGACCTAATTTTCACAAATAAACCAGAGAGAATTATAAAGTTATATAATCTTGTCACTGGGTTATCAGATCATAATCTCACTCTGGCTTCCAGAAAACTTTCAAAAACACGTTTTAAAGATCAGGGCGCTCCAAGAGGAAAGCCCATGCCTTTTATTCCTCAAAAAGACATGGCCCTCATTGAAAATGAACTAAAACAGGTTGAATGGCATGAGTCCATTAATAAATCCTGTGATTCAACCTGCACTGATTTATTGACTACAATTAAAGACATTCTATTAAAATACACAAAAAACAGGGGCAAGAAAACCAAAAGGAAATATAATCTGCCGTGGTTCAGTACATCTCTCTGGGAGGTAATGAAAAAGAGAGATGCCGCTCTGAAACAATTTTTAAAATCAAAATTAAATACTGATCATCTCATTTTTAAAAGTTTAAGAAACAAAGTCACACAACAATTAAGAAAAGCTAGAGCAAACTTTTTTCTCAATATTATTAGTGAGGCAAAGGGAAACTCTAAAAAGCTCTGGAAGAGCATTGATAAGATTCTTGGAAAGGAAAAATCTGGAAATCGGCACTTAAAATTAATGATAGATGGCCATATCCAGGATGATAGCCAGATTGTTGGTAAATGTTTTAATGAGTATTTTGTTAATTCTGTTCGAGAACTGAGCTTTAGCTTCCCCAAAATTGAGCTTCCACAACCATCAGCCAGTGATGGCTCTGCCTTTAAATTCTCCCCAATTAATGCAGAGAAAGTGGAAAAGGTGATCTCCCTTCTAGCGAATAGCAAAGCTAAAGACATTTTTGGGTGGGATACAGCATTTATAAAGCAATGCAAAACATCAATTATGATCCCATTAGCTATGATTATAAATAAATCTTTCAGTGAAAATATTTTTCCTAGTATCCTAAAATCTGCCATTATCACTCCGGTATTTAAATCTGGGGATACTCATGTGGTCTCAAACTACCGCCCCATAAGTATTCTCCCAGCTGTGTCTAAGGTCATCGAAAAGGTAGTAGCTGAACAACTAACTGCCCATCTAGACTCTAAGTCCCTGTTACATCCTATGCAATTTGGATTCAGGAAAAAACACTCCACTGAAACAGCTTGCTGCTACTTCTTAGAGGAAATTAAATCTAGCTTAGATCAAGGAGGAGTGGTGGGAGCAGTCTTCCTTGATCTACGCAAAGCCTTTGACACAGTAAGTCATGAAGTACTGATTCATAAACTTGCTAAATATGATATATCCATAAATGTCCAAACTTGGATTAAGTCCTATCTAAGTAGCCGAACACAATGTGTGCAAGTAAATGGCACATTATCTTCATCACTTGCCACCAACATGGGTGTCCCACAGGGGTCAATTCTTGGGCCCTTGCTCTTTTGTTTATATATTAATGATCTACCGTCTGTATGCAAGGGAATGAATATTATTATGTATGCCGATGACACTGTTTTGTATGTCCATGGAAGAAGTGATACAGATGTGGCAAATAAGCTAACAAGTGTAATGTGTAGGGTCAGTGACTGGCTACAGGATTCATGTCTTACACTGAATGTGGATAAGACAGTATCTATGTTCTTTTCTATTGGGTCTAAACTTAAAACGTATCCTAAAATTGTAGTAAATCAACAAATTATCAAACAGGTTGACAAATTTAAATACTTGGGTGTAACTATTGACTCAAATCTTACTTTTAAAAACCACATTAAGAAGTTGTGCAATACTCTGAAATTTAATCTAGCTAACTTTAGATATATAAGAAATTCCCTTACAACTGAGGCATCTAGCACATACTTAAATGCTATGATCATCCCTCACTTTCTATATTGCATCACATCTTGGTCTCAAGCAAGCAAAACAGTTATAAAACCTTTGGAATCTCTATACAAAAACTGTCTCAAAACACATGATAAAAAGACTCGCTATCATCACCATTGTCAAATATTGGCCAAATATAGTCTACTGAGTTTTGACAATCTAATAAAACACTCAAATATATCTTTGCTACATAAGCTTATTTACAGTGCTACTGCTCCCCCTTTGAAAAAGTTTGTCACACTCTGCTCTGAAAATTCTGAGCGAACCACACGTCGTGTCACAAGAGGGGAGTGTAGCATTCCTCGTCGAAAAACACAATTTGGGAATTCCTCTTTTTCATGTGTGGCCATGAGACAGTGGAATTCCCTTCCTACAGAATTTCTGTTATGTAGAAATTCCCATACCTTTTCTTGCTTGACCAAGAGGTGGATGTTGAGTAATCAGAGTTGCACACATTTTTAAATTATATGTGAGTGAGTGGATGTGTGTGTGTGTGTGTGTGTGTGTGTGTGTGTGTGTGTGTGTGTGTGTGTCTGACTGTGTATGTGTGCGTTTATGCATGCACATGTGCTTGGTGTGTGCTTGTGTGTGTGTGTGTGTGTGTGTGTGTGTGTGGAGCTGGATTGTGCTCAACTTACTTTGTGGGTGTGTATCTGGGGAGGGGGAGTGTGGGTGGGCTACTGGCGCCCCTGTTCTATTAGCCTGCTGGTTATACTGTGGCCATCTAAATAGTCTGTAGCCCTGTCTTATTTATTTTATTTTGTGTTTTATTTTATGCCTTTTTAATATACTTGCCCAGGGACCACAGGTGCGAATTAGCATTGATGCTACAACCTGGCGCATGACATGTTCTCCTGTGTTTCAGGATAAATGTTTACTGTGCACTGTCCCTGCTTTTTTCAAATAAACAGATTTTCCATTCCATTCCA